>VZRL01000932.1:109127-219127 GCA_013397895.1 Origma solitaria | reverse complement strand
TCATGTTTTGCATATTTCTGCATTTTAATGAGTTAGTCACTTAAAAGGTTACAAAGAAACCATAACTCATAAATAATTAAATTATTTAGCAGAAGTATAAGAAGGTCTTCTGACATGGGAAGGTCACTGTGGGAAGGAAGGACCATCAATGTACTGAATTGCACCTGTTTGTTGAAGATAGGTACGGACCAGAGGCTTTACTGTTAGATTACAGTTGTCTGTTTTCTCAGGGAATGACTTAATACATGCACATACTAAAAGCAGCTGAATTCTCTGTCATTGAGATAGAAGATTTCTGGTCACAAAACACGAAATGGGAGTTGTCTTTCAAGACTTGGATAACTTCAGTATTTTACAGAAAACACTTAAGCGCATGATGTGTTTTTCATTTAGAATACTGAAATACAGACCTGCCAAGAGATTGGCATTTAATCTTTTCCCACGGTAGTTTAATACATATGAATTTCTGGAAATGAAAGGTAAAGTGTAAGATCTTAGCATCTTGGGTTCCTTTTCTTCAAGCTAAATATGTTACAAATCTGAAAATCTCTGAGCCCATTGAAGTATCTGGATTTTAGAAAGAGAAGGTGTTTGCAAAGATTTTACATTTACACTATTACAAAAGCAAAGGAAGTAAGGTTTATTGTAGAATAAATTTTGTTACTTTTTCGTGCTGTGTTACGTGGAAAATACACACTTAGCAACTATTTGGGGGTATATTCGTTATGAAGTGCTAATGAGAATAATAAAGACATACTGTGGCATTTTCAGGGAAGAGGCAAGGTGTATTGAAAAATGAATTTGCAGTTGAGAACTTTTACTGTCAGTTAATGGGATGCTTGGAAATACCATAAAAGCATTAAAAAATCCTGTAGTCCAGCTTTGTACCTTATTTGAGCATAACCCTCAGGGAGTAACTGATATTCTTGGTTTCCTTATTGGTAGATTGATTAGAACCAATAATTACTTGTTACTTATGTAGGCTTCATTAAAATTATTTTATTTACTTTATTTCTGTTTCATTGCTTTCCATAAGTTGACTTCTATATAAATGTAAATAACGTTTTCATTAAAATCTTAATGACAAAGTGAAATACGCATGAGGTTCTTGTTTCTTGTACCCCTCTGAAGCATTTGAAATTTTTGTTGGGAAAGAGATTAAAATAGTTTCTTAAGGCATTAGGGGAGAGGATGAACTTTCAGAGTACAGACTTTAATTACAGAAGGGGTTCCTATAGGATATATCTTGAGGGCAAATTGGTGGGTTCATTCTTTTGCAGGTTGTATGGACCCCAAAGCTGTGTGCACTTAGTGAAGAAAAGCAGAAGCTGGTTTTACAGCCTGGGCAGTTGTTGTGGACTGATTATTTGCAGCCCAGTATTCTACCTGCATGGCTGGGGTGGATTCACTTCCATTCAGTCTCCAGAGATTTCTCCAAATATCCGAAATCTCACATCAGGTAGAGGTGGTAGGTCTGATGTTTATTAAACAATGTTTGAAGCAGTAGTAGAATGTGAACAGAGTTCTTTCTGTTAATTCACAGAATTAAGTTAATGCTACAGCATAGATTCTTGTGTCTCACTTGCCACAAGAAATAATTTTCTGCTGCAAATCCTAGTTCAACTAGTGCTTGTAAAGGCATGGAAGTTCCCTATATAGACTACAGTAAACAACTGAGGATGTAAAAATTCTTTTAATACATGGATGTTTTTATTCAGTTTTGACCTCGCGAACAAACAGCATAAAACAGGGTTGCAGACATAACACATAGACATATTTGGGTTGCTAATTATAGAGAGATGTAAAACATTAATTCTTTTCAAAACTTTTCAACAGTAAACTCAAAATGTGGGAACAGCTTTTCTGGTGGGTTTTTGTAGACTTGAACATCGATTTATTTAGTAGAGCTGCACTAGCACCAAATTAACAAATAGTAAAGTAAGACATAGTCATGGCATGTTTAATAATTTCCAGCATAAAGATTGTGAAATAAGATTAATATAGTTCAGCATGCAAATAGATTCGGATGCAATACAGTGATGAATTAGAAGGCAGTAAAAGAAAGGAAATTAAGTTTATTGTTTCTATAGCTCTAATATCCATTAAAAGTTAGTTACACAGCAGGTGACAGTTTGGATAAGTGTAAAGTGAACGTTTTGAAATAAATAGCAGCTGGGTGTCCTGGGATGTCAGGGCTCTAGACAAGAGTGTGTGTTTGTCAATATATCCTACATGTTTTACAGACTCCTCAGGGACCAGGAGAAGATACAATTTCACCTTTTCTGTGCCAAAACATTTTAATTATATCTTCTTTCAAGTACAGCGGTTCAGTAACCAGGGAGCTGACATTGATGCATGTGTTGATAAAACTGCAAACATTCAAAATGAGATTAACAAAGATTTTGAGGAAAAGGTGACAGCTAATTTTGTACAGTATTCTGCATCTAATTCAGGTCAGTGTAATGATAGAATATTTTATAACTGCTGTGTCATCTAGAAAGACTTTTATAATGCTTTGTGTATTTAAAGATTTGTGTATATGAAAGTACAGTTCTTTACACATCATTCAAGCAGGTTATAAGTTTTTTATTGAACATCTATTGGTTGTAGCTGTAAACAGGAAAAAGCTTAAGCATTTAGAAGTAATTTTACATATCCATGTGCGTTAATCATAGTAACAAATTCCTTTTGTCTAATTCACCTTGAAAATACTGACTTCAGATGTGAAATGGAACCAAAACTACCATGCATGTTTTGCGGTGTCACTTAATATTTGCAAAAAAATTGGATCGAAAGTTATAGTAAGTGTTTTTAAATAATCAGACACTAGTTTCTTGGAATTTATTCCAGTCTTTTGAGAACACCTCAATGTATTTCTGTTCTGTTCTCATTCTTGTTTGACGGTAACTCACATTCTTCTACTTTTCTTTTTGTTTGCGAAATTTTCTCCTCTTTTTTATCCACTCAGTTTTCCATCTGCTTTCACTTTTGTTTGCTTGGGCCGTCTCTCATCCCTACTTGATAATGAGGAATGCAGTGTGACCCTGACCTCTATCAGCCCATGCATGACCTTCTGACTCGCCCACATAACCTTCGACCTTCTCTTTGACAGCTTGATTAATTACCCTATGTTATGATTTATGAGTAAGTGCTATGTAAAAATAATAGACAACAGGTGGTCCTCTAAAATCTTTTTGTGGCACGTTTTCTTTTCCTGCCTAACCTGATGAGCTGTTTTAAGTTTGGAACTTAGTGGGACAATGTGTGTTTGGCAGAAGCATGGCATTTTTACACACTTGGACACAGTGCTGGAATTCAGGCGGCTGAGGTATATCTGGGATGGAAATATCGCAGTGTTAGCAGGGTGCAGTTGCCAAAATGTACATTGGGTGGAAACAGAAAGCAGAATCAACTGACATTTCAGGCGTTTCAGTCACAGGTCACGTCTTGAGAAAATTGCTCAAATAATGGAGGGGGCATTTTTCAAGCTGAGCTGCATCTCCAACAGCTATGTTTACTTTAACGCTTCGCTAGTGACTTCTGATTGGTTGTCATGACCTCATCCTGCTGTTGCACCTACAGTGTCGCAACAGTGACATAGATGTACCCTTCTCACAGCAAAGATGGGAAATGAACAGAGCATACTTCTTTCAGAAAGATGAATGGACATTGCTATGTCCATTTGAACCACAGGTGGGTTTTAAGAGCAGAGTGCTTTGAGTTGCATTTCTCCAAGGAATTAACTCTGGTCTTGCTGCCAGCCTTCCAAATAGAAACCTGGACTTGAAAATCCACATTGGTCAAGCATAGGAAAATTATCTCTTTCAGATCCTCGCTCACAGTCCCAAAAGATAGTTACATAGGTCAAAAGATACCTCTCCTGCTCTGACCTCTCTTGTCACGTATGGTGTCCCACCCTTGTAGATTAGTATGCAGATCAGAATGGTTTCAGCTTGTTATTCATGTGCCACGCAGGGGAGATCTCAAAAGATTTGGAATTTGCCTCTAATACTTTGAGGTTCTTTTTTTTAACTGTACCCTTGAACTTCCAGTAAGAGGCAGAAAGTACTGTTCCATTTCTGGCTCATGTATTACAATGGAAAAGGCCCTTCTACATTATTCTGTTTTAGTAGTAAAGGTATTGTAACTGAGGTTCATGATTCTTTCCAGCTCTTGGCTTTTTAAGCCTTCTTTTTCTTTCATTATCACAATCCTCTACCTCCAGAAGGCAGGAGTTAGGGTAGATTAAATTTTACTTACCTTGAAGCATTTCCATGTTGGGGGAAGTGCTGTTAATTGGGTGCTTTAGTCTAAGAGAGAAACTGTAATTTTGTAGCTTAGAGGCTGGGAGTTCTATTTGTCAATATCTGTCCTAATTATTAGGTTTTATCACAGGTTCACTGATGGCTGAAGATTGATGGGGATGGGGGGTAGTGTCCTTAAAGCTTGGCTTTTACCATAAAAAAACTTCTTAGAGAGTGGTTTCTCTTTCTGTGTGCACTAGACACGCAAGAGAAAACTACTACATTGAAAACTACGATTATTATGTTGAAAACATGCCTAATGTTTGCATACCACCTAATACCACTGAGGGTGGCAAGATTTAGAAACCCTCCTATATGGTTGGTGCTTACTTTCATCACAGGTCACTACATTTTATTAATGATGTAAGTTCATCATAGCTGAGATTGGTATTTTTAATGGCATTATTTGTTTAGTATAGCTGCACTAGCACCAAGTTAACAAAGAGCAAAGTAATACATAATAATGACACATTTAATACTTTTCAGCATAAAGATATTGGTGAAAAAAGATTAGTACAGTCCTCCATGCAAATAGGTATTTCTGAACAGGGCTTTCATTTTAAAGGATGCTTTTTAATGAATATAATTTTTGTCTGTGTTAACAGTTATGCTAAAGGCTGTATCTTGCTGTTACTAAAGTTTGCTAAAGGCCTTCTTTTAGATACTAGTCGTCTTCTGTTCTGAGTTTTGCATTGACTTGCATTCTTCTCAGATTCGCTGCATTAGAACTCCGTCTTTTTTTTCATTTTCTGATTGCACTAAACATTAATGGTGCGGCTACACCTACATTTTTAATTTTTTTTTAATTTTTAAAAATCAATTGAAGTTAAAAGCGACATTGTTTACACTGATATTATTTAGAGCTGAGTATTTCTTTTCAGTAGAAAAGGCTCAGATAAAGGCTGAAGGAAAGAGGTTGTAAAGTATATATTTTACCAATCATTTTGTTTTTCCATGTTGATTTTTCTATGTTACTCTCAAATCTTCTTTCTGGTGCCATTGTTTCCATCTTGAAATTTAGGATGCCGAAGTACAAAGGAAAGGGAAATACACGTTATCATGTAAGCACAACAGTCCAAAAAGAGATTACTTTCCTAAGAGAAAGACTTAGACTTTCCCATAATAGAGGGGAAAAAAATCTTAGCTCAGTTATTCCTTAATTATTTTAATTCTGCTGACAGGAAAGGCCTGCTATCTGGGAGAAATTGTAAAAAAATGTGAAGGGAATCATGTTACAGTGCTTAAATTATATTGAACAAAAATCCTTTCATTGATTTATAAAAGAGTGAATTTAAAAATAGAATCATATTTCACCTGTTGATGTCTATGTGAAAAATTGACATTGTGTCCTCATGGGACAAATGAGTAATGTAATTTTAAGTTACATAATCAATACCTTAGACAAATTCCACTTCTTTGATAATTTGTGTGTGTTTTGTGATCGGGTTAAAGTGGACAGAGTTTCAAATCCCTGTAACACTTGTAGATTTGTAATAAACACATGAATTTTGCATTTGGCATTGTATAGAAAACAGAACAAATCAATACACAGAACGTCTCAGCTCAAAACAAGCAGGTCAAGGAGATGAAGAGTCCCAAAACCACCAGCTTGCCAAGTACTGCAAAAACTCTCGAAGTAGCAGCCTCAAAAACTATCCTTTCATCTGATACATACAGTTTAGAAATGTTTGTAAGCTGTATTCTTCTCCATGATTAATTTGGAACTTGGAAATTTTCCAAGCTGGAAAGTTCATGTGTTCATAGTACAGCGTTGTGTGTTAATATGGCCAGGCAGGGCATGGACAGATTTTAAAATTTGTCTTTCATTTTCTATTTTCTTTCAGCCTTTCCCTATTGTTTATTTATATATTTGCATATTTGTTTGTATTTATCCCAGCTGAATTTATGGCAGGCAGGGCAGGGGTATCATGTGACAGGAGACTCCTAATGGTGCTGCATCTAACAAGGAGACAATTTTCTCTTTGGCCTGTCGTGACCTTTTTAGACTATGTCCCTTATGCCAGAGGTAGTATCCTGAATGCCTCTATTTCACCCTGTTTAGCAGAGTGCAACTGTGCCCTTTAACTTGGTTTTTGGTGGGAGGAGAAGCTACAGCAGACTTTTGAGAAGGGCACAAGGACGAGGGGTAGGAACTCCCTTCAGATGTGATTTTGATAACTAGTCGAGTGTGTCCAACTGTAGAAAATCACTGAGTGACAATCTGTCTACCTGACAGTGGCCACAATGAACTACAAGGTTTGTGAATGGCTCTACAGATTAGAATAAAGCAAGCCCAAATAAAGTATCTTTTGTTGGCATGGACTTGGTTTGCTCTGGGCAGCTAGGTATGGGGGACCTCTTTTGATCCTCATGCCTGGACCAAGTGCAAAATGAAACACCAAGTGAAAAGCTGGAATAAAGCTGTTCCATTAGATAATTAATATAGATGTTTGCAAAAAGTAAGTCTTTATTAAAATTTACTTCTAAAGGGCAGCTTGATTTTGCCTGGGAACCCATGTTAACTTTAAGGACACATCTGTTAAATGTATGTGCTTCTCTTTTTTCCTTTCCTTTGCAATTATATCTTCCACAAATATTATGATTTTGTGTGATTTACCATCATTTAAAAATAATGAAATTTGATTGGCTGATTTATTCAAGATTTTTTCTCATTCATAAATTCATATTTTTTCAACCAACTCATTTCCTGAGGCACAAAAATGTACCTTATATGCTCAAAAGCATCCTGCAGATCACAAATTTGCTCCAGATTTGTTGAATATACAACATAATCCTAGTGTGAACTTTTAGAGCAGATTTAAAGATACACTAAAAAGTCAGGCCCACCATAAAGAGCTCACTTGTAAGCAATACCACAGAATCTGTTTTGGAATTGATTCATTGTTACTGCTGCTATTTGCCTCTGCCTGGTAGGCTTGTTGTCAGCTAGACAAAAGGTTTTACTATTTTAAAATGTGATGAATAATTTTCACATGCTTTCTTTAATATATCTATCTTTATATATAAAATCTCTCAATCCTTTTTATTTTAAAGGTTTTTACTGGCTGGGCATAAAGCTTTTTATTCATTATTATGTAGAGTTCTTAAAGCAATATTTTGCTTTTAGTTCCCATATTGTTTTCTGAAAAAGTCTTATAAAGTGCTTATGAATAAAACAACATATTAAATTATTTTAAAGGTAAATCAGGCAACTTTTCTGACGCTAAGGGATGTGTATGAGCATAAGTACATGCACAGACACATATTCACACATCAGTATCCCCTTAATGACAGAATATTCTTAAAAACCCTTCTATAAATGATGTTGTGTGAAGTTACTGAAATAAATATAAAAGTTCTATAGAGCATTAAAGTAAATGCAAAGCATTTTCAGGCATTAAATCTCTCTTTTCACATTTTGTCTTATTTGTGTGTATGCATGTGTCTCTCTTCTAAAACAGGAAGGCTATGGAGTAATAGTTCTGAATCCCAATGAGAACTATATTGAAGTTGAGAAGACAAAAGCCCAAATACAGCTGTCTTCTGATATCTCAGATGAACCTGCAGAAAAGAGGGAAAGAAAAGATAAAATTCAGAAGGAAACAAAAAAGCGACGTGACTTCTATGAAAAGTATCGAAATCCACAAAAAGAAAAAGAAACTATGCAGATCTATATTAGAGTAAGTTTCTTTTGGTTTTGTTTGCCCTTCTTTATGGATGCATATATATGTTTATATTGGCTAATAAGCAGCATGCTTTTTTTAAAACAAATACATTTCTGAGATGGCATTCAAGACTTTATACAGCATTCCTGGCTCTTTATTCTATTGATATTTTTCGTCACTTACTGATTGTGATGTTTTGGAAGTGTTACAAAACATTATTTTCTAATTTCAAAGGGAAACTTCAAATAAACCCCAGAGGAACTCACTGGTATTATCAAGAAGAAAATTATTTAAGAAAGACTTTGTAAAAATTATTTTATAAACAGAGTTGTGCATAAGAAAGACTTAGTAGTGAAGCTTAGGCAACATACTAATTTCACATGTCATGTATGCATTTACTGTATTATATTGTTTTATATTGGGGAAGCAGTAGTTATAGTCAGAGAGTTTTTTATTACTTGCCAAATTAATAATGTATTGTGGAAAATGCCATTGTTCATCTTGTGTGGTAGCAAATTTCCCCTGTAATATATTGTTTCTATATGAGCATCCATCCATTGTGTTTGAACTGAACTTCTGAAGGCAGATAAAGGAGGAAACTTGCTAATATATTAATAAATATATAAGCTAGAATAATTTGAGAATGGTGTGATGAAGAAACTCTGTCCCTTGCCCTTTTCTGACTCACTGAACCTTTGCACTTTGTAATGCTGCCAGCATGGGATCATTATAACAGTGCTACCCAAGGATTTCTAATTCTGCAGGGGGCACAAACAATATTATTTGCACATTGGCACATTCTGCTTCATATACATACTATGCATTATACATTCCAGACTGAGTCATACAATTTCCAAAACCCTTATTATGAAAACTAGCATTTTCATTCAACACTAAAACATGTCAGAAACTCCACAGTGAAGGTAAAGCAGTAAAAATGTATATGTCTTTCTGGTGAGAAACAGAGAAAAATCCAGCAAGATACACATTAGAATCATCTTAAATTTTAATATATCCCTCTTAATTTTTGTTTAACATAACAATTTTTGTAGAAGTATGGCTGTGCTGTCTAGTTAAAAGGATTAGTAACTTGGATACAAGATTGTCACTAATACCTTAAATATTTACTGTGTCTTTTGAGAAATACCTGAGTATGGGAACAAAAGAATGCATATATATATATATANTATATATATATTTATATATACACACTCAAAGTCAACAAGGCACTGCGTTTTCTTTTTTGTGCTTATTTATGAGATGCTATTCTGCCCACTAGCCAGACCCTGCGTCATAAGCGGGGCAACCAGTCTTAACTTGAGGTCTATGAGAACCCAGTGGACAATGTTGCTCTATTGTCTGGAAAGAAGTCTAGTCAGCATGCAGGTTCAGTTCCCTTGTTGAACGTAAACCTTTTTTCATGACGTTTTTAGCAATTCTACCTTCTCATGACTCTTGCCTGATGAGGCATGAAATTTGGCTTCAGGATGTTTGACCCCCACCCCTGATATGTAAAATATATGACTCCATCCTATTTTCCTTCTTACACAGCTCCCTGCCTTAAATATGACTGTTGGTGTTTGCTTTATTTGATTTTCTTCAAATCAAGGAAAGAAGTAGCGTACGTTTCAGTGAAAGTGTAAATGGTGGTCTCCTTTCCCAGACCAATTAATTGAAAGTGGGTTTTCTGATGAGGCTGGTGTTTTATTCTGAAATAAATTTTTTGGGTTTTTTTCTTTAATAGACTCTAGTACAGATAGTTTTTTGAAACAGGTTGAAAAACATACCTGCTTTAGTGTATTGTGGGACTGATTAATGCAATTTCCTTGCTTGTCAGTTTCTAAAACAAAACTGGACCATCAGTAGGGTTCCAGGTACTCTGTTGGTCAGAACTGCTAAGTTTGTAGGTGGTTGCAAGATGTGCAATGCCATTATTTGCAATTTTCTTGCCTCCCATGCTTGAGTCCATAGGATTGCTTTTTGCCTGTGCCCAGGGACTTGCCTCCAGACTCACCATAACCACAGGCTGCTGTGGGTGCAGTATCGGTGCTGGTTTGGGGTGGTCTCGATGGGCAGTTCAGATACAATCTTTATTATGGTACGTTATAGCATACATTTGACTCACTAGGCTCTTAAAATAAAACATGCTGTCACTCAACAGAAAAGTTTAAGGATAGTATATACTTCGCAATGATCTCATCAAAGAGTTTTGAAAAACCTGAGTAGGCCTTATGTCAACTTTGCTAAGTAGGAAAAAGTGGTACGGAAAGACTAGATGAAAAATTTCCTTATAGCAAAGCTTTAACTTGATCTGACGCTGAAGGAAAATATGTTTGTGTCAGGTATGCTGGAGAAACTGTTTCAGACTGTTAAGGAGCAGGAATAAATATCCTCAGTTGTGTTCTCATAGGGTCACTGAGACCCATTGTGATCTGGTGAGGAAATGCCATTTGAACAAATTAAAGCTCTTTGGATGATGCTCCTGCTTGTGCAGTTAGATTTTCCAAGAATGGGGGAATTAAAACTTTTCCTTGGTGATTATCTTTAAGTATTTTCTTTATTTTCATAGGAAAAAAATAGCTGGGGTATTCAAGAATATGTAAAAGCAGAGGCTCAAAATACAAAATATCAAACTGCACTGTATTTTTGTACAAAATGAGTATAAATAAAAATGACTATGGCGATATGTAGTGCATTAAGCATAGTGCTTTTGAAAGATCAAAGTACTTACTGTTTCATGCTGCAAATTTCCTTAACTATGAAATAATGTACTTTCTGGCATACATTATGGCTTGTTAAAGGCACTGATTTGGTCTGGGTAATAAACATCATGTCAAACATTATGGCAGGAAAACCTGCTTAATATGTTTTGTAATAAGACAGATTTTTTTGTTCTTGAAAACATCTGCCAACTGAATTCACAAGTGAAGACAGAAAATGTCATCAATTCGGTAACATTCTTGTAAATTTGATTTCAATTTTAGCGATGCAAACCAAGAAAAAACTTTTTGTTAATCAGCATTGCCTATAATACTTTTATGGAATGATTAAACACAAGCATTTTACTTTTATATAATGTGCTAATAAATGCATATGAATTTTAATACTCTTACTGTTCAGATTTTAACAAGCATATTGACAGATCATTTTTAAAGCATCTGTTTTTTAATATGTTGAATGGAGGATTGAGTAATATAGCTAAATATGTACATACATGCTTTTAAAAAACATATTTCCATCCTTAGCTATAAATATTACAATTTTTTTCTTAGACCACCAGAGGCTGCTCTGTACATTTGCGCTAATGTTTTCCCCCCAGAAACTTATTACTCTAATAATTTTCATTTGCTACTGAAGTAAACTGAGAATTTGTTGGTCTCTAACCTTTTTCTCTGGAAACAGATCATGCAGGCTTAAATGTGACGTGATCATTCCTTCTATTCTCTGAGTCATCTCCCACTCCCTACAGATTTTCATACTGACGGTGTCTTTTCTATGTTAGAAGACGCTTAAAAATGTAAATTAGTATTTTCCCCCTTCTAAACAGCATTCACCACTTAAGTATACTGAGTGGATTCTGAAATGTTATTAAAGAGAAAGTGTAAATTGCATAATTTTATAGTAATAGTAATTAGCAATAATGTTGTTGCCACAACAGTTGAAGCATATCAAAGAAGCAGCCTAGGAAGAAGTAGGAAGAAGTGCTTTCATCACCAACTGATGGGGTCAGGTTTTGTGGACAAAAGGGATAAGCCTTTCCAAAGGCTGTGTGCTAGGAATTTTGTCCTTTTTTTTCCCCACTGAGCTTATCTTCTTGAATAATTGTTATTGCAAATATTATTTTTACTATAGCACAATCTATAACAGTGCCATTTCTATTAACAGCATATTAATAAAATTAAATTAATTTTGAAGGTAACATACTTTTCCTAAATAATTTTTCCTATCTTCTGTGAGAGATTAAATAGGAAAAGATTATGTATGACCAATTAATTTGTTTTGCTAAAAATTTATACATCTGGATAATTTGTGCCAGTATTTAGGGAAAAGTGGTAAAAGGCAGTTGTATTAATACACAGTTAAGTATGCCGTGACTGCTGGCATACAGGAAATCCTGGCAAGTATGCAAGCATAGTTGTGCCATTTCTGCTCATTGTTCAGTGCAGCTGACGCGAAGCGTAGCCTGACTGAAGGTCACAGCAGAGTGTCCACTTGTGTGGGATGACCTTTCAGTGCCATGGATTTCTTTCACGTTGAAGATTGAGCCATTTCCCGACACAGCTGTAGTCCCACCAGCTGCCGGTTTCACCCTGTGGCCATCCCTGAGCCGATGACCTACCCTCTGACTTGGCAAGGTGCACGCTTGCTCTTGTCCAAAGCCTGTGTGATTACATTAGCTTGCTGCTGAGACAAAGCTAATAAGCCCTTTATTCCTCCAAAGGAGACAAAATTACAAGCTCTATGCAAACGGCTCCTGAGAGGTAAGGGACATGCTCAGCACAGAGAAAGTCTGTGGTAGACGTGGGCATCAGGACTTCAACCTCTAGAGTCTCATGCTGATGTTTTGTTTCCCTTTTTACAATAAGCAATGCCTGTTTTGTTTCCCCTTTTACAACTGCTAGCACTACTTTTTATATACCTCTGAAATAACACATGGTTTTTCTCTGCCCTTTAAGGCTTATTATTTCCTTATGTTCTTGAGAAATCTTCACTTGTAAGCAGCAGCAAAATTATGCTGATAATAAAAAGCTTATGAGAAGTGCCTAGAAACTACCATGGCGTTGTTCTTGCCCTGTGTACTGCTGGGCATTCAGAGTTAAGAAAACACTGCCACTCAAGTGCTGGAACTTAAACGTGTAGTGACATTCTGAGTTCTCCAGCAGAACCTGAAGAGATCTGGTCTTGCAGAACCTGCGCCACCAGAGACCTGCACCACCCTGGGCCAGCAGCTGGAAGCCAAACGTCTACCATGACACTGCCACATCATTCCTAAAAGGTCAGATTAGCTTTAAGATCCTGTAGTATTTTCTGTAAATCAGGAAACATATATATATGTCAGGTATCATTCTGTAGATACTACAATGAATAGGCATCTTACATTAAAAACTAAAGTAGTATTCGATAAATTAAGCATAGACTATTTAGCATTAACTCAGCAGCTAACTTAGGTATTTTGTAAAATGCTGAGATTATAAAGATTTCTTATGGTAAGTTTTGCATCTACTTATCCTGAAAAATTTTATTTATCTTCTTTTCCTTGAGTAATTGAGAAATCATAGACCCAGATAATCACTGAAGGGAAATTCTGTATGTCTTCAAGAACACCATTGGTTCTTCTCTCTGCTGTACCCTCTCTTTGTTCTGCATTTCACAAGTATGATTTAATCAAAGAAAAGGAATAAATCAGGACCATCTAGCCTTGGTGTCTTTCAGACATTCATTACATGATGCTGATAAAGTGTCCATTGTTAGATCCAGCTCCTAAAACGTGAGGCAAGCCATGTAAGTTTCCAAAAGAAAGAACCAGCTTGCATCTCTCCTCCCACCACAAGCTGTATGGTGCTCCCATGGTGCTAAAAAAGATTCTTTCTCACAAGTCAAAGGAGTCCTCCTTCCTTTCAGATCGGATTCAGGCTTGTAAAACTGGCCAGTTCGTGAGGCAATGGTGAAGAAAACTGGCTCAGCAGAAAGCAGACGTACTTGTTGAAGGCAAAAGTGAATAAAATCCTTCAAACAAATTGTAGTCTAATACTGCCTGGTTTTGATTGTAGAGCGACTGCAGTGAAGGACTGCAAAGACCTTGTAGGTCTTCTGGTCCAATGCAGATTGCACTCTGCAGGTATCCTTTATCATTTATCTAACAGAATGAAAGGATTTTATCTGATATCCTAAAACGAGGATAGTGTTCTCTAACCTGCAGTTCCATGTTTTGATACTAGATTTCAGTGTGTTTGGGAAAATGGACAGAAAAAATTTAGCAGAGGCTCAAGTGGCAACATATACCTTTTTGCAAAACTTGGAAGTTCTTCACATCTTTTTTTCTTGGGGGACCAGTCAGCCATAAGATCCTTGATATAGTGAGGTATGACGAAAATTAATTTCTGAGATAAATATTTGTAGTTACCTTAAGCTGAATGGTGCTATTGCAAAATAACCCTTTTCTGTGGGTACATACCACCTGACCCAACCCCTCTAAAAACATTTATGTGTTTTGGATAGGAGGGTATGATGACTGTACTGCAATGCATGGAGGTAAAAAAACATTTGTGGAGTCTAGGAACTGTGTGTCAGCAGAAAAGGAACTGGGGTACAGGGATGCACAGTAATATGTACTGGGTACAGGATGCACAGAAAACAAAGATGTTTTCACCTCATCTGCTACAGAAAACAAAGTGTAAATTCAGAAAAAAATATGAAGGGAAAAATATCCAGCTTTTGGGATTTATCTTAATCTGGTGGTTCCTGTGTAGGCCTCTTGGCTGCTTGCAGCAGTGACAGCTGCCAGAGGGGCTAGAAATTGTGGAGGAAGCAGAGGCATGGAGCAATGTGGAATAAGCTGCCCAGGAAGAAATGTTGGTCCTACCCTGCAATTCATGAGTGACTGAAATTTGAGAAGTTAAGTATTATAGCAAGTAATTAGTTAATTAAATTTTAAAATCCTTACGAGTTCAGAATTTTAAGTTAAGGACACATTAAAATCCTTACTTCTTGTGAATTTACATATTGTGAATTTACATATGGACTTATTTACACTTTGAGAACAAGGTTGATCTTCTTAATCAGCTTGTTGTCACCACTCTGCAGGCAAAGAAATATGCCTTATGAGTTTTTAGGAGAATTGTCCTCTTGTTCTTTCTATGCCTTAGTGAGCTCTGTATCAAATCAGCACTCTCTGCAAACTAGGTTTTACCAGCTTCAGAGCTGTTAACTTCATTTCCGTAGTGTCCAGGCAGAAGTCATTCCTAAAGTAGTCTGTTTTACAGTTGTCCCCAGCCATTAACTCATCGAAATTTTGAGAAATTTTCCCATTCCTCTCTCAGCTGAATCCTTGTTTTATCTCTATCTCCATGCCTAAAAGTGGATTGTAAACTGATCAAAAATGCTTTTGTCTTTTGTGGTCAGTGGTGTTCGTAGCAGGTTTTCTTCCCTGAGTGGGCTACATGCTGTTCAGACACATTGTCCTACACTTTTGTTGTTTAACAATTGATTCTCTTTCTCTGTCCTTTGTGATCAGTGTTTGGCAAGAATGAATTTGTCGATATCCAGTGAGGTATATTTTCTATATTTTGAAGTAAAGCTTGAATTTTTTTTGTTTTCCCAATAGATGGCACTGCTTGGAGAGAAACTACTAAATAAGTGAGACTGGTGTGCATTTAGAATTACCATGAGTTGTGTGTGGTGAGGAGATGAGGTTTTCTGGGCTCTCGAGTTTGAGATCTTGTCTGGTGCTTCTAGCAAGCATGGAGTGAGAAAAGCATCATGCAAGTACAGATACAAGTGTGTGCACAAAGGCACTACCTACACCAAAGCACACAAAAACTACTCACATTACTTCCTGCATGTTTGGCATCCTGTAAACTGTGTATGGTGGCGTCTGACATAATGTGGGCTATGACAGATGTGGGATACATGAGACCGTAAAGTTTTCTTTTTCCCAAAAGCAAAGATTTAATCAGTGTATCCAGCTATATAATACAGCAAGGAATTTAACATGTATTTAGTTCAGGCAATACAGCTGGTAGTTCATAAGCATCTGCAGTGTGTTTGTTCTTTTGGACTGGTATTTCCTTCCAGGATGTTTCTTCATTCCTATCTCCTGTCCTTTTCACCTGCTATGTAACTGAGTCTGATTTCATGGATCTTGCCAGTTCAGCCTATGTCCTATAAAAGTGGGCAATTATCACTTAACTGTGCCATAGCCATTCTGTTCTTAACCTGGGAAAAGAGAAGCTTTAATTTCATGTACATGTTAAGACAACAGATATTTATTTCTTTGGGGATCTGGTTTGCTAAGGAATTCTTTTAAGTTAGCAAATAAAGCAATGAAGAAATTTAGCAAAGCTTAGGCTGCCTAAGTCATTTTGAAAGATTTCTAAGTTCTGCAATTAATTTTGGGGCCTTACCGTTTGATAGATCACTGCCTTCACTCATTCCACTTTGTAGGACACCTCACTGCTTTCCTAGGTATTCTCTTTTTCCTGTTTGAAAAATGAACAAACACATTTGATGACAGGGTTTTGTTATTTATGTGTCCCTTGCACCGGTTACCAAAAAAAAGTAGGCTTGTGTTTAATGACTGTTGGTTGACTTTGAATCCCTTACCTGTGTGTGTGAAGTTCTCCTCAATGAATTATATCACGCTTTCAGATACTACATGCTGCTCTAACTGCATGCAGGTTCTGACTGCACTGCCTTAAGTGAGCAAATGAGTTATGGCTGTGATAGATCTTATAAAAACAGCATTTGATTTGGTCATGGAGACCACTTGTCTTAAATACCTGTCAGCTGCCGTTTGCTGTTAGTTCATTATGTTCTTTTACCGTTTCTTTCCCTTTCTGTTTTGAACTACTCTAGCTTACATACAGAGTTTGGTTGACGCTTAAATTGATTCTTCTCTAATGGGCACCAAACAGTGTCATCACTGGAGCAGAAGTTGAGATACTGGTGTTATTCTCTTACAGTGGTGGTAAATAACCATGACATCATTTTCCAACAACACCATGTAGTACAGCTTTTTTTATCCAAATATAAAGTGACCAGGCAGAGTTCACCTCTGCTAGACTAGCAAAGACAGATGGCAAAAGATAACCACTGCCTCGGTTGAGCTGTGGGTCCACGGAGCATACAAAAGTTGGAAAGAAAATGTTACGGCATGGAAGTAACAAATTATTTCATGTCTGAAGTGCTGTGGTCATCTTCAGGACTTCGCTAGAGTGTGTGCAAAGTCACTCTCCCTCAAATGCCTTTGAATCAAGGTTTGGGGAGCTCTCACAATTTACATTTCCACACTTCTGTGACACTAGCACTGCAGAACTCAGACTTTCTTCCTTGGAAAGTATGAGGTATAGCAGTTGTGACCAGTGCTGGCTGACAGTGCTTTGAGCATAGCATTGGACTAGGTGACCCTTAAGGTGCTGTCCAGCTGATGTAGTTCAGTGATTTGACATTATTAAGTTTCACCTCAGCCCTCAAAGACGTATTTGAGGTATGGATAGACTTTGTAGACATTGTGAAGAGAGGCAAATTTCACTGCCTCAGAACATTTAGAACCACTGAGGTTGTGTTTGGCCATCCACAAGAGAAGGGGCAGGTGATTTAGACCAGGAAGCCTACCTAACTATCAGCATGGTTAAAAACATGCGGTTTTGCACAAGTACTGCTACAGAAAAGCACCTTGAAAGATATAATCCACTACAGACAGGCACTGATACTTCTTGTTATCTTTAACACTGGGGTGTTCATGATTTCTTCAGAGATCAAGAATTTCACCAAGACACATAATTTTCTTGCATTTGTGGAAGCACTTTCAAACAGAACAGCAGTAGGAGTTTTTTTCACAGATGTTCTCCAGATGTTATTAGCATGGCCATTCTGGAATAATGAGAAGGATATGAGCACTGCCCATGTCCTTCCTACTTCCTCTGCTTTGTTATATCTTCATCAGGATTTTGTCTACGTTGTTAATTTGAGTCCACAAGATATAAATTTATAAAGCAGTTCTTAAGTTTCAGGAAGAGTAAAAACACGCTGTGACATTTAAAGCGATTATTTGCTAAGTGTGTGGATAGACTAAACTTCGCTAAGTTTAGAAGTGGGTAGACATGACAGAATTAAAAAGGCTATACTTTATTAAAGCATTAGTGAACAGTAGTTTAATTAAGCCTGTGCCCAGCCACTTTTTAGAAGACTTTGTCTAGACTGCTATTTTCAAGCTGAGACCAGAATCTCAGCAACAGGCCAGTGCATTACCTATAGGTTGCCTTGAAGACCCTGCTCAGAAACCCTGTTTGTCTTCAACTCTTATACCTATGCCCACGTTCATGAAGGGTTACAAATTATTTAAGAAACTTCTGTCCAGTTTTGTGTGAATGCTGCTGCTTCCAAACAAATTCATGCTGTTTGGTAGAGTCAGTTTGTGTATTTGGTTATTGTACTATGATTCATTGAACATGATCACAGTATGCAGGATTTCCAAGATGTCTGGTACCTGGCACCTGTGAGTTCCTACCACTCATTTCCATCTTTACAAGATTTAAGGTTTAGAATATGTTAGTATAGAAACATTTGCTCTAACAGAGCTAATAACAAAAATAGAAAAATATGTTAAACATAGATTGTTAAACAGCTCAGAGCTCTTCCAGAATCTCAGTTAGCCTGAAGATCTGGTTAATCATGTCCTACAGAGCAATCAGGACTAGAGACAAGTTACTCAGACCCTTCTTGGAGTTACAGCTTTTCTGCTGACATCATTAAGGACCAATCCTGCAGTTGTCCGTGTCCATTCTTCAGCACAATCTCATTCTTCTCTAGTGTGGGGTGGAGTCTGTCCTGCTTCCCTTTTCCTGTTTTTGCAGGGGACTTGTGTTAGGATTGTTGTCTGTTTTCATCCTGGTTTTTAGCCAACTCAGACCCGAGAGGATAAATGTTAAAGGACTGATCTGTAGGATGGACAACATATGTGCATCATGATACAGAAAATTCAGCAAAAGGAACTAAAAGACCAGAAAAAAATTTCATTGAAACACATTAAGAGCCATTTTTTTAAACTGTGTAATGGTTTGAACAGGGGAAGGCAGCAGATGTTCAATCCACTTAATCTTTGTTTTAAAATACATCAAATGAATGGTGTTTTCTAATAATGGATTAACATGGCATCAAAGATCATTTATAACTAACAAAAGTGACATCCATGTGATTTTTTGAGGGTTTATTTTTTGTATCCCACACAGAAGCATCAACATAGATTATGTATTTTATATAAGATATGTATTCTCAGGATTTTCAGTTTTCTCTGGAATTTCTGTTCTGCTGTTGTTCCGCCTGTAGTCTCAGTAAGATCCCCAATGTTTGGCCTATGCTCCCTGACTTACAAGATTGCTCCCAATTTTCCAGCTAGGTCAACCAAAAAAAATTAAGATATGATAGAGGATTGGTAGAAAAAATTCATATCAAAACAACTGTTCACTGTGTCATTATGACAACCTGCTGTAACAAATGTGCTTCCATTTTAATTTATGACAATTAATTGCAAAAAGTAATTTAATCTGACAGTGGCAAGGTGTTGAAAGACTCCTGAAGATGTCATAAAAGTGACCTTTCTGCCCATGTGCAACCAAAAGCCATTTTTAACAAGGAGGCTCAAAAACAGTACAACTTCTTTTGTACTTTGTTAATTAGTTATTGATTTGAAACAATGCTCTGCCAAATATTGTCAGATTAGCTAGACGCCAGCAAGGTCACAGTGTGACAGTCTAGTCCTGATAATCTTACGGTATATAAGAATTCTTTTTTACTTTGAACCTTTTGTTCTGATATCCTGAGAATTACATTTCCTGGCTTTAGCATCTGTGCTCATTTAAAATACAGCCAAGCTGTCTGTTACGTAATTGGATGTTTTGAGTTGTTAAAAAAAATTGCAATGTGTTATAAGAAAATTGCTGTTGATCTAATATCTAATGATCTTCAACGACAGCGATGCACCACTGCTGCAATGCCAACGGCCTTGCTAGTCTGTGTGGAAAAGAGCCTGTTTTAATGAAATAATCGACACGAGGAAATCACAGAGTTCAAGCCAGAGGTATGACAGGCAAGTTCTGAGGTTGTGTAGCAACTCCTTGGGATGAAAGATCATTTCCTACTGTAGATTATTGTGAAACAAAAATAACAGAGGTGCATCTGCACAGGAAAATGGAGAAGCAGAATTCAGGCTTAAATAGCTAAACATTCAACTTCTCAGCTTATTGAAATGTGAACTATCAGAACATTCAAATCTGAATTTCAGATTGTGTTTGTCTTTAGATAATTACTTTATAAGCTAATTACAGTTACTTCAAATACAATTAACTATAGTCCTCTACGTATTAAGGCACTTTAGTAAATTTTTTATAACTGTGCATTAAGTAAGTAATATATCAGTTTACTTAAAGCATTGAACACTTTGTCATCTTTATTAAGAGAAATCAAATAGCTTTGAGCCTGTTAAATCTTTCAGTTAAATAACTGCTCTTGAGTGTAATAAATAGAGATGGAGAAGTGAAGAACAGTACAGAGCAAAGCCATTCTAGTTCATTTAATTTGCAGAAAAAATATAAATTCTGTAATAGAGACTTTACAGCTGAGGTTTGTTCTGAAACCACAGCTATTAATGAAAATACTAAGTTGTTATTTTACTTAAATGTGTTGAGGTTTGTGTAGATTCGTTGTTTCCTGTGGTGGTGAAAGCTGCATTTTTCTTGGCAAAAATGGTATTTTTCTTGCAATAGCATGGTTAAAAAAAAGTCTGTTTCTCATTACAACACATAAACAGATTGAAAGAACGGGCAAGTAAAATAGACTTTTAAGTACTACAGGAAATAGAAAAATAACACTTCTGCATGACTTCCATTAAGAGTTTTTGGATGTTTCAGATGCATTCATTTCCAAAGGAATTGTTTTTAGTATTGAGAAAAATGCATGTAATCATTTAAATGACTGGCATGATCTCTCTGTGTCTTGTGTACAAAAAGATAGTTCTTTTTATAAAATTATTGTATTCATTTTTATTTACTTGCCCCCACAATTAATCTGTTAATTGCCAGAAACATGGCTGGTAAGGAAGATATCTGTGAAGATGCAACCCAATGGCTTGTTTAAGAAATACTCTTTTGTTTCCATAATTTGATCATAGAAAAGGCTGTGTTTGATGGTGTTCATTATGTTAGGCAGAAATATGTTGTGGGCAGAATCTCGATCCTTGAGATTGAGTCGTTTGGAAAGAAAAATGCACGAGGAGACGTAAAAAAGATGTAAAATGTAGGTATCCATAACAGTACTGAAATGCTGCTGCCCAAGTCTTTTAGTATTTTTACCAACTGGAATCTCTTTGGCCAAACTACTCTAGCTGTTACTTAAATTAGAATGTGTAAATCCACCTGCAGAGATTGGCAGATATGCTTAGAACATCATGGCACGGGGTTTTTCTTGTGAACTGCACAGGTATTTGTCCATAGCCATGGTATGACTGTGCAGATAAGACTGGTCTGAGGAATTGTTATTACATCTTTTGTCTGAGGAGTTTCCTCGTGCAGAATTTCCAAGCTTTTTGCCAGAAAATGCTGCTTTGAATTCAGCCTTCCCTCTCCTGGAGCCCTGCAAGATATATGGGAAAGGGAAAAGATATACAAAAATCAAAAAGTCTGTCAGAGAGCTAAGAGGGAAAGCTGTTATTTTTTTTCTTAAGTAAAATCTTCTCTGATCCATTACCCTCCTTCCCATTTATTTTCTTCTCTTGCACCTTTTTCATCTCAGTGAGTCAGTAATGTTCTTGTGCCCAGCCTAAAAGAGACAAATGTCGTATTTGTGTTTATTTACATTCTTCTCTTAGTAATAAAATAATTAACTTATTGGTGAAGGTCATAATTAAGAGCCACTGAGAAACTGATTGTGTCTGATTTTTTCTTGGTTTTGGTCTACTTTCTGCGCTTTACTAGAAGACAGTTGGGTGGTGATGGCAAGACATGCAAGAGTCCAACAGAAATAATAGTGGGAAAATCCAGACTGGAACAACAGCCTGATAAAGTTGTCTTACCCTGGCTGACAAGCAGATGCTTTAACCAGGGCAATGATGCTATAATAATATTTAAGACTTAATTAATTAAGCCTGAAATCTGGGATTTACTTCATAAACAACACCCCCTTCCAGGTTACAAATTACTTGAATTTCAAAATAAAAAGTTGAGGAAATAAGGAGAGCATTTGAACAGAGCAGCAGAAGGTATTTGCCATGGAGAGAGGATCAGTCATTGCAGAGTGAATGACAAGGGTAACATTTGCTGCTTTCTTTGTTTATTTTTGCACAGATCCGCATCTAAACTCATTCTGCTTAACTCTCAGTTCCAATGCAAATCTAAGAAATTCCATCTGCAAGACTGGTCTTTATAATGCTCTTATACCACATAACATCTGCATGGTTCTGACATGATGGTGCTTCGAAGACGTCCTGTGAGGGCTCACATTTGCCAAAAAGGAAGTGTAGTATTACATCAGTAATACAATAATACAGCTGAGACCACTGGCACCTCTCTGAAGGATAGTTGTGGGCACTGACGGTGTCTCTCTGTGGTTTCAGGCCATTGCTGAACAGGTTTTAGGCCTGTTCAAATATTTCAGGTTAGGGCTTGGAGGCAGGTCCTGTGGTCAAGAGCGTGGAAAGAGGGGTTTGATTTTCAGCTTGTTCCTCACCAAGCAGAGGTAGTTGGAGCGCTTTGGAAACAGGAGATGAGAGTGGGTTTGGGGTTTTTTAATCCAGAAGTGTAGCT
Organism: Origma solitaria; assembly: GCA_013397895.1. NCBI lineage: Eukaryota > Metazoa > Chordata > Aves > Passeriformes > Acanthizidae > Origma > Origma solitaria. The sequence continues at coordinate 196,642 of VZRL01000932.1, read as the reverse complement.
CTAAATTATTGGTTAGGAGCTGTAGTGGTTGAGGGCTTAGCTGGAAAAATGCTTTTGCAGCTTGGATTTGCTTTGTTTTTTTCTCTTGTGTGCCATAAAGCTGGAGTATAAAGGGGAAAAGTAACTCCCTCCTGCTTCCCCAGCAGGTTAGGATCCAAGCTTGCTCTGTTCCCACATATATATATATATGTATGTATGTGTGTGTGTGTGTGTATATATATATGTGTATATATATATATGTGTGTGTGTGTGTGTATGTATATGTATATACGTGTATATGTATGTATAGGTATGTATATATATCATAGGTCTGCATTTTATTTCCTGACCACCCTCACCAAGGAAAGCCCAACTTGCATCTGACATGGGAAAACTGGGACAGGATCTGAAGTCATCTTTGATGGTAATTGTGGTGGGAGCTGGGGAGAACAGGAGGCCTGGGGAAGAGCCAAAACATAAAGCATAAAAACCATGGCTAGACATTGTCAGTCTTGCATTAGCTAAAACTTGTAATTTTAAGCCTAATCTCAGCAGCTGTACCATACCAAAGTGCTGGTATCACCACTTCCTCCAAAACCAGCCCCTCATCCCCTCTGCACTGGTGAAAGCGATTTAAATTTTCTATCAGTCTACCAAATGCATTTTTGATTTACATCTTTTATTTGATATTGATAGATACACCAAGTATTGCACATTTCATGGAATACTTCTTCATGCAGCAGGACTGTTGAGATTGCGTACTTTCCTGATAAATTGTTGGCAGTTTTGGTGGTGGGACTACCCCTAACTTAATATCATGTGCATTCAACTGCAATATCTAAGACTTCTGGTCGTACTTTGTGGTGCTGACTCTATGCACACAAGCCCCCTATGTGGGGCTTCATAAGCAATATTGGAAACGTTTCCATCACCAGCCCAATTCACAAATAAAATAGGCAGAAGAAATTGTACAGAAACACCTCAAACAGATTTGGGAATAAGACTGAGATCTGTAATACAAAAGAAAGCAACCTTAAGTCACTTTGCCATATTGCTTTCTGAAAGCATGTGCCAGATAATAACCGTGGCTATGCTATTTATATCCTGCAACTCCAGGAATGACCAGACTTAGCTATTGTGATACCTGTTCTCTCGTTCTGACTCAAAACTGGCTGCTACCTACTGCCAGAGTATGTATCTTGCCCCCACCTCAGAAAGTGCCCTTAAAAAGACAGTATAATTTTTTATTTCACCACTTCTTCCTGCAGGTAGAAGAGTTTGGCATTTTTACATCCAAAGACTCATGATTTAATCCCTGCTAAGGTCATAAGTAAGGAATTTCTGAATACAGATGCTGAATAAAATAACATCACTCACATGCATTTATGTGATTTTAGTGTTGAACCAGTGCAGATTCAATGCTCTGTGTTTCCACAGACCTACAACCAGGCTTTGGTGACCATGAACCTGCTCTGCCACCTGCACTGCTGATCGAATCCTGCTGAGTTTTGTGGTTTTAATATGGCAAAGTATGCTAATAAAATCCATACAGAGCCCATAAAAGGAGGAAAGAAGTGTGTCCTCTTGTCTCTGTTTTGGAGACAAAGTTGTCAGGAGGAGGCGCTCCGGGGTGGGTTCCTCCTTCCGAAGGGAAAAAGGGGTTTCCCCTCTTCTCTCCGCCAATGAACCAAATTAACCACAGCAGGTGAAAGTGGTAAAACTGTACTATTTATTAACACCAAAAAAAGGAAACTATTAACACAAAACCAGGAAAAACAAAGAGGGGGAAAAAAAGGAAAAGGGTGCCTGCAAGGAGCTGATAACAGGTTTCCCCAGTCTCTGGGAAGCAGAAGGGGAAGGGGCAGGGGAAGGGGAGTCCACTCAGCCTCCTAGAGGAGGGCAAATGGAAAAAAGAAACTTTGCCGAATCCTGAACGCCAGTCCTCTTCCTCACAGCAGACGAAGCCGATGGAATCTGGTGGTGGCCTCCTCGGAGTTCGGACCTCACCGGCGCCACCCCGCAGACCTGCCAGGGCCGCCCCGCGGGCTCCCCAGGCTGGAGAGGAGGGAAGGACGATAGGAAGGCCAGGGGAGGAAAAGAACAAACAAACAAAACCCTTTTCCCAAGCTCGCAAGGAGGAGCAGGGCAGAGAGCAGGGCTGTGGTCTCTCCGTCTCTCTCTCCATCGCCCGTCTCTCTCCCGGCCCTTGGACCGAGCCATTTAACCAACACCTGCAGGTGCTGGTTTGGCTGAACCAAGTCTAGCTCCAGCCCCACCCCCTGGACCTGAGCTGCCCTGCGGCCTCAGTTCAGTCGCTGTTCAACCAACACTGGCTCCAGCCCCACCCTGGGTTCATCTTAAAGGCACAGCAGCATTAGGCCCTGGGCATTAAGCAGATGGTTAAGGAATAAAGTGGCTTCGTAATGTCACCCCAGGACACCTCTGTTCAGACTTTCAAGGCCAGAGCATCAGCTGTCTATGATTTCATCTCTTCTCCACGTTTTTTCTCAAGTTGTCTCTTTCTCACTCAGGACACAGCAACTAAAATAACTCGCTTGACTCACTGCTCAGTCTTCATCATCCTTGCTTTCCTGTGCTCCTTACATGACCTGCTAAACTGAATTTCAGATACGTGTTGTCAGATTTAAGATTTTGTATAAATTTGCCTCCACTGTTATCTCCCCCACTCACAATTGCTTTGCTGCTGAGATGGTCTTGGTATTTGTTTCTGCAGCCTCCTTTTGTCTGGTTTCACACAGCTGCAATTGCCCCTGTATAGAAGACATTGCTATGGCATGGCATGACCATCCTTCTTAAAAGTCCAGTTATTTAAGAGCCAACCCATCTCCATGTGTACCTATCACTGTGTATGTAGCATACAGGTTAGTGTTGCCCATGTCAGTAAGTAAAGCAGAAATAGAGTCCCTACTGTTAATAAAATGTCGTGCTGCCTCCTGGGTTCACCTCTTGGACTGAAGTAAGGAACCTTTCCCAAATAACTGTGCAAGAACTCTCTCAACTCAGTGATTGAAAAGGTAAAAAGATTTTTGGGTAGATAGGATGCTTCCTAAGACACTGAAATTTCTCAGTCAAGGACAAAATTTTGTTAAATGGCCTGAGCTTTGAAGACAAAATCTTGTTAAATGGCCTGGGCTAGACACTTTCAAATCTTTCACATGCTCATGCTGCAGAACTATATTAATGCGGGATGCTTGCTTCCACTTCTTTTTCTATTTTCAGTTTATATCTTCTTATTTTCATCCTCTTCTCTGGTCATAATGCCATAACGACTGTCTTTGGTGTGGAGGGAAAATCACATGGTGGCTGTTTTTTTGGCTTCTGTTTTAGCTTTCTTGCCCTCAAGGCTATCCTGGTTCTCACTCAGGACAGAGTTAATTTTTTTTTGTGATAGCTGTGAGGGGACAGAGCCTGGAGCCATATAGGCGTGTGTAGGTTGTTATTGTGTATCACTTCTTGTCACTGATGGGGCAGAAGTGAGGGATTCTTACTTACAAGAAGGAGGTGGTCAGGAAGAAAAGAATGGGTGAGGAGGGTCTGTCTGCCATTTTGTTCATTGTCTTGGGGTCACACCAAGTCAGTTCGGCCTCAGTGAGAATTTTTTGCATGCAAATCATCCTCTTTTTTGTATACTTTTGCAACTATTACTGTTCGTTTTCTTATCTCATTGCTGTTTCCGGTAAATTCCTCATATCTCAACCCATAACTTGTGCCTTTTTTGTCTCCCACCAGAAGAGGGGTGGGAAGAGCGGTGTCTGGTTTGGGTGGGTCTTGGGGGTCAGGGGGGCACTAATTGAGGAGTGATATTCCTAAAGCATGACAAAAGCCTCTTAAGACCTTGTCCTGCACTCAAATTTTGGAGCTGCCCTGGTGATAGTAACCCATCGTATAGTTTTGTTTTGTTCCACCCTAGTGAAAAAGATTTTGTCTCATATAAGGCAAATACTTGCAAAAGGAGTGAGGAAAATGCAGCAGGTGATAAGTACTCATGAAGGGTGCTGTTGTAACAGGGTATTTTTATACTTAAATTTTTATGAATTTTAATGTAATGATTTTTGGAAGGGTTTGGGGAAATTGCAAAAGTTTGCCTGCCCTGAGGCTCCCTGAGGCAATGGGACAAGCTGTATGCAGCTGTCAAGGTGTTGCTGGTGGGAAAGATCTAACATCTCCAGGGACAGGAGATCAGAGCCTTCTGCATCCTCCTGCCTCCCAGCCAGTGTGCAGTTCTGTTCTCCCATATTTAACGCATGTACCATACTTGTTTACAGTAGCTTATCAAGCTGGAAGGAGAAATTGTTTTGCTGTGATAAGTGGTAATAAGGGAAACCACCTTCAAATAAATTCTTAAAAAGCTATTCAGTTTTATGGCATATTTCCCTATTTGTGTAAATTTCACTTTTCACTTTGTCACAGAAAAATGTGATTCCTCCTCCTTGATTAAAAAAAAAAGTAGAAGGTTACCAGACCTGAAAACTAATTTTTTTTTTCTTTTTTTTCCTTCATGTGATTCTTTTTAAGTTTTTATGTATTAGAAGTTTAAGACAGGATCTGGGCTGCTCTGCCCCAGTAAAACTGATAGTGGTTCAAGGCCTATAGATATTGCCCCATCTGTAACTTTCTGGCAACAGGTTACTTTAAAAAAAAAAAAAAAAAAAAAAAAACATGTCTTTTTTTAAAAAAAAATTTTTAAAAAAAAAAAAAAAAAAAAAAAAAAAAAAAAAAAAAAAAAAAGGAAAAATTGGCACTGAAACAGAAAATACGTGAACCTGTCATAGTAAGCGGTCTCACAGGGCAAGCTGCTTTGCAGGAGCTAATTAACCTTAGGAAATAATTACACAAATATGCAAATGTTGTTTAGACAATTCCGTGTGTTATCGACTGAGGTAGTCCATCATAACTGCAGACCTCGCAATGTCTAGGTGTTAGAATCTGGCATAGTTGATAAGGCTTCAGTTGCTGCATCACTTCAGCCTGCTATTTAACAATTAATGACTGTGATATTGTATTAGTAAATTTAACCTGTTTTTCGAATGCACCAGAATGTAACATTGTATTTACGGTGTGCACACTGCTTATCTGTGTGTACCTAATGGCTCCAGCTAACTTTCAACTCCTAATACTGTCTTTACTGGAAAAAATGGCAGACCAAAATCTGAGTTCACTCCCTCTAGGATGGCCCAGGAATTGCCTTGTTTTGGGCTACTTTGTATTGGATAAACATTACATGATGGACTTTTCACATACTATGGTTCTTACCTTTTTTTCCTTTCATGTCTAATTATATATATTGATCAAGGGGAAGGATTTTTGGAGGGGTGGAGACCCGCAACTATGACTTCCACATCACAAAGAACCAGATAACTTATTTTGACATAGAATTACCTGTTAGAGGTGACCAGTTTCCAGTGCTGGAAATCTAAGTTCAACTTTTCCAGCACCTTTCCATCTCAGTCTGTTTCACAAATGAGAATGCATTCAGCCTCAAGTGCCTTTTGAGGTGCATAGTGTGGTTTCACCAGGCTAATCTCCATTCATTTCTGTACACTTGTATAGATAATTATGTAAACTCTGACCAAGAGACCCCCTTCTCTATCAAATAATTTAACAATGTTCTATGTAAGTGCATTCAATTTAGCTGCAGTGAAATTGAAGAAAGCAACAGCTGCCTGAGACTGTCACCTTTCATAACGAAAATGCAGCATCCAGTCTCATAATTTAATCCAAGCCAGGCAGTGGAGGTTAGACCTCACAGACCCAGCGCAATTTGAAATCCTAGGGAGATCAGCTGTGCTCTGCTCCTGCAGCTGAATGTTTTGTGTATAGACTTGGTGCCAGGTCTGAGGTGTTTGAAATACGGGCTTGTTACAAGGGGAAAAAATAAGCAGATGCTCTGAAGAAAGAGCTTTTCTTCTAAACATATAGGACTCCTTCAAACTCTTTCTTACCTTGTTTAGGGTTTAGCAGAGTGTGTACAGCAACCCAGTTTATCCTGACGTTTTATGGCTTTTCTTTTTTTACCTTTAATAAAGGAAACTGTAGTTCCAGTCTATATTTAACTCATTCTAGCTCATTTCTTTTTGCTTTTATATAATCCTATTGAGTCTTTGTACTGGACTGTGAAGCTGTGCAGTTATTAATTTGGTTTACTAGACCACTGGTTCTGCTTGGATTGGTGAAAGCTTTTTTGGGCTGAGTTCAAAAGCTTCTTGCTGGTGTCTTAGTCTTGTGGAATCTAAAATTGTGTGCTTTTACCAGCAGGGTGTAGAATAATAAATGCAAAGTAACCTGAAAATGCTATATTAAGCAGAAATAACCTCCACTTTTTTTGCAGAACATTAAAGCAATGTTGGGTACTTATACAAAAATTGCTGTTAAGAGTATCAGTGGTAACATTATTATTGAAAAGCAAGTACCTCTTGTGTATATAACTAAGATAAATCTTTTAGATAAATTAGTAATTTTAAAGCTTTCCCAGGGTTTTAATGTGCTTTTTCCATACATATTATAGAGTACATCACTTTTACATAGGAGACTGCAGTTCAAGTTGTCCTTCAGCTCTATCTTTATAACTGGTCCGTCAATCATATTTTCTTTATGTAATTTCTTTTTAAAAACTTCCCTCTTTCATCAGAAAGGAAGGAGCCTTTACCTCCTTTACCTATCTATACAATCAAATTTCAAAACAGCAACAAGCTGTTTTGAGATAAATCCTTTCTCACACTGAGGTTGTTTAGGTGATACATAATTAGTTAAAACTACATTCTGTCATAGTCAATGAAGAGCAGAATCTGTCCAGGATTAAGAGGAATTGAGGTTTTTGTGGCTTTTAAATCACTGCTGCCATAGAGAAAAAGCATAAAAGCATGTTATTATTCTAAAAACTTCGAGTCAGGATCCATAAAAGATTTGTAGCCATCTCACTCTTACTTAGGAAACAGGGCATGAGAATAGATTGAAAAGCCAAAATCTTCCACATTATTTGGTTGTGTCTCTCCCCACTGATTTTAGACACTTATAAGAGCTTAAATCCCCAAAACTGAGTTGCAGAATGGAGTTGAGATCTAGATCACTTCAAGTTTCTTGAGAAAGTTTTAATAATTCGCACTGTGTAATTAGCAGCTTCTGACTGCCAGTGGCTTTTACTAGTTTGTGCTTTCTTTTTCCCAAGGAAACAAGGCTTTTGTTGTCTGTGTCTGAGTCACCTAAAAATATAAAGTTGTTGGTGGAGCAAAGGGAAAAGGGATGCAAATTTTAGGAAATTACATGACCTTAACTGTTCAGCCTCTTCTGGCATTGAAGAGCCTGGAAAGAGCCGGCATTGTTATCCTGGGTGTGTGAAATACTGGTGAAGCAGGGCACCTAGCAGAACATCTTACTCTTGTCACCTGAGACTAGACCAAATTTGTAGTTATAACCTCAAAAACCTGTGTAGTAGGAAAACAGATGGGGGTATAGTGCTTTCCAAGAGCCTCTGAGGTAGGGGTACACAAGTTTGAGTTTTGATGAGTGGGTTAAAACCAGTGTGTGTCACTCTAGTCCCTTCTGTGACTCTTACATTGATGGGCTTTGACAAAATCTAGTTCAATAGTAAGAAAAAGTGGTCCCCTAGTTACCAAAAACTCCTAAGTAATGGCTGTGACCAGTCAATAGGTGTTTTATTTGCACTGTGTCTCATAGTCAACAGTCACAAAAAGCAACATTTAAAAGAGTTGCAAATACTGTAATTTTAATCTTAATTCTGGTTCCCAGTGGCTCATAATATGAAAAAAAACCAAAGAAACCCTGAAATTACAGGTCTTTACCAACCTAAATTATTCTACAATTATGTATTTATATTGTTCTTACCTGTTTTTATTTGTTTTATCAGTCTAAGGCATAAATACTTTAAACAAGCCATCAGTGAACAAATGTTTGACAGAGAGTTGTCAAAAGAATGAAAATCCAAGCTGTGGTTCATAATTCCTATGAATGCCTCTGTCTAGCAGAATTGTCATAATGGTATTTATACAAAATTTTGCAGATGCATAGTTTTGTTATATTTATTTAAGTAAACCCAAAAAGCAACAGTTTTATTGCCTTTAAATTACAATCTTGAATTTTCTTTATTTAGACAAAAGAATCTATTCTTCGTTTTATACTAGTGTGTATTTATTTGATGTTTGTTTAAACAAAACATTTTAACACAGGAGCACGCTGCTTTTAGACAGAATTGCCATTTTTCAAAAGATAATTGTCACAAACATAATTTCTTTCTGCAGGATAATGGCTCTCCTGAAGAACACGCTATTTATGTTTGGGACCATTTTATTTCCCAGTCAGCTGCAGAGAACGTGTTTTTTGTTGCCCACAGTTATGGTGGACTTGCCTTTGTAGAGTTGGTAAGTGTGAATTCTCCATTGCCTTCTTTCCTGAAGACTGTCACAGACTTTGTACATTCTTTGGGATCACCTTCTTGAAAATAGCCTGGTAGCAACAACTACCACCTGAACTGGTGTGTCAGGATTTCTTTGCAACCAGAAGGTCTCTGCATCTTGCTGGTTTTGAGATAGACAATAAGGTCCCGAGTGTGCATAAACCTGAATGACTGTGAGGAAACAAAACACACTGGATCCTTCTTGTCCAGACTCTACTGAAAGGCACCAGTTTCTGCTGTGAGGCAGAAAGAGCAGAGAACATAGGAGACTGAGGACATAAAAGAACAGTTTTAAAGCAGAGTCACAGTAGCAAGTGCAACTTTTTGTATATAGATTGGAACTGAACGTGATGGGAAATTCGGCAGTTTTATTCCATTTTGGCAGTTTTTCTATAAAGGTCTGCAGAACTTGCTGGAAAGACTTCTGTTTTCCCATTTATAAGGCTCTGCAGTGGTGTAAAGTGGGGAAAACTCTGCTCAGTGTAAAGCTGCTCTACATCTGGTGCTGAGACTGCTGAATATCCAGTTTTTCTGTCTTTCACTCTTTTCTCTAAAGGCATATCTCTCGACCCCATCTGGTATACTAAGTTGCCTGTTGAACTTGTATACCGTTGTGTCAGTATAGCTGCCGTCTTCTCATGTGATTTTGAGATGCTAGTGTATTCAGGATGTGTTTTATTGAAGAAAACTTAAAAAAAAATAAAGGTCATGTTTATTGTGGAAAGGTAAATTGCAGAACATTATAACTGGTTTTATAGGCACAGGAATCAGCAGAGATATATGTACATCTTTTGTCTACAACACATTAGTTTAATGTAACTGAAAGTTGATTAAGGTGTTTCCTTAAGGTGTTTCTTATGCATAAACATAAGATGAATGCCTTAGTCAAGAAAAAGCATGCATGAGTGTGTTGGTTTTAATCTTATGCTGCTCCAAGTAGCAATAACAATCCCAACCTTTGACCATTTGTATTATTTTAAGAACTTAAGATTTTCCTTAACCTCTTTTTTTTGTGTTGAAATTAACACCATTTTGATTTTCTCTGCAGTGCTGGAAGAGTATGTGTAAAATATGCATGACATGTACATATTTGAGACTTGAGAACAGTTCATTTTCCTGATGTGAAGATCATTTGAGAATTTATCATTTTTCACAGCTATTTTATTACCCAGTCAATAAATAGTCTCAAAACTAATTTTTTTAGAGACCTTGAAGGTGAATAGTCCCTTCTTTGGGCAAAAAATGGGTTGTGTTGTGTATGCCTATTGCTCTTGAGATGCCATGAAGGTTAGGGAGCAATTGTTCTGTCTTGGCTTTCCTGAGTTGGGATTTTCAGCTGCTCTGTGTTTCAGCCCAGGTTATTCTGGTGTAATTTGTGGGTCCAAAGTAAAGTGCTGGCAGAATTTTTGTAGGTTTTGTAAAGCCACATTGTTTGGGTCGCCAGATGCCCAGAGACACATACACTTAGCAGAGGGCAGGAGTAAGAATCAACTGAAGACCTTTCTCTGTTTCCTAAACAGACTGCTGACATGAAGGAGGCTTGGAGAGTTTTTCCATCACATTTCTGTCAATGGCTTGAGGTGGCATGGGTAACAGATGACCAAGGTGTCATTCCCATTTTGCCTGTTTCTCTTGTCTCACTGGTGGATATTACTTCACTTTTGTTCTACTTTAATTTAAAGCACACTGATATTTCAGAACAAGACTTGACTTCTGACCTTGGGGCTTCCAGGGTCAGGGTGCTCAGGGCCTGTGAAATTATCACAAGCTGAGCCGAAGTTTTTATCAATCGCAGGAAGCAACCAGTAAGTAAGAAGTCAAAAAGGACCTTTGTCAGAAAGACAACATGGTCTCAGTAAGGGTCAGCTTCTGCAGTCTGCTATCTCTGCAGGAGATGCATGCCTGAGAGGAAGAATATAATGCATATCCATTGACACATCACATATCTGTCATGCAAAACTAAATCTGAAACGTATTTTTAATGTAACCCAATGTTTTTCTAAAAAATCGAAGGATATTGGCACCTGGTTTAGGCAGAGGTAGTTTGATATTTGAGTTCTATTGAAAGCAGTCTGATTAAATAATTCATACACTGAAGGACATGTCATTGAAATAAACCCTGAACTCTTTTATCACAGTATGAATTTGAATTATTTTATTTTGTTGTCATATCCTTTCTCTTAAACTTTATATCCATATAGCACTTACTAATTACAATGAGCTCCAAAAAGAAATGGAGCAACTGATGGGCAATTACTGTCTTATGGCAAATACATCTTCGGTCACTTCACTTTCTTCTCTGATTCATGTGGGGGTGATGATGAGGTTGATAGAGCAGCTACACCATATAGCAACTGTACCACCTCTACACTTCGTTTGCAAGTTTTTGGGTTAACTGATTGATGAAATTGTAGGTTGCAGTCGTTATGGAGACCTGTTGCACAGCGGCTCCTTCTGCATCCGTGTCTCTTACAGGAGAGCAGTGAGAAGCAGACATCTTTAATTTGGAGTGGAGGTTTCTGCCTGAGCCCTCTGAATTTTATTTTGCCTGCAGGGAAAAATAAAACAAGCAAAAAATATCAAAAAATATTTGTGTTTTCAATTAATACCTTTTTAATCAACTTTCCATGTTCAGTGCTGCGCGGTCTGTCGTGATGGCTTGCAGTCATCTCAACCAGTGCTTGCCGCTTCATCAAAGTGCAAGGGTCTTGGTGAAAATGGCATTAAACAGAAATACCCAGTGAAACCTGATATTAAGCAAAGTCTTGTTCATGGATGTTTGTACCATCGTGTGGGAGGAGCTGCTGCTCTCCCAGGAAAAGGCAGAGACCAACATTTGACTTTGGACAGGCTTTACCAATCCAGGTGCTCCTTTGTTTGAGGCGGCACAGAAAAAGCAGTGCTGATCTGCCCTGCCCCTTGATTGGCATGCACTTTGTTGGGAAACTCAAAGTGAAAAGAGAGCAAATAGGACCATCACATATGAAATTGGTATAAAAGTAGGATCATTCTTGTTTACAAAACTTTGGTGGCCAGAGCTTGGTCTTCGTGCCAAATTCCATCTCACCATAAAATTCAGGCTGTGTTTTGGAAGTCCTTCACTAAACAAACCAGTAAAGCTTGGCTGCAATTTTCAAATACATGCCACATCAAGTAAAAATTTTATTGACCTTTGCCGCTTTTTGATTTACATTTTCTCATGTCTGTGATTGCAAGATGTTAAGAAAAATAAGGTGGGTCTGCAATATCATGCTCAAACACATAGAAACTGTTACCCAGTTACTGCAACATAGGTACACATTTTCTGTAACTTGTTGTGTCATAGATTACTAGGGGTATAGTTGAAAGTGATTAAAATATGTGAGAAATGAAGTTCCACCAATAAATTTATTAAGTTTTATTGTTGTATTGTTTATAGGTTGAATTACAAATGGTAAATCATAAGCCGTATGTTAGAATGTTAGAATCGTAATATTTAGTAATTAAAACTTTGTGTAATTGTGGTTTGAATTAAACATACATCTGATAATATCTACACATAAATTACTTTTTGAATGCACGGCACTAAAAATAATTGTTAGGTCATTGTGTTTTTCTAATTGCTAATTACTGATTTTTAAAAACTCAAGCCATGATTCATGAACACATCTCAGCTTCTTGAGTCTGTTATCCCTTGCACAGTGTAATCAGGGTTTTATTTTCAAAAGCAGTTTGCTTTACTTGATGGTAAACTGTGGAACTTTGCCAACTCCAAGCTTATAATAATTTTATGAAATTTAACAGAAAGTGAGAATTTCAAGTTGATGGAGTCAATTTTATATTTAGTTTATAGAAAGTTTCTGGTACAACACCTCCTTTGAGATTTTCTGCCAAATTTTGTGGGTTTACGATCATTTTGCTTTAAAAAGAATGTTTTTCCTTGTCATTGCCTGCATGAAAGACCCACACAGGAGAATCTTTTTGGAAGATTTCTTCTGTTTGCTTTGTGTATTTCTGAAACCCTAGGCTTTGCATTTTCAATTGTTTCCTCATAATCTTCTAACTAGAGGTGTAGCTTTTTTGTTTTCATTTCAGTTACATTATACCTTTTAAAAAACCCCAAATATCATGGGAATCATGACAAAATTGTGAGAATCATTAATGGTATCTCCAGCTTACATCATTCATACTGCTGTAAAATACAAAGTACACTAGGGAATGTAATAATTAGAAGGAAAGTAGTTTCATTTTTTTTTTAGCAGGTGTTACACTATTCATTATGGTCTTTTGGCTAAAATATTGGGTGTATATATTGATAATTTACACAAAGGTGTAGGTAAAAGTGGGGGGACGTGTCTTTTTAGGGAGCTTTGTTAAAATGAGGGCCTTTAAAATTCACTGTTCAAATTACTGTGTCCACTATAGAGTCCTGATTTCTTCAAATCTGCCAATTTTGGCAATTTGAAATAATTTTAGGTCCGTCATTTTGAGATACTCTCTGCAATACGCTGCCACTTCATTTTATTGTATTGTGCTGAGTATGGCAAGGATCTGGCCCTGACTGGCACTGATAGGTGCCATAATAATGATGATTGACAGGCACCTGCTGAACTACCTGTGAGTCTCTGAGGCTGCATCAGTATTCTGGCACAGAAAAAATGCAATTTAAGAACCTTAATGACTAGCCTGTGAACCTGTCATTAGTTTTTCATTAATTTAATTTCCTGAAGCCTCAGACTGAATGGTTTGTTATATTTGGCTTTTAATATATACTTATATAAATATATCTACTTATTTTTTAATTTAGTTTGCCTGGAAAATTGATGAGTGGGTACTGTGGACATGCAACTCTTAATTCCCCTGGCTGATATATTAAATCGAAATACATCGTGGTATATACGTCGAAATACATGTGTGGTAGAGATAGCATAAGATCTGTGATGGCCATAGGAAGCATGGGAGAGGGCTGGAAGTAGAGAGCTGAGAAAGAAAATACCTCAGTGACCAGAGTCCTTACTGTGAAGAGAAAAGCAAAATACCACTGTGCTTTAAGGTTTTAATGAGCATTTAAGTGGGGGGCGAAAAGAAAAAACAAACAAAAAACCACACCCCAACCCAAACAAACAAAACAAACAACAAAAAAACCCAAACAACAACAAAAAAACAACCAAACAAATTAAAAAAAACAACCCAAAAAACAAAAACCAGACAAACAAAACCCCCAAACCCAACAACAACCAAAAAAACTGTTTAGATGTTGAATGTCAGTTGGGAGAGCAGTATGGGAGGCTGTAGGTTTATGGGAACTTGGTTTATATGTCCAGTCTTTGGACAGTTCATCTCACCCAACTCTACCTGGTTTAGGTCTCATCTTTTTCTGTGTTGGACACTTACAACAGCATCTTTTGGAGTCAGGTCTAATTTAGTGCACACACCCAGAAAAACAAGTCTGAAAGTAAAAATTAAATCTTAATTCTGTTTGGTTCTTTATTTCAGCTGTTCGTTGTTGTCTTTCTTGGAAAAATGCTCATTCATGTGAAAAACGTCAAATGAGAAATGAGGGTGGATAAGAGAAAGCTAATGGAGGAACCAGTGGTGGGTTATGTAAAAACTGGTTCGACAGGAACAAGGTCTCCAGCCTTGATTCAGATTTTTTTTACATTCCTGTAACTGATGTGGGCACACAAATTAAGTATGTGCTCCTGAAACTGGGTCCTGGCATTAAGTGATGAAGTCACCACTTATGGTATACAGAAGCAGAATTTCTGCGGTAATAAAAAGTAAAGGAAATAATACAAACTTCAGGACAGTTAGGCATTGACTGGCAAATCATCTACATTTATGCATGAAGACTGATCTCATCAACAGGGAACAGCTGGGATGGAGAAGCCCTTGGACAACTGGCTTCATTGCCAATGGCTTCAAGTGAATGGCCAGATAATGTAACAAAAGATTCAGATGTAATACTGTTTTGTTTGCTCTTTCCGTCCCAGGAAGGGAAGTATTAATGTTGGCCACCATGCTGCTGTGATTAATCTAAGTAATTTGAGATATTTGGGGGGATTAAGTCAGTCTGGAAGAGATATGGGGAAGAGATGTTGGTACACTTGGATCAATGGAAAGCATATTTTGCCTGAAACAGTGGAGGATCTGCAAACTTGCTGTGAAATGGTGCCACATGGGCATGTCCTACCTATCATAAGCACCATAATCAATATAGCCATAGAGATAGTACACACATCCTTTAGGCTTATCAGTCTTTAAAAGTGCTGTATAAATTGCTAGTGCTCTTACGTTAATTTTGGTAGCTCTATCTAGAAAGAGAAGTTTCAGCATCTGCTTTGTATTTGCTGCAGAAACAGAATTTAAAATCATGGCTTGTTCAGCCTGCTAAAGGAAAGCTTAGAGGGATTGGTAGCACTCAGCAAATACATCAGGAGAATAAACAGCAGGGAGGGAGAGCCATATAAGCCAAAACAATGTTGGCACAGGAACAAATGGATTAAAACTAGTAATGAATAAATTTAGGCTGGAATTAGGTTTCTCATCATTGGATTAGGAAGTCCTGCTTGGGAACAGGACTGGGGCAAAGCTGCTGCCAAGCATGACCCACACATGGCAAGAGTTATGTGAGTAATTGGCTGAGAATGTTGGTCCTTGGTGTGACCCAGGAGTCTGTGTTCATGTGAAAGCCATCATATGCAGGTGTGTATTTTCAGCCACAGACAATTGGACCCCTTTTTGGATTAATTTTTCTGGAGTTGATGCCTCTCTGACTCGAGGGTCTCTCCACTGGAATAGCTGAGTTTTAACCAAAACCAGGTCAAACCTTTTAACACCAGTGTTTGCAAACATCTTTTTTCCGTCTTCCTTACTTTGTATCATAGAATCAAAGAACGTGCTTAATTGCAATGGACACATCAGGATCATCAAGTCTGACTCCTAGCCTTGCTCAGGACACTCCCAAGAATCACAGCATGTCCCTGAGAGTGTTAGCCCAGTGCTTGTTGAATTCAGACAGGCTTGGTACTGTGATCACTTCCCTGGGAGCCTGTTCCAGTGCGCAACCACTCTCTGTATGAAGAACCTTTTCCTGATACCAAAGCTAAACCTCCCTTAACTCAGCTTTCTGCCATTCCCTCAGATCCTGTCACTGGTTGTGAGAGTGAAGAGATTGGTACCTCTTCCCCTCCTGAGGATGTTGAAGACCACAGTGAGGTGTCCCCCCAGTCTCCTTTTCCCTAGGCTGAAATGACCAAGTGACATCAGCCATTCTTCATAAGGCTTCTCCTCCAAGACACGTCACATCCTCATGACCCTCCTTTGGATGCTAACAGCTCAATCTGTGTTTTATGTTGTGGTGCCCAAAATTGCCTCCAGCACTCAAGGTGAGGCCACCCCAGCCCAGAGCAGAGTGGGGCAATCCTCTCCCTTGCCTGGCTGCCAATGCTTTTTCTGATGGACAGCACACAATTGGCCCTCCTGGCTGCCAGGGTATTGCTGACTCCTGTGTAGCTTGCCACTGACCAGGATCCCCAGGTCCCTCTCCGCAGCACTGCTCTCCAACCTCTTGTTCCCTAGTTTGAACATACAACCGGGTTTATCCCATTGGTCTTGAATTACAGAGGAATTTGGGAGCAGACTTTTTTTTTGAAACAACAGACTCTTTTGCTAATGCTTTTCGAAATGCACAAGTTTCAGCTTGAGGTAGAAAGCAAAAGGCCTAGCAGATCCTGTGGTAAGGGTTTGCAGGCATAAGGAAATTAAATGACGGATTAAGCAAAAAATATTGAATATACATGTCACTGTTTGCTGTACTGGGAACAGCTTCTTGATCACATTTGGCTTTTACTGATAGATAAAGAAAGCATGTGTGTATGTATGTATGTGTGTGTGTGTGTGTATACAGATATATGTATTTGTATGCATATATTGCCCATTCTAACACAGAGCAGATAAATATTTTAGACCACTCTCAGTGTAAATAAATACTCTGACAAGCATACACTGACATCGTTTGTTCACTTGCTAACATTTATTGTTATTATCCATTTGCATTGTGGTAGCAATCACATAGCAGTGCCTTGTCTTAAAGAATTTGCAATCTGGAAGGATGCCCTAATGGGAAGAGACAGAGGAATGATGAATGATTGCAACACAGTTCATAGCATCATAACTGCATGTCCTTTTTAATTTTTTGGTGGTTTAGTGTAAATGCCAGGTAGTCATCCCCTTCTTCAGCTCATTCATAGCCCTGTTAGCCTTGTTGCTGAATGGTAAGAGAGAATGGCAGCAGTGAAAGCCTGAGCATTGGCCACTTCCAGAATAGTCTCATGTTTTGAATATTCATCTCTCCTTGTTACCTTGCTCTAGATAAAGTGCTCAGCCTCATTACATTTTGCTTCCTCTTAATCATTTGCTAATGTGATATCTCATGCTTCATTCAACTCAGGCCATGGTCTGAGGCTAGCTGTGCATATGCCTCTTCCCCAGTTCTCTCCAAAAGAAGGGCAATGTTTCCTGGAATTCTATACTGAGTAGTAATTGTTGGCACCACCCATCATTGCTTTTCATGTCATTGTACCATTCATAATAATTTTCTAGTTTGACACTAAAGTTGGCATGTTAATTATTAAATAAACAAAAGAACTGGATATGAGTAAAACTTAGGGTTACTTGGAAATCCAGTTTCTTGGAAATATGTGTTTGTAGCATATAGGATTTGGTGGTCGAAGACACAGCACTTTATGCATTTCTTTGCAGAAATTTTTCTAGAGTTGCATCATCTTACTAGTTTTATATTTTTATAACCTCTTTGCATTGTTTTAAAATCCATACATTACACAGTGAACATTTAGATTTCTGCCTGAAGTTTTGTGATCTTTAACAATTGTTCTCATACTTCCATCCACTTGTTCTTTTGTTGCTCAACTTACATAACTAGGTCTTCTTCATTTTTTCTTTCTATTTTTTATTCCTATCTGAATTCAGTTGTATTTGTCAATATTTCTTTGGCAGTATGCTGAGAATTGAACTCAGGATTTTAAGTGCAGTTAACATAATTAGCTCAGAGTGAACTTCAGTATCTTTGTTCTTCTGTGCAGCTTTTTGGTCAATGCAACCAAAGTGGTACTAGATTTTTTTCTGAAGTTTCTTTGAATTTGGTACCTGCTAATGTTTGTATATCCCTGCAAGTGTTTTAGTGCTCTCAATTTTCCATTCCCCAGTGGTACTGAATGTAGTAAATGTGAATGTAGTAGATTATTTCCTTCCAACAACCCCCCAAACAATATTATCTCACAGTCTTCCTAATTAAATCTAGCTGTGTTATGGCCCTTGTTGTGCAGGTTGATGAACTGGATTGTCGTAAGAATCCCTTTTGTGCTACAGGTCTGTGAATCTTGGAAGCCTGGTTTGTATTTCTTTCATGCCTTACTTCTCTTGGCAGTTTCTCCCACTTTAAGGTCACCTGAAAATTTAATTAATTCCAGATAATTAATGAAGGTGTTAAATAAAACCATATTTGGTATCTATCCCTATATCTAGCTAGAAATTTCCTTCTGACTCAGTAAATTTCTTTGTATTATTTTTCTTTCCTTTGTTGTTTCAACCTGTTTTAAATTTCAGTTGTTTTAAATTCTGGAAGACAGTACAACTTACCAGTCAATTTATTTTTCATTTCAAATTCCAGCTTTGAAAGGAAAAAAAAAAGCCAAAGCACAGGACAATATTCAAAGAACATATCACTCATCCTTTCAGCTCTTTGCAGATAAATTTCAGCCCTTGAGCCTCTCTAAGCTGATGGGCAACATCTCTGTGCAGCCATCTCCTTAAAATGTGGAGAGCACACTGTTGCTCATGACAATTAATTTCAGGACCCAGGACAACTGGTTTTCCTGAATTTCTTGCCTGGCTATTTATTTCCTCACTGGTTGCAGAAACTTCCCAGAAGTTAAAAGTTCCATAGAGGTGTTTGCTGTCTGAACCATCTCACACTCATCAGACATTGGGACATCAAGACATTGGGAAAATTCGTCAATGGTAACAAGAGACATGTCTTCTGTCCCAAAACTCTTAGGTACCTGACAGTGCACGTTTTTGCCTTATCATCATTCTTTTGATGAAAACTAATTCAGTCCATCTCTTTTCTGAATCTGAGGTGAATTCCTGAGATGCTGGAGCATATGCTGTCCTGCTGCATCAATAAAAATTCTCCTCTCTTATTTTCCCTGACAGACTTACTAGCTTTTCACCCTAATCAGGTTGATGATCTTGAGACTTTGCCTCCTTAATCTTCTCTGAATGTGGATCTTGCTTTTTATTTTATCTAATCCACCTGTTTCTGGTTCTTACCAGAAGGTGCCTCTTTTTGCCATGTTGCATCAGGACAGGAAAACGAAATTTCTGGAACACTGCGTTATGTGGATGTGGTCATTGCATCTGGCTGTGTACTGATTCGCCTGTAGAGTCAAGCAATTGAGTATGTTGGTTGTGGGAATTTTTTTCCCAGCATGTACAGTATGAAAAACCTGGCATTTTATGTAACTTTGTATATTGTTATCACTCTAGATTGGTTTGGAGAGCAGCACAATACTAAAGATTTTACAAGACATGACATTGTCACAGTCTAAAGGTTTTCAGTTCTCTTTTAATGTATATAGGAACACTAATAAGAAGAGTAGGAGTTTTATATTTGCTTATACAATGATAGATGTGGGAATATCACACATAGTATGCACTTTAAAGTTTTGTGGCTAATTTAGATTATTCCATCTGAAATATTAAGCTGTTTTAAATTCTGGCATTTGTTTCTTTTAATGGAACAAAACATTTATAAAAGGAAGTTGTCTTACTGTTATTTCTTACCTTTTCCCATTTCTATAACACGACCTTATGCCAATAAGACTACACAAGTATATTATGTTAATTTTAATTTAAATTGTAAGTATGGTGAAAAATGTGTATGGCTTTTGTGGAACAGTAGAGATCTTGCAAAACTTTAAAACTGCTTTAGTGGATCAATCAGAGGAGCTACAATCTAATAATATATTAGGCATTGCAAATCCAGGTGGAGTAAAAGGAAACATACTGTGGTAAAGGGAGTTCTCAAGCTGTGGAAGAAGTTTGAAACAGCTGGAATTTGCATTTTATCATAGAACTTTCCTTTCTTTAGTCAAGATGTGTTAGATGACTGTTTCAGTATATTAGTGAAGTATTTTAATATTAATAATAGCATGACTTCCAATGTTTAGGTGTTAAAATAAACCTATTTAAGGGCTTTGATTGAATGTGATATGAAATGAAAATATATTTTGCACACATATTAATTGAGAAAATTGTGCTTTTAATGCTGCAGAATTGAGCTGAGATTTTAATGCAATCTGTCAAAACGAAAGAGTAAAAGTGCCTCATAAATACCTGAAAAACAAATAGTTTAATTAGTTCTTTTTCTGTTTTCCATTTCCAAGGCAAATTAAGTCTAATAATGAATTTCAGTATCCTACAGTATGAGGATAGAAAGAGCATGAGGTTTTTACCTTGATTAAGCCAAGACATTTTATTTGCTTGTCAGTATCTGGATTATATTTTGTCCTAGAGTTGCTTGAGACATCTGACACAAGTATTATACCTTAAAAAAATTCAAAACAAAATAACCCCAGCCACCCCCCTCTTAGTCCCTACCCCTATGGGCACGTAACTGCGAGCATTTTACAAGGTGTTAAAGTACATAGATTATATTATCTCATCCTTTAAAAAAAAGGGCATTGTTAATTTAACCCTCTATAATCTTATTTCATCTCACCACCATTGCAGTCTACAGCCAGCAGATTTTTTTTCTTCAACCAGCTGTTGAAAATAACCTAGTTTAAATAGAGTTCACAGCTAAACGTGAGGGATTCATCATTATATATTTACTGTCTGAGGCTGATATAGCTGTAAGGTTTTTCAGATGCCATTGATCTATTGCGCATGTTCCCTCCCTGGGTTGCAGGACGTGCTTCTATTTGCATAAGGCCCTGGGCAAGGTTCTTTCTTGCATTGATTGGCCTGTCCAAGGGAGCCTGATGTGCTCCTGCATTGATCACCCTGTCTTTTCTTGGAAGGCAGTGTTACGCCGAGTTCATCTCAAGCATTCTAGGGAAAGCTCTACTGCAGATGTCGCAATTTTATTCAGATGTTCCTTTGAGTATAGGCCTTTCGTTTTTTTTCTTCTCCAGGATAACTTGCTTTGTTTTTGTTTTTTACTTAATTCGGCTGTGTTTCTGCAGTTAGAGTGCAGCAGAGACCAGAGTGTACTGAAAAGCTGTATTAAATTTACACCAATTATTCCATGCTATAGGTTTGGGTTTTTTCCTTTAAAATAGTGCCTGTAGCTTCCAGCAAAAATCAAAACTACTCTGTCTTCAAGGAGTTCACAGTTATAACAGGAGAATTAATGTAAGAATATGTGTTCTGGTGTCATAGCTTAGATTAATATTGTCAGTTTGTAACTTATATGATTTGTAATAAATTTTCTTCAGTGTTAGAAAAATAGTTCTGAAATGGCACCTTCAGCATAAAACTGTGGTTGGATTTTGGTTTCCTAGAGGCATACTCCAAAATGGATCATGCAGATCAATTACTTAGCAGACCAATGACTGATCAGCTCAGTGTTGATCAGTGAGGACAAATACTTCCCTACAGTGTCCTTGGGTCACCAACATGGTATGTTGGGGGCTGTCTTTCCAAAACCAGGTTAAGCGGTTGGATTCTTGACTCACCCTGGTACGGGATGGAGCTTTTCTGAGAGGGAGAGTGTCTGCTGCGGTAATAACCCATAATCAGGAGCTATGAAATCCACTGCTGCAATTTCTGAAAGCCACATATTTGCCTACTTGCCTAATTATAGGCAAGGTGCTTGTTATTATTGTCTACCAAACTCATTTCTGTGGTCAGAAGATTATTTTACACGTATACATTCCTGTAGGTAAGGTGAAATGTGGTTGTACCCCAGGGTGGCTCATATCTAGTGAATAAGCTGACATATGAACTTTACCAAGCACGTGATAGTACTGCATGTCAGTGAAAAATAAAATACGTTGAAAGAGTTCCTCTCCTATACAGAAGCAGAACAAAGAGAATCACAGATGTGTTCCTTGATTACTTTTAGAAAAATTTCCTATGGATATTTTTGTGGATGTTGTAGAATTTTCTTCAAAAGAAATAAGTATTCAGAGATACACAGCAGAGGTCATGTTAACCCAGTAACATAAACTGTGCAGGCTTTTTTAATCACTTGAATAATAGTTTCACATCTTTCACAGAAGCAATAGTGTTTTGCATTGCATTGTGCTACTCTGGCCTAGGGAACATATTCCTTTGGTCATTTGGTAAAAAAAACCTCAGATAAGTATAATTCAGGTAGCATATATGAAATTTCATCTTCATTATCATGCAAATGTGGTGAGAATGTAACATTTCCCAAGATGTCATTTAACTATTAGGATCTTTACAAAATGGTCTCTCAAAGCCACAAAGCTAATATTCCAGAAGAAAGCTATATAATACCTTAAAATTGTCTATCCTTATTCTATATGAATAATAAATGTAGTAGGACAGGCCATTATTAAAATCACAAAAGAATATGTTGACCTATTGGAACAAGGATCTTTTTTGATTTTTGCATCAATGATGAATTATGAGCTTTCCATAGAATAGAGCATGAACATGCAAATACAGATTTCAAAAAACTGCAGTGAAAAAAGAACTAGGATCATAACTGGAAATCTGATCTATTTTATTTCAGTACATAAATTATATCTGTGGGGATTTATACCGATAACTATTTTGTTAAACATAATGATATCCTATGCAAGCTTTATATATATTGTGTGTCTGCATTGGGCACATGTCTTGCATCTGCAACATTTTTCATTTATCTTAATCTCTCTCTTTTGCTGATATTTGAGTTAATGAATGTAGAGTATGGGCATGGGCTAAATATGGACTAATTTCAAATGGGGAGTGGGACTTGATTTTAATTCTAAAAGCAAAGAAAAGCCTGAGTGTCTCATAGCAGCCCATTATCTATGTGTTTCAGTTGAAGAAATACACTGTACTTGTTTATATGTGTGAACTATGCAGGTCATCAAGACCCAAAAAATTGCTGGTAGCAAAAGATATCTCTTGCAAGCAGCTTCAGTTTTGAAAAAGAAAGATTGGGACATACTTGTTTATAATTAAATTTAAATGAACAAAATAAATCTAATCTCTTACTTTAGGTAGAAATAGTCTCTGGAAAAAAAATGTCTCCAACATGCATAGCATTGTGCTGCTAAACAAAGTGGATGCCTTAGAGAAACGTGATAAAGATATATATAGGTACTTCCAGACTTTCAAATACCCTCCATGGATGTTGTAGCTTTTTCTTAGCAGATATTTACAGCCCCAAGTGATGATCTGGATGTGTTGGAATAAGTGTTTTGAATGAGTTTAAATAATTGCTTGATTGCTGGGCATCAGGAATGCAAGCAAATCCTTTTACTCAGTCTGAGTAAAGTAAAACAGCACAGTGTAAAAACTACTATTTTTCAGTTTTTCTGTTTTCCACAACAATTTTCTGATGCAAGACTGGTAGAGAATGAAATTTCAGAGTCTGTGGTAATTTCAAAGTCAATGGGTTTGGATTGGTTTGGTTTTTTGTTTTGTTGGGGTTTTTTTAGTTTGTAAAACTGTATTATTTAGAGGCTGGAAAAATTACAGAGGATGTTTGAAGTGTCACTTCGTTCCCATGCCACTGAGACATTTTCATTTTATAAGCACATTACTGAAGTTATGAGATAGTTCTGTGCTGTTTCGCCAGAGACCTTTTCAAAGTCCACATACTGCTGATGTGACAGATACCATGTAGCAATTAAAAATGTTTTCTGCTGCTTCCTTCCTACAGACATGAATGGTACCTACATGGTATCTCCCCTTCACTCAAAACCTCTTGATGATCAAACTGCCACACTTCCATCACTTGTGAGATACTCTTAAGTGCATTTTACAAAAGTCACCGGACTTTATTTATGCTTAATTTTTCTTTTTTTTAGGTAGAATGAGGTGTTTAAATGACAAAGGCTCGATCAAGAACTCCTCGACACTTGTGATCTGGTGCAACAGTCAGAGGAGGGAATTGATAGAGCCTCCCTGTCTCACTCCAGAAATGCTAATTTTCTTCATGTTCGTATTTTGAGGAGAGGCTGCTCTGAGCGTGATGCAGACTGCTTACCACCAGATTTAGTGGGGTCACAGTTTTAGCCCTGCTTCTTGCTGAAAGGGTAACGGGTGTCGGCGTTCCTAACAATAGTGCATAATAAAGGCAAAGCAATTAGAATCATCCTCCTCTGCAGACTGTTATTTTGCATCCTAACACCTTTTTTTCCCAGGAAAAAAAACCCAAAGCAATTGTCCTCTTTAAGTGGAGGACTTTTAAGTCCTTTTTTTTTGGCTGGGCAAAACTGATTTTTATTGAATTTCATAGAAAATAATGATGTTTTATTATTGGCATTGCTTTGAATTGCACTTCTTTTATATGTACTCAATACATTTCTATATTTCACAGTATTCTTCTAAGTAAAATCTAAGTGAAGTTTTTACTCTAATTGTGAAGCAAGTGCTACAGAAAAAAAAAGAAAATTCTGTGTCACTATATTTGGTAGATTCACTTGAATTTGTGGAAGGAGATAGCAAGTCTATAGTTTGTAACTGCACAAAATTAAATTTAGTTATATAATGCACATTCCTTGGGATATCTTACTTCGAATTTTAAAAATCTTTCTGCCTTCTGCTTCCCTTTCATACAGACTAGGGTAACTTTTTGCAGCTTTAACAAATATTTCTGAATCAGGTAGTTCAGGAGACACATCCTGTAGGGAAAAGCATCCGCCTGCATTCATTAAGCCAAATGCATACTTGCCACAGTGTGCTGTTCTGTCATCTCCCTGCATACATCTCATACTGCTCCACACAGGATTACACGTTGTACATAGTATCGGTATAAAATTTGTAATAAGTTTTAGCAGAGTAATTTTCTATAGCATCAAAGACCTATTGATGCTGGTAATACAAGAGGTGTGTTTCAGTCCTTCCCTGCTTCGCCCTGACCTCTCACATATCGACACACTCCCCTTCAATTACTTCTCTTCTACCCAGATACATCCCAAGTGAAAGTTTTCTAGCCTGTCAGCAGCAAACGCTTGGTGCCTACCCACACAGAGACTGCATCCATCCCTTTCCTCCCTTTTCTGCAAAGCCAGTACACCCCTGCCTCAAATAGCCGAAGTGCCGAGGTCCCAAAAAAGGCCTCCATTTTGGTTGTAACCCTCCTTGCAGTGCAAAGATAATGAATACTGAAGAGATGTCAGTCTTTGGGTTCCTCTTTTCTTTTGCTGGTGTCATTCATGCCACACAGATGCGTGTGCATGGCTGTGCCTTGTGCATGTGCTCCCTGTCCTCAAGCGAGCCGTGCGTGGCCTGAGCGCTGGGTAAATAACAACTGCTTTCCTCTGAAAAATTAACTTCTGCCGGCCAGCCTGAAGTGTAACCTCCTATTACATCTTCTGGAGTAGGATGGCATCCTCAGGCATAAGTGATGAAGCGGTGCTCTGGCAAGCAACCTTGTCTTTTCTTCTGCTCCTTAAAATAGCTGTTAGCATCTTTGTGTGTGACAGGAAAATAATAAAAATTTTCTTAACATCTGTAATACCTAATTGTGCTTTTACCTTCTGCTTCCTGAACTGTTTTGTACTGAGCTGAACCATGCTGGGGTTTGGGATAGGCTTGCCAGGTGGTAGCACCACCTCCTAAAAGAATTTTTATTGATAATAGCCATAGATGCAGCATCTGCTGTAAAATGCAGTTGAAATATTTCAGTTGCTATTGCTAACTTTCTCTGAATGCTAAATTACTGCAAAAATCTTCCAAACAAAAACTTCCAAATTTTTCTATTAAGCCTAATGCATGTGTTGCATTTAGAGATTTTAGTGAATCTTACACAATAAGGTTATATTGGCAATTGTACCCTAATGGTTTTTTAAGGTGTCTAAATGCATACATACTGTCGTTCTGAACCTTATGTTTCCAAGCATTTGTCTCTTGAACTAATACATATTTGCTGCCTTCAAATTAAACAGGAATCAATTTATAATGTGTGTTGTAATCTTTTTGTAAAAGCCTAATTATGTACATTGCTTTCTAAAATGCAAGAATTGGAATAAATATCTATTAATGCTTTAGGTGGGAAAACAGTACAAACATCTTGTAATCTGAATATATTTATAAATAGTCACTTGCACTTTTTATGCAAATGAAATTGGGAAACTGTCAGGCTACAATTTTTTTTTTAATACTATTAGAAGAAGAGTGGCTTATTTAACACCTCATATGGATCTTTTTATATGTTTGAGGCTTTTTTCGTGTGCCTGTAACTGGTGCTGTCCTGTATTGTTCTTTTATACCTTTTGTCTTTGTTTCCTTATTTTATTGCCTATACTTTATGGATGATGAGAATACTAATGAACATATGACGCATACTATCATTCATGAGATGAACAGATAGCTTTCTCTCTTTGTCAAATGTTTATGCAGTAAAATGAAAAAATTAAACAAAATGAAAAATTAAACAAACCCAGCATTGACTCAGTTGTAATTTCATCTTAAATAAAACACCTACTAAGGTTTTGTAGAATTTTTCCCATCAGAGAGAAATTTTTGTGAGTGCTAGGAGACTATTTTTACATCCAGAGAGTAAAGTTTGAGGTAATTTGCTAGAAGGCATGGAAGTTATCTTACAAAATTGTTGATACTGGACCATAAAAAAGTCTAAATAGTTTTAACCTTCAATTAACAAAAAAAAGGGGGGAAGATGTGAAAACACTCATTGCAGGTTTAATTGTAATTTCTGGTGGATTCAAAGCCTTATGGCTATGTTCTGGCCACTCCAATTTTGCCATTCAGCCCATGCTGTCCGTATTATTGTGCATTCAGCAATTCCTGTTCAAAATCTTCACATGGAGTGTTTCTGCCGAGCTTTTTGACACCCATTTTTATGCATGGCCTACTACTTTATACTGAAATATGGGATTTTTTTCTGAGCTACCTGTAACATTAAAGATGTCTTGAACACGCCAGGCTCGGTGCGTGTGCGTGTGTGCATGCGTGTGCACGCACACGTGTGCGCACACAGGGGCACGGAATAATGAGCCGATGCGCCGGCGGGTGCGCGGGTGCCGCCGTGCACAAGCGCGGGGCATGGGGCGCTTGCGGGCACCGGCCCCCCTGCGCGGCCCCGCACCCGCGCACAGTCCGCACCCATGTGCGCAGGGGACGCTGATGCTCCCTCTCCCGCGGGCAGCCCCGCGATGCTGTGGGGGGTCTCGGCAGCCGGTGACACTAGAGGGCACTGCTTGTCCTCGGTTGCAGCTTCCTTCTGGGACAGCGAGCAGAATTAGGCTGAGTTCCGTAATCTTACTTTAATTAACAATTGAATTTTTATTAAGAAAGTCTAGGCTGTTTAATTCCTTGCTGTTTTGATTTTAGCCTTGTGTTAATATCATGGATGGAGTCACCAGCACCGCAAATAAATGCAGAATCAATTGTCCCGTACAGTAACAATTTTATATTGAAAAAATCCCCAACTTGAAATGTTATTCTTGGCAAAGCCAGAAGGCTGAGTTTGCCCAGTGATGGGGTTTAGATCCCTTGCCAGCTGTGCTTCCAGCCAGCAAGTGTGATGCAGTGTTAGAAATGCGTTAGGGAGAGTCCTGACGAGTTAGGGTGATTTATCTCAGCAAAGGTCACAAGAAAGATAAGCAGAGGACAAGAATAGGAAATTTAAAGGGTCCATCTTTGGTATGTGTAAAACATGTATCAATTACATTACCCTTGGAAAAATGTTTCTCAATTACACTAGAACGCTAAATCACCTGAATTGTTCCAAGTTCAAATGTTTCTTTCATTTATAGGTTCATTTGTTTTGGATGGAAATTATGAAAGAAGTGGAATAAACAGATTAATCAGGCAAACAAAACCAGGCATTTCAGAAGGATCAGAAAATTAATATGAAACTTAGATGTCAAAACAATAACCAAGCTCAATGTGAAGACACCAAATGCTGCTGTTTGCTTGCCCTTGTCCTGTGCAATTGGCAGAGCCCTCTAAAGAGTGCTGTGTGCTGGCCAGGTTGGGAAGTTTTCTATGAAATTCCAACACTCAAGTTCACTGTGGTTTAAAGCATTATTCATTGCTAAGCAGTGGTTTGGGATTGGGCCCTATATAAAATCTTCTTGTTCTGTCTCCCTAGTGTTTAGCCTGAATATTTATTTCTGGTTAAGTGTTGTTGACTTTCAGTGAGTGTGTAAATTTTCTCACACCAAGTATTCATAAATGTGTGTAGTTAGCAGCTGGATTGTCTGATCCCTGGAAATGATCTATTAGTTGAAGTGTTGGCTGCTTGGTGTAACTGAAGATTTTTCCACATATAAGTTGTAGATTTAAGATGTTTGAAACATAATGATTGTCTTTAAAAGGATAAGTAATTCTTTAATAAATTTCTAAAATACTGTCCGAGCCAGAATTCATTGCCATTTAAAGGCAACTCAGTATAATAATAGGTTGTGTTTTGTGCAGAGTGAATTGTAAGTATTATATTTTAGTCCCACATAATTCCTTGCAAATGTTAAGGTGATTTTGAACTATTCTACTTCTGAGCAGTATCTTTTTAAACAGTGAGATGAGTATATGCATTTCTGAAAAATCCTCCTGGAACTGACTGCACAGCTCCAGAGGATAGTTTAGCATGTTTATTATAAATATGTAGGTTTCCTAATTCATTCTGTATGATCATGTAGTAGTCTTGGACAGTCTGATCGCCCACCTGAAGTTTCATAATTGATCTGTCATTTAAGAAGAGCAAGCATCAACCTAGTTTTGCTTTGTCGGTTGATAAGCAAAAAGAAATAAAAGAGATGTTTAATCAACAAGAGAGCAATTCTTTTGGCATTCACCAAATGGTAATTTAAAATCTTATTTTGTGCGTACTACTCGTCTATAAGCAGTGAGATGCCTGAGCTGCTATAATAGGATTTTCCCCCTCCTAGAAGGATTTTGCTTATGGCTATGAAAAGTTAATTTCAGATCCTGATACACTTGCATTAAATTTTGGGACATTAGCTGAGTATAGTACAGCGAAGAAAAACACCAACACCACAGCACTGTGCTGTAGCTAATTGTTCATTACATCCAACCAAAGAAGCATCGTTAATGTGCAGGCCACAGTGTCTGGAAAAAAAAAAGAGGTGGGAAACTGGCAGGAAAGGTCTCACAGATTTCTTCTTGAGGGTCTTGAGGAAATAACTGAGGAGGAAAAGGGAAACAATACCTTCACCATGTACTAAAGGTGATACAAATGGGTCTTGGCATACTTGGAAGATCCTGTTTGTTCATTAAAATACTATTTGACAATCAAGCCATAGAATGTACCAAACCTTCCTGCTTCTGAGTGAGAAAACACATCTTCGTGGTTGTATGATTTATGTATGAGAAACAAGTGATTTAGATGCTTATATGCACCATACTTCAGTGATGTGCTTATATTCTTTGGAGTATTTGCTGACAAAAGGAGCATGTTATCTCTTCCTTTGCTAGTAAGGGATCTGTTGACTCCACAGCTATATAAAAACCTCTCATCAGCACCTATTTTAATCAGCAAGAACTTTACTATAAATCATTATCAAAAAAAACATTGTGCTGTGCTTTTATACCAATACATTTATTTTGAAATTAATAAGGAAAAATAATACAGAGCTTGTGCTTGAGATGGGCTAATAAGCGTGCCCATGAGACTTTCCTTTTCAAACACTAAATGAAAGCTTTTGCATTGCTAACAGGCTACAAAAGTTGCTTAGGTAATAAGACTCCTTTTCTCTTATCAGTAAAAAAGAAAAGGGGAGGGATGGGATGGCTCAAGGGATTGGTAATCAGATTACAAAGTCTTTCACTTCTAGGTCACTGGTTCAAATCTGCCCCCTGTTTAGTAGTGACCAAAAGCTGTTCCCATCTGATGGCTTTTCAGTAGCCTTTGTGCAATTCATGAATGATCTATATCCAATGCCTGGTGAAAATCACTCCTAGCTTTGGGAGTCTCAACTCAAACCCTTTAAGTAGGAATAAATGATCTGCACATGCATTGAAGGGCTTGGTGGGTTTATTTTCCAGAATAATTTTAGTAAGTTAGCAGAGCAGTGCAGCTGAATTTGCACTGTAACAGCTGCTCTGGGCTACAGCTGCCACCATCACTTCCCACTAGCATTGCTTCATAAAAAGTTGTTACCAGCTTACTTAAGAAGTGGACTGATGTGTCTTAATTTGACCACATGGTATCACTCCAATCTTCTTTCATATTAGACTAGAATAGATAAAATAATAATTGAAAAAAAGAGAAGTAAAAGAAAATTACTAAATTTGTTCATCCTAGAAGAAATATTTTACTTACTATAGTAAAATTGATTTTGACAGATAGAGTGTGAAAACATTTTTATTGATGATTTCAGTGCTGCAGTGATGCTGTGGAAGCTGTGAGACTGCAGCTTCAGTGGGTTCTCATGCTATATGTGACTTAGACGCTATGGTGTGCTGAGATAAATGTTGAAATAGCTTTATAAATTGGAAACAATGGAAAACAGAAAACTTCCCAGTACCTGAAAAGACGTCCTTGCAAATGTATATTTTCTATTGCTGTCTCTTAATGATATTTACTGTCTGGTACTTGAATAATGGGCTTGTAGACTTGGCTCTTGTCAGCGTTTTGAAGTGCTATTTTCCTTAAGGTAGGGGAATGCTAGAGGACAGTTGCTATAAAGGAAATGTAATTTCTGGTTCATTAACATATGAACCTGAAATGAGGACTCTCTGCTATATGTACATTTTTGTGGAAATTGCTGTGACAATTTAGAGGCGTGTTTATGTCCACAGGGATGCACACAACCCATTAAAAAGTATGGCTTTTTCCTTAAAACAAGCCAAAGTATTTCTTTTGAGACAGCAGGCATGCCACATATGTACTGCAGTAGATTTTTGCAGTAGATTTTTTTGCACAGAACTAGGTATTTCCTCAAACCTAAACAATATTTCATCAATATAAGTCTCACTGGATCAAATTAATCATGTCAGCCATTTCCCTCATTACTCACGTGAAGTTCAGAGTTTGCTCATAACAACTCAACCTGGAAAAATAAAATACATGCAACATGCTGAGCAGAGCTTGGTGGGTACCAGCCAGTGGAATGCACATTTAGCACAGGGCTGGCACCGGTCTTTGCTCTCCCAAGAACATGTCCTCAGATGTTGGGAGTGATCTACCTAACATGCTTATGGCTTCACCTTGAAAAGCTGAGCTGGAAGAGTGCTGATAAAACCTGTGTACTACAGCACATATTCATACCCGTGTTTTGCAAGAGTGGCTAGGGTGGGATTTACTGCCTCAATTTTCACACTTGGTTTTCAACAGGCAAGCTAGCTGGCCTGTGATGCAGTATCATACACTCAGGAAACTGCAGAATTGCAGATAAAGAACGTCTCAGGCAATGTATTTATGATCCAAAACACAACATTTTCTCCTAATGATGCATTGGTATGAGATGTCTCAGAGATCTGCAGACTTGGAGCAACTGATATGGTGTCCCACCGGAAAGCAGAGGCTGTCCCAGCTACTCCAGGAGCAGTGTCGTAGCACCAGGATGTTTTGTTGGCTGCTCATAATGTTTGGCTTAAGCTGGCCTGCACCTGCATTTCTGGCCCCATTTATTTGCCACAGGAAAGGATGAGGAGTGGGATCTAAATTCAGCAATACAAGAGGTGTGGGCAGGAAACCTGCAAGCTTCATGGGGCTATTTGGTCTAGGAGCACAAGTTTGTAAGCCAGAGACAAAGCCATTTATTTCAGAAGTTCACACAAAGAGGGTGGGGGGCAAATAATCTGAAAATACTGGCAGCACACCTTTGCTTGCTTTCCACAGGGAAGGCTGGTCTTATTCTGGTGGTTAGCTCAGTGTGTGTTAGGAGTGGTCAGGCCCAAAATGGTTCAGCAGAGTAAGGTTTGCCTGTATTTCAAAGGGGTTGTGAGTTTAGTGGTTAGTTTAGGAAATTACTTTGTTGAACTTAGGTAACCTCCCAGCAAAGCATTTTTCCTAGTGTAATGATGCTTCTTGTGAGGTTTAAAAGAACCCTTATAAAGCTGTAAGTGCATGCCTATATATTGAACTGTGATTTGGCACTATGTGTGTTTCTAAAGTCCAGAACTGACGCCCTCCATTGGTACAATCCCTCCCAAAGCGTGCAGAAGCCTTCAAGTTGGTGTGTTTGATGAATGGACTTTTTTGTTTAAGTACTAGAGATGTGAATGTGATGTCATCTTTATAAGAGGACAGACATGGATATTGAAGCTCCCAGAGATGGGAGCTGTGAATTATTGTCATTGGTGTCATTGGTGAATTGGTGTCATGGTCCAGTTATGTGATGACTTTGAACCAATTGTGTGACAAGCCATGCTGCTCATGGTAGTGAGTCACTCATCAGACCCCACTCTGCCTGCATAAGCTGAGGTGGTGGTGGTGCTGGTAGTGAAATAAAGACATGCAATCTTATCCTGATGTGCTACTTCACTGAAGAGGACTTCAAGGGAAAGGAGAAATAAAGCTTGTGGCTACTTTCTGGTTTAGTGTTGTTCATGAACCTTATGAGATCAGAGGGTCATTGGGAGTATCTTGCTAGTCATGTGTGATGGTTTGGAGATCAGCACCAGGGGTGGCTCCAGCTGCCTTTGATCTAACTAAATGGCTATTATGTATATTCTATTTAACTTATTTTAAAATTAGGCAAAGAGCATACAGGAATGCTTCACTGTGTGCCAGATGCTTAAACTTCCAACTCTGTGTTCAGGACCAAACAAAAGGAAAATGGTTCTCTTTCAAGGAAGTTATCGTTTGGTAGATGTATAATACAAAGCAGACATGAAATGCTATGGGAAAGAGGGACTGACTTTGTACCTTATCCCATGATTTTAACATTTACAATTTTTGTTGATGATGGCCTGAATGCATAGATTTCACTCAGTGTATTTTACTTTCCATGATCTCTCTGAAATGTATTGTTGTTTAGTTTTTTTTTATGTGGGACTTCTTAAGATTAAAATTATGAGCTCTTAACTTAAAAAGAAGGCCAAATAGTTAAATCCACAGCAAGCCTTTTTCGGAGTACACTGGCCAGAAGCTGTACAGAGTGTGTGCAGAAAGCTCAGCAGATTGCTTTTGTTTTAGTGCAGGGGTGGTTGATCTTCATGGTCCTGTGGCATTCCGATGAGCTCTCTGAAGACCTCGTGGTCACAGGACAAGGCTGCTGTTTGTTCAGGTCCTACCTGGTGGACCAAACATTCAGTGTTGCAGCTCTGCCTGCTGGCTCCTCCTTCATTGAGAGGGAAGGGTTGCCAAGTGCTTTCTGAGCTATCCCAGCTTGTGCCCAATGGTGTAACCTGGTTTCAGGACCCAGCTAGTGTGGTCTGGCTGATTACCTCCAGGAAAGTCTGAGTCTGGCAACCTGAGTGTAACCACCAGAAGCAGAGTCCGGTACAAAATTTTCTAGAGGACTTCTATGCTTCCTAACAGCCTTGAAAATAAACATGCATCATTCTTAATAAGCCAGTCCCTCTTTGAGGCTTCTGAGTAGAAGAGTTTAGATTATTTCACCAAGGAAGGACTGTGTGTGATAAATAAGTACCTTTCTACATGGGCTGCTGGGAATATTTGGTGCTTTTGTGCAGCATCCATTGCCCTCACACTTAGGCACAGCATTCATTATGCTAAAAAGTGGTACTCCTTTTTCTTTTGTTGACTCAACTCTACCTGGCATCACTTCTCTGAATGATGTCATCAATACTGGAGGGTGATTTGTGGTGTTTCATGAGCAGGCTTACGCTGGGGTCAATGCAGCGTGTAGTACACTCTTGGAGCATTACTCAGAAGTAAAGTACGTGAGCAAGCTGATGACCAGGTTGGTATAGGATCAGTGAGCAGGCCAGGAGGAGGAACACAGAAATACTTTATGGCAGTATGGAGACAGCATCCAAGACACCTCCCATGTTTCCATGTTCAGGGATGCTGAGGTGGAAGTTGTATGTTGCTGCAGTGCCATGGCTCTCCAGATGTGATGGAGAGCAGGTCCATGCCCCACATCTTTGGAGGGTGGAGAGGCTGAGCTTCTTTTGCCACTAATGCTATGCCTGATGGCTACTGGCAGAGGACATTGACCTGATATTTAATTATGACCCTGTTCTTGGAATTGGAAGATTTTTTCTGAATCATTTCTTTAATTAGTTTTTTTTTATATTATGTAAAACTGTTTTGTATAGTTACACATCCTTTGCTTCACAAAGCCCTTCAGCATATGAAGTCTCTCCAAGGAGACTTGTTAGTCGTGCTGCTACTTTTCTATTTCATGAGTGGGTCAAAAACCTTGTTGGATATCAGATGGCATGTCCAATGTCTGATAAAGAGGGCTGATAAAGAAGTTTTCCAGTATTTCTCCTTCTGCTTTACTGTTTTTTCAGACTTTGAAGATGCCAGTCATATATTGGAGTTGAAACTAGATGATGTCTAAGATCCCTTCGAACCCAAACCATCCATGATTCTATGATGTTGTGGTCTGCTTTATGTAATTTTGGTTTCTGCCACACATGCGCATAATTTTTTGGGGAAGGAGCATGTAAGTGGCAGCAGCATTTTAGTGGGAAAGAAAAGCAAAGCTGTTGCTCCTCTCTTTTGACTGCCTGCAATAATAAAGCACCATTTGTCATTCCCTAACCACAAGGAGAATTGCCTCCAAAAGTTTGTGTGACCTCAGAAGTTTCAGTTTACCCTCTTACTTCAGAGACCTTACCTGTGGAGAAACTTTTCCTTTCTGAAGTTAGTCAGAGGTTGCAAGAGTGGAAAATGAGGCTTCAAAGGACGGGAAGAGTGAGTGTTGTCTTATCCTCTGGCTGAAGTGGAAATTCAACTGTCTATTTTTAAATAACAAGGATATCAGACTTCATGTCCACCTGTGAGGTGCTGAGCTTAACATTCAGTTTTTCTCATTTTCTGTTTGTTTTTTTTTTTTTTTAAGTCTGGCTTTCTATGGGTTGATAGGTTTGTGTGCCTGTTTTATCATACAGGGGGCGACTTCCTAAGCAAATGACCAGTCCTTGTTCAGACATAGCCAATATCTAGAAATCTGAGGAGGATTTGCTCCAGTGTTAAACCAGTGCATTTCTCTCTCTAGGTATAAAATTAAATACAAGGAACCGGATTACTTCCTTGAAAAACGCACCAGCATGAGATCTGCATAAAACTGTAATGAAAGCTTTCCATGTACCGTTCAAACAGAGGCAATGAAGAAGTAATGCCATTTTACCCTGCTGTATTTGATACTTAACACGTAAAAACAATTATTTACTTGATTGTTTCACATTCATTTCACTAATACGATTGTTCACTTGTAGACTGAGTTCTGGATTTGCACATTTATTGAAACATGAGAAAATTACTTCCATAACTTACTCCAGGCCATGTTTTTCATTAGATATGAACCATTACCTTTGCAATGGTATAATATCAAATCAAAACTCCAACCCCTTGTATCATTTCATTTCCAAGCCATGTTTATTGTTAGTTGTGTTGCACACTGATTTTCAGGAGCAGTTTATACACAGTAATTTTCAGGAGCAGTTTATTTCAACTAATTTGTCACCTCAAAGATTTAAGATCACTTTATTTTATTTAACTTTATCTACGTAAGAAAAATTCCAAGAACCTACTTATTCTGGCTCAAGGCTTTTAGATGTTTTTACCCCACATAATGCAAAAGGGGAGCCCAACATGACAGGCTTAGAGTAAACGACTAGTTTTATTCATCCATTTTATATGCATACTGGGTTTTTAGATAGACCAAAGCTGGTCCACTGTAATTTAGAAGATGTTCAGCTCAAGCAAGTACCTTAGGAAGAACTTTTTCCTATCTATAAAGGAAACAGCCGTGCTGCCTAATTGATCTGAAATCAGTCAAAGTAGCAATCACCGAGACATAGAACAGGCTTGAAGCCTTGGGGCTGAAAACAGTGGCAGTATGGAGCCGGACTGGGGAGCAGATGAGTGTCTCTGCCCTGGAGCCGTCGCTCGAGGTGTGTGGACCAGATGGCTCGTGTTGGTAGCAGCAGCAACTGTCCAGCTTCTCTCTGCTGCCACCCTTCAGTGGAGCCCATACAAGCTGTCAGCTACTGCAGAGAATCTGACAGGTGGCAATGAAGGAGTCATCATAACTCAGTCATCTGCATCCCAAGACCCTACTCCTCCCTAAGATGGAGCTTCCTACAGCTTCTGTCAATAGCAAGAAAACTGGTGGGGTTTGAAAACTTACTACTGTTTGCTCACCGATAGATCTCAGGCAGCTTAGATGGGGCACCTCTGATAAAATGTCAGCTGGGCATCACTGCAGGAGTCAGCTCTGCACTGCTGCTCTTAAATGCTTCTAACTGTCTCTAATGTCTGCAAGATCAGGCTGAAAGTGTAGCACCCAACCTACATTTATACAAGGAAATATTCAAAATTATAGCCCATGCCCAGAGCTGACTAGGACTGTGAAAGTCCTTATGACAGCTGAGCCTAGGATAGAAAGTCTGGGGAAAGAGGCTGAGGACAATCCCACTTTCAAGCAGAGACATCTACCTTTCCTAGTCCATGTAGATCTTGGTCTTTCTTGCTGCTGTAGCACTTCAAACTTTTGGTCATGAGTCTAGATGGCTCCTGTTAAGGCCATTAACTAATATTTTGGGTTTATTGTATTGTGATTTGGTTTGCTTTGGATTTTATTTATTTTATATTTTATTTCAATATAGTTTCTTTAATTATAATTAATATTTGTCTTTTTTTAAATTTTATTTTACTTCATTGTTTCATTTCAAACTAGGCAGGCACTCAAATATCTGTCCACTGCTTCAGAAATCCAGATAAACCAAGGGAAAACACAATTATTACCTGCAGCCAAAAAGGTTTTTGCTGGCAAAGAGTTTGGAAAAATCCTTCATCATCATAGCCAAAATAACTTTGTTAACAAAATCTCCAGGGCTGGTTTTGTGTAGCTGTACCAACAGAGGAATGATATTGCTGGCTGAGTTCATGTCATTTGGAGAGCTGATTCAGCCTCCTGCCAGAAAACCTCCTGCATCCCGATTAAGAGGACGCTGCTTCCACAGACACGTGGTAAAGCTAGAGCAGCAAAGGATCTGCTGTGCTGGAGGTTTGGTGCAATCACATGCTTGCACCATCTTGCACTATCCAAATCCAAATTAACTGTGTGCACAAAATGAAATAGCTTAGTGAACTGTGTGATTTTGCAAGTATGCTTTTCCTTGGGCTCATGTACTTGCAGTGGACATACCTAAACTATCTTTATACAGCCTAATTTGAGTCCTCAGCGTTAGTTGTGTCAAATACTGCCCGTGATAATTTTGGACGCTTCCTGGCAGCTTAAACTGACCATTGTGGAGCTCCACATTCATAAGACTGTTTTTAATCTCATTTATTAGAGGCAAGCCACCAGCAAGCTGCTGCTATCAGCCGCATAGGAGCATTAGCACTTATATTGATCAGACTGCATGTTCTGTACCTGGATGAGATTGGTAGAAGCTGTTGACCCTTTAAAACTTGATTTTCATGCCAATGAGATTTCCCCAGTTCAAATCTCCAGTCTGGGGACAGCAGATTCCTGCTGTCAGGAGGTAGTCCCAATTGGCTGACTCTAGGTAGACTCAGCTGCTCCAAACCTCCTTTTCTGATCTTTGCTGCAGTTCTTGCAGCAGTGCAAAGGCAAGTATCTCAGCAAGCTTCACTGTTGAAATGTCTTGAGGTGCAGTGAAAAGGGGATTAGTTTTTGTTCACTTTAGTTGAATTTTTAATGGGAAGAGCTTCGCCAAACGCTCTTGTCCAGTGTACATTTTTCGTCTGTAAGGAAGTTATCTGCAGAATGCCAATATTCTGTGCTCCAGACAGTGGAGGATGTCCCTGCCACCAGCTCATTTTGGTTTGGTCTGCTGTGGACAAGGTGTAGCAGAGCAATTCAAAGATTTTTATCTCCGTGGTACCATACCAATTTATGTTATGAGATGGGCTTTCTGTTGAAGTGCTGTACTTCGTGCATGCTAGACATATTGCTGGGAGGTTTGTAAGTGAGGTGAGACAGCATTCCTACCCATTCCCTAAACCGCCTGTGTTTGGGAAGTTGGTGTTCCCCTCATTATTACAGGTCCTCAAAGGCTTTTCTCTTGCAAGCGCCCTGTTGTGACACAGGGTCAAGACAACTGGAGAATTGCATTACTAAGTTTAAAGTTTTAAAAAAGCTGAAGTCTGGTGCTTTTTACAATAAAAGCATTCGTTTTGTTTTCACTGTTCAAAAATATACCAGCAAAATTTTTGGGTACATTTTTTTTACTGATCGGTGCATAAGGGAGATGATTTTTTAGTTCTTCAGCTATTTTTGATTTAAATATTTTTCTAATCATGATTGGTTTTATGAATTTACATCCCTAATGGAAGATGTGTGTGGAAATTTTCAGAAGAAGTTCTGCAGGAGAATATGGTTTACACTGTGGACTTCGACAAGCCCTAGACTCCAGATGTTCTAAAGCAATCTGTTCTAACATGTTCATGCACTATTATTGCTGTTGCAGTGTGATTTACTGCTGTAGAAAAGTATCACAGTTGTAGATGGAACATCCAATGGATCTTTGAACAAAATATCTGAAAGTACTGTGGTCGTTCTCTAATTGTCTTTGAAGGTGTTTTCTTTTGCTGTTTAAAAACTGATGTATATCAGAGGCTTTGTCTACTGCAAGTAGGGATTTTATCATATCTGCAAATTAATTTAGGGAAATTTATTGTTGTTGCTAATTGGAAATGAGAACTGGTGGAACTTTGGATTGTTTATTATTTTTGTTTTGTGCTGTTAAAGCATAGTTGCACAGTACTTCTAATTCCTAATGAATAATATTTTATGAGGGCTTGGGGATCTAATTCCATTTTAAGATGTGCAGAAAACTGAGAGTATTTCAGAAATTCTATTCAGGAAGCAGTGAAAGGTCTTAGGAATCCCAGACCAACAAACTTGCACTACAGACATGCAGAATGACATACTTCCTGGTGAAGACGAGCTTTTCATTACTGCGGAGAGACTCAAGTGCTGCCACGCAGACCAGTTGTTTGTAGGAGACTGTGGAAAATGATGGTTAAAGAGGATGTTGGTTGAGTATAGGCTTGTAATAAGCAAGTTACAAGGGGAGCATATGAAGTTACCAAAAAAGAACCTGCATGTCCTTCCAAAGGAAGTAAAAATTGTACACTATTCCTGTCACATGATTTCTTCTCTCTTCCCATCTTCCACTGCTTTTACAAATATTTCAGTGTCCAGCTGATGCTGTTCTGATCCACCAGAATTTCTACTGCAAATTCATTCCACTTCTGAAACTGTTGAGGACTTTTGGACAGGGACTCTCAGCTGTTTCCTCTGGAAGGGATTCTGCTTGCAGATGCCAAAATGTCTTTAGAGTCTCAAACCAGTATGATGCAACTGGATACAATGGAGGGCTTGCATCAAAATTATATTGCTTGAAGCCAAATGCTTGTTGTCAACATGCCCATTGAAGCCTAGTGCATACCATGCAAACATCATGCCACAACTGAAATAGCAATGGGAGACAAAGAAGGTAGCTTAAAGGGTTTTTTCAGAACTTCAAGATAAATTAAAATTTGGATGTATTTTTAATTCATTTTAAAATCCATTTTTCCTCATTCCTAATTACAAACAACTCAGAAGAGTAAATATTCCCTGAATATGAAGTGATGGTTCTTGATTTGATTGTATGAAACTGCAAAAATGAAAGCCTGTAAAAAATTAAATAATATTTTAAATTCTTTTTACTTTTCTCAGAAGTTCGAATTTTTACCTGTTTTAAATGTTATAATAGGTATAAAGGGTATGGAATCAATGCTCCAAGGATTTACTCCCACAGGCCATTTACCTAAAGTCTAATTGGTACTTTAATGGATTTTCATGTTTGCAGGATCAGACCTTTGAGTCCTCTTTTAACACACTGATGCTTTCACTTGACAGGAGTATTATGCTCTAAAATATATACCAAAGGCATATTTTATCATCTATTCTAACTATATATGCATGCTAAATATACTGCATATGTATTATATGTATGAAGCTATGTTTTATTTACGTATGCTACAGATAATAAAGGTGTCAAGCTTTTGGCATAATGATGTTATGATAACAGTGTAATATAAATTTACAGACAGATTAGCAGTAGAATACTTATTAGGTTGAGCCATAAATGAGTAATTATTTTGTATGAACTTAAGTAATACATTTTTAGGGAATTTCAAGTTCTTGCTTATGTAACTGTTAGAGCTGAATACTTCTGCAACTAGATAATTGACATTTTCCCTTCCAAAGTGAAGGAAAAAATTTTCAATCACTGGGATAAAGAGGATTTTCAAAAGGATGCTTGAATGCTTTCTAACCTGTTGCAAGGAAAGCTGGTCTGGAACTTGTCATTCTAAGGGAATCAAATATATAATATTGGTATATGGTTAATAAGCTACAAAATCAAACTTTATTATGACTACAAAGAAGGAATACAAGAACTAAGATAAAATGGAAATGCCTAAAGAGAGAAGATCATTGGGAAAGCCTAGAGGATCCAGAATCGGGAGTGATGCAGTAATACATGGGAACCAGTCTGCGTAACAGAGAAGTGCCAGTTTACCTACTTCCAGTTGTAAATGAATTATTGGAAGAAGGAGTGTAAGGAGAGT
Source organism: Origma solitaria (assembly GCA_013397895.1). Lineage (NCBI taxonomy): Eukaryota > Metazoa > Chordata > Aves > Passeriformes > Acanthizidae > Origma > Origma solitaria. The sequence continues at coordinate 156,329 of VZRL01000932.1, read as the reverse complement.
GAGCCATCCCATTATGAGGGTCACAGAGAGATGTCTTCCTGCAAAATCTGTTCAGCTATGAACAATTTAGGATTTTAAAATGGACATTGAGCAGGAAATTAAGTAATTCCTAGACTATGAAAACTTTCTGTCTATGGAATTTACAGATGTACAAAGAGTATAAGGCATAAAATGAACTTTAGACAAAATCCTTAGGCCTTTGTTTGCTTCAGTGAAATACATCATTCTGAAGAGAAATATCTAGGTTTTAGTACTTGTAGTAGACTATAGTCTATTAAATAGCCTCAGTTTCAGTATCAAAGGATGGTACAGGCTGCATGGAGTAAAACAAGTCCTGGGAAATGTAAATCATGCATCCCATAGTATCCTTCCCCTGGAATTTGGAACAACTTTGGAGTTATATCAAATTTGAATGGTAGCTGGATGCTACATTTTTGTTTAAAATCAGTATCTTTTACTGTTACAATTGTATTCCACTCAATTTTTTAAATTTATCTTGATTCAAAACTGGTTTCAGAAAAGATGAGTATATTCTAATTCTGAGCTACCAACCATTTAATCCGAAGCATTTACTGAGTATTGAAGCACCTGTGCCCAAAAGCACATAGACTTCTTGTATCTTCGTGCAGCGTAAATTATCATCCCTGATAAGAGGGTCTGCTGCTTGAGCTTAACCTGGATCTGTTCTCCTTGACTGTTATTATCAGTGAATGTCCCATTGTAGCAGGGAACTTGAGCTGCTCTGATAGACGCAAAAGTGTCCTCAGTTTGACATGCTCTGTTGTGACATTTCTGTGTCACTGAAACATGGACATGTTAGACTTCTTGTTTAAGTGAAGGTTAAACCTTGATCCTTTCCCCACTTGATGTATTGTTTTTGCCTATTTCTTTCTAAGTTGGTTCAGAGGGGCATGGATGCCTACCAAAACTTTTTTCTTCTGGGCTGGATGTTAAGAAATCTGTAAGTGAAGCTCAGTTAATCCCTTTGATCTCTCTTTGCTGCTGCATCCATGAGACCTTATCCTAACCCTAGCACTGTGGCTGAGTTATCAAAAAACATCACATTGTCAGCCTCAGTCTCTTTGCTGATCTTTGTGAAGAGAATACAATTCTGCAGGCATCCACAAAGCTGAATGGCAAGCACCAGGAGCATGTTGGGTATTGCATATTATTTCCTATATATCATATATGATTTGAAAAGCAAAGACTGCATGTACTATATGAAGAAAGAGTAGAAAGAGATGGTGATCAATGGCTGCCAGTTCTTACATGTGCATAGGGAAATTGAGAATACCAAACCTGAGCTAGGTCTGGAAAGGAAAAAGGGAACTGCGCCTTTGTGTTTTCTTGTGATTTGAAGAAAAAGGTGATGTTCTAAGATGAACTGGGTGGCTAGTTTTCGAAACAGAAACATGGAACACAGTAGCTTGAGAAAAAACTGCTTTACCAAAGTGGAGCATATTTTTTATCTTTGCTGGTCATTAGAAGTGCTTCTGAATACCAGCCCTTCATGGAGGAAGTCATGCTGGAATACTCTGAGCTGGTGATGATTTTAAACTTCACCCAGCATGTAATAACTCTGAATAATTGGTAGGTATGTGGGCTTCAAGGACAGTGATATTTTTGCACCTTTGCCTGTTTAAGTCACAGTGTTTTGTGGAAGATGGTGCAGCAAAATGAGTGCTGGAATGCACAGCATTGGAACAGGAATATTAGTACATATCGTGTGTTTCAAAAACTTATTCAATGCACAGCAGAGTTCGGTGTGTGTGGCTGACAGATACTGTTTTTAGGTACTGTCTCTTTCAAAAAACTTCTGGTAGGGTTTTGGAGTCATTCTTATGGCAAGGACATGGAACAGTGGTTCAGAGGTGCAGCCTCTATGCTGATAAGCAGTTACTAGAGCATAAAGAAAGAATGCCTGATTTTAGAAATGTGGTATGTGTTACATTTATACAAAAGGAAGCTTTAAAAAATCATTAACTTTATTGCAGCATACATAGTGATAATGACACCAGTTGTGAAATGCTGGTTTTGTAAGTATAATTTATTATGCTTTCTTTGATCCAGTGTTACAAATTAGGATCACTCATGTCAGGAGATTAAAACCTTTTTGTCTCTCTTTGATATCAAACTATTCTTTCTCAGTACCTTTTATCTTGCAGAGCAGTGCTGAATTCTACAGCATCTTTGTCAGTTCACTCATGTTATTTGCAGCAATCATTTAATTTGTTTTAGAACTGATATTATTTAGTCATACTGTCATTTGCAACAGCACAAGCTCTTTAATATCCTAAAAATGTTGAGAGGCTTTGGTGTTAGCTGAGTAAGCATGTGAATAAGAGAGAAGAGAGAAGAATTTTGGGACCATGGTGAGCGTGCAAGATAGCTAAATTGGATGAAAAAAGAAAAAAAAAACCATACAAGTCAAAGTGAGATTTGTACATCTGAAAAACTACAGCAATCTACTGAAAATTAGTAGATGATAGTCATGAGAACCTTACAGTGAACCACAGGTACCAGCTTCCCTGAAGCACTGAAATAGGAACTTGGAGAAGCTTGTAAAAGGTGTCCTCAGGGAATCTTCCATTTTTTCACTATGATACCTTTAATCCTAGAATTGTCAAGCCACATGGAAAATAATAGGACTGAATAACTCAGTCAGTTAAAAGTTAGGTTTTTTTATCAAAAATATTAGGTGTTTCTCTTTTTCTGGACCCGTTAGGATTTGTATAAACTTTAAAACAAGTGAAGTCAAGTATTGCATCTGTATTGCTCTTTCTTTTTTAATTTAAGATCATTATCTCTGACTAAGCAGACTCTATTCAATAAAAGGAATTAATTTAAATACAATTTTTTTTAACAGATGATTCAACGAGAGGCAGAAGTAAAGAACAGGGTAACTGCTGTGGCATTGACAGACTCTGTTCACAATGTGTGGCATCAAGAAGTTGGGAAAACTATTCGAGAATGGATGAGAGAGGTAAGGCCATGGTTTTTTTCAGAGTTGGAGTGTATACATCTGTATATGGCTGAATAAACATGTCTTCATCTGCTGACCTCTTCTGGTTTTTTGGGTGTGAAAGACAATGTATTACAGGACAGTGGAAATCATGTATGCATACCAGCCACTAAAATAACCAAGATCAAAAGCATTTCTGAGCTCCAGGTTAGCAGTCAAAATAATAAGAACTGAGTCCAGTGTTTATTCCTGATGCACAGCAAAATAGAGACATGCCAAGGCATCCCATGCAGTGCCTGATCCCTAGAGCAAAGTCCTGGGTCCACCCTGGGCTACTGGGTTGATTTGGCAATGGTGGAAAATCCCCTTAAAGCTCTTCATGACTCTGATGGTTTGCACAACTGACAAAATACCCTTTCTCTCAGCAGCTTTTTGATATGTAATTACTGCTGTACTGCTACGAAGCTCTTCTACTTAGGTATGGGGTTGCTGAGATTTAAAAAATTATATTTTTAAAGGGAGACCAACTGAACTACTGTTTATGAGTCTTGTCTTCTCCAGATCAGGCTCATCTCTGTGTTTTCTGCATTCTCATGGCAGAACACTAAAACTATAGATGCACAGAGCAAATTTAAACAGTCACATCCTGAACTTTCTGTTAGATTTGACTTTTTCTTGTGGATTTAGTGAAACTTTGTGTATAGAGTGCCTATTCCTGACTTAACCTTAAAGTTTTATAGGCCGTGACTGATGGGAATAGAGAATCACCTGGGATGCAGCCTGACAGCTCTGACTTAAGTGTTAAAAATATAAAGAATGGTAACCCCTATAGGCTCTGTCAGAGAAATCCCCATTTTCTTTATGGGAAATCAAAACCTTAAAATATGTGTTATGTAGTAAAACTGAAGTTTTAAATCCTGTAATTTGAATCTGACAACTCCATTTTTCTTTAAGCATTTAGTCTGAATAAGAAAAGTGCATTACCTTTAATTTCATTTGCAGAAAGTAGATCTTAAAGAATAAGTTAAATGATTAATGGCCTAAAAAGTGGATGGAGTGTCATAACTTACATTAGCATTAAAAATCTCCTATAAGAAAGAAGAATTTTACATATGTGAAATGTGGCTGAGTGGTATTAAGACTAGCATATCACCTGGATATCTCTTACTTTAATCAGATTTAAGGCTACTGGTAAAATGAATAATAATTAAAATATACACCTAATCGCTGCCTGTCTGTAGGGCTAATTGCTGTCATTGAAAGAATGAATTGTTAAAATAAAGTAATTCTTCACTGGAGCTATCTCTCCTGTATCACTGCTCACCTATTTTTAGTACCTATAGAAGTCATGATTTTTGAATTTATTAGGAGCTGTGATGAATGATAAAACAAATCATCCATTTACATATCTTGACACTGCTTTCGAGAATACTTATTTCTTACAGGCAAGTGTCACATTGTATATAAAAGCTAGTTAATTGTGTGCTAATCTTCTGTATTATCTCCAGCTCTCTGATATAGTGTTCTATCAGTAGTTAATATTAATTTTACTTATTTCAAATGATTGTAATACTTCATAAAAATTCTATTTCTTTTGTAATTTCTACCACCTTACATTTGCAATTTCACATTCAGCTGTTAATTAAAATTAAACATGCAAATCATAAAATTATAATGCTTTACTGCTTTAAACCTTAAAACCATTGTGAAATATTTCCATTTTAATGATTTTTTACTAAATGTGTTATATTACTGGATAGGGTGTTTGTTTTTTTCCTTTTCCATTGAGTTCAATAGTTTCATTGATCTACTGTTTCTTACAAAAATCTGCCATGCTTTGTGAACTTCACTTTCTAATCTCATATAGCAACCCTTCCTTTATGTTGTCCCTGCTCTCCCTGGTCCCAGAACAGTAGGGTTGCCTTGACAAATCTATTCAAAAGCCATTCCTCGCCCTTTATTGGTGGGGACTGAAGCCTTTGAAATTCTCTCCTCACTGCAACACAGCTGACATCTTCTTCCAGACAGAATGAATTAAGGAAATACAATAAGATACTTGATCTACCAGTCAAGGATCTTTCCACAGTGAGGACGGACTCCATGGTGCACAACTAGGGCAGCAAGCATTTACAAATACAAAATACATGCTGTTTATCAGAATAGAAGTTGTCCATTTTTACTATCATGACTGCTGGTATGTTTTTTTTTAGAAATCTGTATGAAAATTGATTGGGTCTTTCCGAAAAGTTGTGTGGTTTTTTCCTTTTCCCCTTAATGAAGTTAATCAGGTTTTCAGAAAGGAAAAACTCAGATTTTTAATAGAGCAAGCAATGTAAATCTTGTTCAGCTGGTAATCCTATTAAAAATATAGTTGCTTTATAATTCAATCTTCAATTCAGTAGATTTGGTGTAGTTTCAGCATATTTTATTAAAAGCATATTATTTAATACTTCAGTTTATAAACAGTTCTGAATAGATACCATTTGGAGCAAAACATTTAGAAAATTCATGGTAAATTCATCCTACTCAGAGGTTCAGGAATGAAAGGTAAATGTAAATGCTTCCTGAATATAATTCCCCAAAGACCAGTGTTTGCCTTCTTTTTCTGTTCACGCACATTCATCTCAGCTGTATTTCCAATTATTTGAATATTAATCTGCTATTTTGATGGCTTCTCTTCAGTTACAATATGTTGTTTCATATATTCACAAACATTCTTTCCACAGTATATTCCATCAAAACACTCTGAAAATTTCTGATTTCTTAATATTAGCAAATGAGCAGGCACAGTGTTTATATCAACATCCGTTTATATCAACACCGACTAGGAAAAGCTTAAACTGTGTGGTGCATAGTTCAGGCACTGCTTCATCCAAGCACCTACTCAAGTCCACTGGCGCTCAAAGTAGCACTTAAAGGACATGCTATTTAAGCACATTACAAATCTCCTGAACTATGGTTTTACTCTGCTTATTGAGTATGAAATTACAGTATTTCATTGTCAGTAAGTGTAAGTTAGTGTAGTGTACTGTCCCCTTCCTATTGGGACTGTTAACGTAAATTAGTTTGAGTATTTTGATGTGATGATTGTCCTTACTTACAACATCTGTATTTATTCTTGTTCTGAGTTTTTGGCTTATCCCAAATATTGTCTGCCTGCTCTTACAGAACTGCTGTAACTGGGTATCCAGCTCCGAGCCTCTGGACACATCAGTGGAGTCCATGCTGCCAGACTGTCCCCGTGTCTCTGCAGGTACATCCATTTGTTTGCAATAGGCTGGTGTTTATGCCCAGAAGCAGCTTGTTTATTTAAAAATGCATTTGGTTCTGACTGCATTTTAACTCTTCTGCAGCAAGATGTGGCTGAAAGCACATGGCTGCAGCTGTTTAATGCAGCCCACTCCTAATTTTGTTTTTTCTTTGTGTGGGATTTAAGTTCTCTTGTCTACTTGTTGCTTGAATTTTTCTAGTCTTCCTTTCTCTTTAAGTAATTGATGACATTGTATGTAGGAGTCTAAGAAAGATAATAGTGATGACAGGAACCGGGAAATTTGAATAAATATCTAACTCTGTGTAGGCAATAAGGTTTTAAAGAAGTACATTAGAGAAAGTCCCTGTTAAAATAAATGAGACACTTCCCTGAATGCTGATCAGCAGAAGTCTAGTTTACATAGCAAATTATTTGCAACACCCAAGAATGCTGATGTGAGTTTTCTGTTATTTTGGATATACTCAGCTACACTTTTTCATTAATGAATCGTAAATCGTAGGAAACACGTGCAATAATACAGAGACTTTAGTTAAATGTGTGATAATTCCATTAAGTAGATGTAGTCATCAATGTAAAAGGAAAATCTCCAATCTCTGTAGGAAAGTAATCTAAAATACATAAAGCGGTTACTGAACTTTCATGCTTGATTATCAGGTTTCCTAAGTGTAGTTCTGTAGAATATAAAAGCAAGTTCAAAGGAATACACAGCCTATACAAAATTAATTTAAAAGCTGAAACAGTATTTGACCTTGCTCTGTGGGAGGCAGTTGTTCGTTTAACAAGTTAGTTTCATATCTGTCTGCATTTGTGATGTTGTTAGTGAGACCTCACCTTGCAGATAAAACTGAATTTACTACAGGATATTTTTAAGGCTTGAAAAATTTAGCACTACTTTCTTTCAGAGCTCACAATAACCAGAGACTTTAATTACATTTCTGCTATGGTTTGGAATTTCACCATGCAGATCCTCAGCTGTGTACAGACCTGTGCAATGGAATTGACATTACTCTTTGGTGCTTTGGAAAACAATATATTTCTAAAATTTCCAGAGATTCAACATTCATTTACCAACTTTTTGCACTCTTAGGGGGGATTACTGAAGTTTAAGAGAAAAATATTTTTCAGGAGTGGAATTCTTTAAAACAGGATTAACTTTTAATCTCTGATGTCTCTGTTGCTGTTGTGAAAGACTGCATGTTATAGAGGTCATTTTAGGTATTCTATAAAAGAAATCCTAGGTGTTACTTAAAAAGCAGACTGATGCTTCATTAGAGGCATAAATAATGTCTTGATTTTACATTTCTGTTGAAGATGGGTCACAGTGGCCTTAACGTTTCTACACCACTTAATGAATTCCCAAGATACACTGAAGTGACAGAGGAATTAGTTTAAATGGGGTAGGATTTCAGCCAGTAAAAGTTGGGTATTTGTATTTAGTGCATACATGGAGATAAATTAAGTTCGCTAATGTTTTAGATGTTCTCAACAGAGATTTTTGGTAATTGTTTAATGTAAGATAACTATTTCCAGGTTGATTCTTTGTAATATAAATATAGTCTAAAATAGGATAACTTTATGCGACTGCTTCTGAATTGCCGGTTTGCTCACATGTTTTTGCTTATATTTCTTGTAATCATCTCTTATATGAACATTTACAGAGAACCAAGTGAATAATTCATACAGTGTGTTTATATGAGCAACAGTATAAACCTGCATTGGGGTAATATGTAATAAATTTGTGAAATGTTACTAGATGTAGGAGCATTATTGTTTATTGTGAGAGGTTCTATTTCACTGTTTCCCTGAGAACTGCGGTACTGAAAGAGCCCACACTCAAATCCTGGCAGCATTGCCCTTCGTATTTCAAGGAATGACAATGAGAGCAATCAGAACAATGACAGGAGGTCTTTTAAAATAAATCTTTTTCAGTAGAAAGATTAACTTCTATGCTTGGAAACCCATCTTTTATCTCTGTTTGCACTGAAAATAAGTTCAGAAATAACTGCCTTGTGGCCACATCTCTTGAGCCAGCTTTTCCAAAAGGGGTCTGATATTCAGCGTTTCAGCTTATTGGGTTTTACAGGCAATCCTAGTTTGTGAGCAGTTCCTACTACAGGGTATCTCACAGTCTACCTTAAAATCACTAGAGAGAAAATAAATGGCCATCAAACTGGACAAATTACTTGTATTTCCAGATAGAGTTGTTAAAGCTTTTGATGAAAGAATTATTGAGTAATTAAAATGTTTCCCATAATTGATTCATGTCTTACTTGGTTGCAAAAAAGGAATGAATACACTTCCATAATTAAATGTTGAGAGCATGAGAACAACAATACAGAAAAAGCAATCCCTATTAAATCCATTCTCTGTTCTTGTGGCAAGAGGTGCTTTGTGGGTCCCATGTCTCGAGGGTTTGGTTGTGTGAAGGTGTCATAGTTTAATGTTAATATCTTGTTGGTGACATGGACAGTGGAATTGAGTGTGCCCTCAGCAAGTTTGTCAATGACACCAAGCTGTGTGTTGCAGCTGGTATACTGGAAGGAAGATATGTCATCCAGAGGGATTTGGAGAGGTGGGCCCACAGAAGAGAGATGGACCCCGAAAAGTTCCACAAGTCCAAGTGCAAGGTCCTGCACATGGGTCAGGGCGATCCCAAGCACAAATACAGGCTGTGTAGGTTGTCAATTGGCAGCAGCTCTGAGAAGAATGATATGCAGTTGTTGGTTGATAATAAACTCAACATGACCCACCACTGTGCATTTCCAGCCCAGAAAGATAACTCTGTCCTAGGCTGCATCAAAAGAAGCATTACCTGCAGGTCAAGGTGGTCAGTTCTGCGCCTCTGCTTTGCTTTGGTGAGACCCCATCTGGACGACTGCCTCCAGCTCTGGGGAGCTCAGCCCAAGACAGAGTAGTCCCACTGGAGCAAGTCCAGAGGGGCCACAAAGATTCTCATAGGGCTGGATCACCTCTTCCATGAAGATAAAGGGACAGAGTTGTTCAGCCTGGAGAAGAGAATGCTCTGGGGAGCCTTGGAACACCTTCCAATATCTAAAGGGCTACAAGAGAGCTGGTGAGGGGCTTTTGACAAGGGCATGGAGTGATAGGACAGCAGGGGAATGTCTTCAAACTGACAGAAGGCAGGTTCAGATTGGAAGAAACAGGAAAGAAACTCTTTCCTATGAGGGTGTGAGGCCCTGGCACAGGTTGCCCAGGGAAGTTGCAGATGCCTCATCCCTGCAAGTGTTCAAAACCAAGATGAATGGGGCTTTGAGCAACCTGGTCTGTTGGATGTTTGCTTAAACTCCCATGGCAGGGCAGTTGGAACTTATAAGGCTCCTGTCTCTTACCCTCTTCCAGCCCAAGTACCTCTGTTATACTTGAGGTCATCTTCTGCCTCAGTCTTAACCTACCTTCCTAATGGAATCCAACCAAAATACATCATTTCTGTGTAAAAGGAAGTGGATCCATCTCCCATCTAAAACATAAGAAAATGTAGGGTGGAGAAAGATGCAGACTTTAAAGCAGTCTGTACATTAAAGATTGTCACATAAAATGGAGTAGGACTGGAAGTATTACTGGTTAGGAGACTGGAGATCAGCTTGGAATTTGACACAGACAATGGAATGTTTTAATGACAGGTTCCACTGCATTACTGCTAACTGTAGTTGTAGTTAGTGCTGTGTTTCTGAGACCTTACAACGTCTCTCCTAGCTCTGGAGCAGGGAGTTCAGAAGCCCTTGGGAAGTCATCCTACTGGAGCAACTACTGGGCAGGAATAGCTGAAAGTGGGGATGGGAGAAAGCAGATCCATGGATCTGCAGTCATTGCTAATGCTCTTCAGGAATTAAATTACTTTGATTTCAGTGTAGTGGCCTGAACTTTTCCCCAGGAAAGGTATTGTGGTAAATTTTACCAGGTAAACATGGCCTTTGTTTTCCTGAATCCTGTTTGTATTCCTTAGCCCATGTATTTCTGCCAGTGAAAGCTTGTTATTTAGGAGAGAAGATTAAACTTCACAGTATTTTGCCAAAGTGGATATGCACCAACACACATTTAAAGTAATCAAGTGAAGATGTTGTAACATTAGTAAAATGAATTGCCTAATCAAATCTATTTAAACCCTTTCTAGTTGGCCCCAAAAATCACTAGTTATTCTGTTAACAGTTGCAGCCAATGTAGTTAAAACATTGTGAAATAAGGAAATTGTAACATTAAAAAGCAAACAAGATGATACAATAGAATGAAACACTGACAGTAATCAAGGAAACTTCTATTCACAGAAGAGCCTAGGCTTGAATATATGTCTATGTAATAAGAGAAAAAGTGCAAAAATTAATTCATCCAGTTGAATAAAGTAGCCTTAGGCTGGTAGAAGAAAAACAAACTTAAATTTGGGGGACAGGTACAATGTGTGCTGGTGGTGCTCTTGAGTGAGTCTTCAGATAGTATCTCCTGGTACCCACCACCAAACTTGACTTTGTGTTGTATATCAAACATTTAATTACATTTAGGTAAGAAAAGCACAACTTTTTTTTTTCTTTTTGAAAATGTCATTAATATAATTTCTAACAGATCACTGCAGCTTTGGGGAGGGGGTTACAGATAAGTAAATAGAAGGGGAAGAAAAGGCTTGACAGGCTGAGGTGGAAAAGGACCTCTGGAGGTCATCAAAGTCATCTTGCTCAAGCCAGACCACGTGGAGCCAGTACTCCAGGGCTATGTCCAGCTTTCTGTAAGGTCCATTACCTGTCTGCAAAGAAACCATGGTAATGGTAATTAATATCCATTTAAGGTTGCGAAGCTTTTGCTAGTATATGTGCCTAAGTTCCAAAACATCACACAGAGTCATACCATAGCCATGTGGTGTGTAACCATGTGATGGTTGTGTAGGATGTAAATCCATACATGAGTGTGTGTGGAGTGGAGATGGTGGTATTTGTCCAGCCCCAGGTGAGATAGTCACCTTTCAGTCTGTCAGCGCTGAAAGAAGGTCCTTCGCATTGCACAAAGTAGTTGCTTTCTTGTTTTGTGTTTTCAAAATGGGAAAAAGCCCTGATGGTGGTTTATGACGAAGTTTGTCCCAACAAGTTGTAAGGCTGTCATCCATTGAGCCTCTCGGTAACAGCACAGCCAAAAGCATTTCCATATGTGTTGAACACACAATATGTACTTTGAGGCTCAAGGGTGTTTTTTGAGATTCTATTTGAATGCACATATGAAACTTGCAGTTCAAAGCAAATGAAAGATGAGAATTTGCAGACCTCACTGAAAAACAAGTTGAGTCCCTGGCATAGCTTGATTTAATATCAAGAAAGAATGTAGCACTAAACAGTGCCCTCAAAACTACTGCTTTATGCTAATTAATAAAATAGCATCAATAATACTCCATGGCACAATAGTAAATTTAAGTAAAGTTATTTTGGACCCTTAGATCTGCTTAAAAACACCGATCCAAGAAACTGACCACATCACTTCAAAGCAAGCCTTTCTTTGGTGGAGCAGGTGTGGCCACACACCCAAGTGCACTGACTGATCAGGTAGAGCCCTTGTTGCAAAGCTGGTGTTGATACCAGGGAAACAATGAATTACCCATTAAATTATGGCAGTGGTAGTTTCCGTTGGCTTTGCCTAACAGGTGAGTCCTGCCTGCTGTTTTAAGAGTACAGTTGTGTATTTCCACAGAAAAACCTGTCTATCTGCAGATGCATCCCATGCTAAGCAGATCCTGGGGTTGAAACAGGAGGATTTCCAGTGAGGTTAAATGGACTCTCCAACACCACAGAGTCTGTATGCAGGGGTAGTTAGAATAGTGAGGCTCGGGACAGCTGTAGGAAAGGATCAACTTATTTCTTCCTGCTTTTTTTTTCTCAGCTGTATTTATACCACACTGCAGTTCCACTCTTACACATTTATGTATCTTGTTCATAACAAACATGGCAGAAGCAACCATAAACTGTATTAAGTGCTGAGGCAATACCTGGCTCATACACTTAGCAGCTTTTAGCCCAGTTTACCAATGCTTCTCTTTCTTTTGTTAACTCTTTAATTGATTCAATAAGGACTGTTCTGGGATGTTTTCTTATATTAGTCTTTCATGACCAGGGATAGGTGTCCAATAATTCCAGAAGTAAAAGAAATAAGAACAAAACAATGCACTTTTTACAACAAAGCAATTAACCTATTTATCCATTCTTTTTTAAATGTTATTTCTGCATTCACTAATCATTCATAGCTATTAATATTACTTAATCAGTGTTTACTGTAAAGCTCTTTGCATTTTATGTCTTCATGTGCATGTAGTTCTGTCAACAAAAACTTTGGATTTCAAGAGAAAAGACAAAATGCAGAAGCTTTTTGCCAAGGTGGCAGTTTCCTGTGTCTAGCTGGATATTAATTTGTTTTAAGGTATTTACAAGATTAATACACAAGTGAAGGAGTGCAGTGTGAAGCTTGCTTCATCATTCATCACCTCATCATTAACATTCTCACCTGCTGCTAAAACTAGTCCTGCACTTCCATTTCTGCTGCAGTACTTCATTGGTTGGGGACTGGAAATTATTATGGTAACTTTGAAGCATCAGACTGTCTTAGCCACAGCTCTGGCAGTTGCTGCACTAGGTCCAGCTTTTACTTATGTCTTCTACTTATGGAAGTAAGTAGCTTTTTCCCTATTCCTGGTTCTTCAAAGGAGCTCTGCTTTTACGCTCTTGCTCAGTCTCAGGTGTTGCAGACAGCTTTTCATTTAATGTGTAAACCTAACTGGATGGGAGCTCATATGTTCTGCTTAGAGTAGCTTAGCTCTACAGTGCTTTGGAAAGGAGAAAGTCTATAAAGACCTTTTGAATAATATTGCAGATGCTGTTCTGGAGTGCCAGAACCTGAAAAGTAAACATGAAAATGTGAATTTGAAAGCATTGACTTGCCAGATGTTGCTTGTGTCAGAGTGTTCAATAACACTCATTCATGTACTGTTCTGGTCGTTTCATGTGTTTGAGGTAGTACTGATATTGGAGAAACAGTTTCATCAAAAATTATTCTTGTACTCAAACATATCTATTTATCATTGCAATTTTTAAGAGTGAACTAGTTAGTTGTTGTCTTAGAGTCCCTGAGGCTGTCTTTGTGGTAATAATGAGTAATTTAAATTACTACAGTCAGATATTTCCTGTTAAGCATTTGACAACCATTAGACTGCTGTGACTGTTGCTTCTGATACTACTTAATGCTATCTCATTAGTGCCTTATATATCCATATCTGTCTGCACGTTGGCAGGTCTTACTCCAGTGAGTGATTGAAAACTCTGCTAGAGCTCAACACCTGTAAGGAGGTATTCCCTGAGAGATATCGTCCAAAATTCAATAGCAAAATTTTTATTTGTATTGACATAAAATCCGAAAGATCTTTCGCATTTCAGCTTTCATTTTCTGTTAGAATCCAGATTTAGATTTGGATTTGTTAGAATTTTTCCAGAAGTTCAGTTTCAGTAGAAACTTTCCTTTTTTCACAAATGTATGTAGTTAAGGCTGGGAATGATACTTAGATCATTCATTGTCCACAATAAAAGGACCTATGTCCACATAGGTCTTTAACTTTTGACCAAATGTTATGCTAAAATTTAAAACTTTATTTTGGTGAAAATGCTCCTTCTACTAAGTCATTCAGCCTTGGCTGGAAGGATTTAAGAGCTGGGGAATCCATTTCTCCCTTCTCTTTATAATTTACAAACTGTTAAGAATATTGTCTCCTTTCTGGTTTGGCTTTGTCTGGTTTCAGGTTCCAACCATTAGTTCTTGTTGTGCCTTTTTTACACTAAATTAAAGGGCTGTTCAGTACATTTGCTTTTTCTCCCTGTGAATTATGTACTGGAATTGAGTCAACACTCAGTTTTCCTTTGAGAAGCATAATAGATCGAGTTCTTTAAGTCTCAATGCAAGTAAATTTCTCCAGGTTTCAAATGCTTTCATACATTTCTCTGTGGCATCTCCAGTCTTTCAAGGTCTTCTCTTTGAGATTGACCTGTCTACATCTCACTAATGTAATATACAGACTTCAAATCTTTGCTACCTGATTTTCTCCCATTTCATTAGGCAACAGTTACATTTAACCTGTTTATAACCTACTATAAAGAGTTAGTTTAGGAGGAACTTGCCCTTTCTAGAGCTGCTGCTCTTCATCTTGGTTTTAAACTGGTGTTAGGAAACATTGCAGGTAGGTTTTTTTTTAAAAGTAAACAAATATAGTAACACAAAAAACCGAAACGAAAACCAACCAACCAACCAAAAAAACCCCCACCAAAACAAACCACACACACACACAAAAAAAAAAGGGAAAAAAATGGGGGGAGGAAAAAAAAACCAAAAACTTATCACCTTTCTTGTTAATAACCATCCCATCCGTCTTCACATTTACACAAGTTTTACCAGCAGTGAATTTGTATATATTTTCTTTGTGGCTGAATAGCCATAGGACATTCCAGCAATAACATCTCTATGCAATAGTGCTTTCTCCATGATAGCTGCATTTTCAGACTGCATAGTCTGCAAGTTCTTAGAAATGTGGAATAATGCTAACTTTCAACCCTTTTCCATGAGTAAACAATTTTGAGTGGTTCCATTTGTCCCCTTCTGCATTTATGAAACGTTGACCAATTTCTGCATAAGTTGAAGTTTTAATTAAGTAAAATAAATTCATAATTAAGTTTCACCAACTTTGTGGTAATAGTTTACAGTGTAGAAGAAGAAATGAGGAATGTATCTTCCTAGTAAAAGGAAGATGTTTTAATGTCTCTCTTGAAAGACGAGGGGGAGTAGCTCACATGCTAGACACAGTACCTGGAATCCAACAGCTGGCAAAGCAGCAGTCACCACCAATCAGCCAGAGCAGGTAAGGAGCTCCAGTGTAATAACAGTCCAGAAGTTTCATGGGAAGCCTGGGAAGAGCAAAATTTAGTTGCTCAAAACAAAAGGGAGATAAAGCACTTTCTAAAAATGCTTGGCAAAGTTGACATGGTCTTCCCTCCCCCTCAGAATGTTCTCGAGGAATAAATCAAATGCCTGACAAAAAATTGAGTATACTCTATCTGCATATAAATCCTTATCAGTTAAACATGCTAATTCATCAGAGTGAAAAAGAGTTTATTTATTTAGGAGTTATTTTCCAGTAAGTTGCATTGGCTTGAATTAATTACACTCCTGTACCTTAATTCCCTGTTGGTAGACTCCATTATCATACCATTGTCATTCTCAAAGGAATTTTTAGTATGCGTCGGCCTCATTCCCCAGCCCAGAGGAAGAACAAACATTCTTATATTATTTCCTGACAGGTGCTTATCTTCTTGGTTCTTTCCATTGTGTTGTGTAATGACACAACCTCTTTGCCAAACTTCCAGGTTTAATTACCTATGTCTTCCTCGGTAAGAGCCTACAACCTCAGCAACAGCTAAGTAAGCAGCAGTCACCCTCAAAATAGAGATCTTGTTCTTCATGCCCATCCTAGGGTAGGAATTAATGGACCTAGATATCCATTTTTCCTTTATTTTTCTTGAGATTTATGTCAGGCTACCTATGCAGATAGTTTTCTGTGAATTTTTGGATTAGTATTTTCCCATCTTCTGTACCTTCTCTGCTGTTTTAAGCATTATTTAAAATGAATGTCAGTAGCCAGTTGGCTGATTTATGACTCTTGAGTACAAACTCTGCAAGCCTGCCAGTTTATAAATGTTTATTCCCGAGAAGATATTGATGAGCAGCAAAAAAGAATGTACTTCATCAAACACATGATCTTTGTTTTTCCCAAGTAGGGAACAGAAACGTATATTGAAAAATTTCATACCTTCTTCCACATTGTTATTTACAGTTTCACCAGATGCATCTGAAAACTGATGCATTTTGGCTGTGGGTTGAATTTGTTGCTTGGATGTTTTGCTAAGTTTGCCAGCCATACGTTGTTTTTACCCAGATAACTTAAGCTTTCTTTTTCCTTAGTTGATAACAGGCTATTTTCATTTTTTCTATATTCCTTGACTGATTTCACTTTTTTTTTTCTAAACCAGGAGGACTGATGCTGTTAAGTGTTCTTTTGCCACACAACTTTCTGAAAATACCATTCATTTATTTATGTTTAAATATCACATCTTGATTTAATTTACCAATCTTATTCCTACTTTGAAGAAAAAATACCCCATTTTGGAGCTCCAAATATGTGTGTTGCCAGCAGAGGCTTCTCTCTGTTCAGTCCTGTGAATGTTGTCAGGTCAGATTCACAGGCCCCTGGCAGCCAATCACTTGTCTTTATCCAATCATAGCGCTGCCCAAAATGGTGAAATTGTGGGAAGTATTATTTTTCTCTATGAGCACTGTTCATTGTTTTTAGAAGTTCTTTAATATTTGTGACCACCAGTGTCCATCTCCTGAGCTCATACTTTCAGGGTGATGAAACTCTCCACACATTGCAAGGTGTGCCCAGGGAGAAACTTAGCCCATTCTCTGCTACACCAAGGTTGTCTGTCACAAAGCTCCTCACCAACATCTTCTCCTGGACTTTTTTAGTGTACTAATTTGCATGCACCATAGACCCAATATCAGATTATCAGTACTGTTAATAATAGAGCACCCACATCCTCACCACTTCTATGCGCTTGAGTCAGGCGAAGTATGTAATAAGCAAACTTTTTAATACTCCAGACATACAAATTATTTGAACAGCCATCAGTAATGCCAGTTATATCAAATGGGGCTTTGTGGCTGTGGTTAGACAACAAGCAAGAATTGGAAAAACCATCAGTGGCGTAATATTAATTTCATCATTCCTCTTCTTTTTATTTGCCATGTAAATATATATGCAACACATCAAGGTTAACTTGATATTATATTTGCCTTTTTAGCACCCTGCCCTCAAACTGCTAATGTAACAGTTTTCTGACTGCTTGAGCTGCCTCTCAGTTGAGAGGATTGGTTTACCTGTGAGACAACCAAAACATGAGAAACAATGAGCTCCATGATGGTATTTTAGAGATCCTTTTCACAGTATATTTGCGCTTTATCTCCTATCAGGGAACATTTGGGAGGCTCAGTTTTCTGTAGAGAGGACTTGTCATTTTCTGCTAACCTGCATCAGCAACTAATTGTGTTGTGTTTGATATACAGGGACAGTTAAGAGACTTGTTTTAAATGCATTGTGATTGTTATATAGTTAATAAAAATAATAAGTAATAATAGAAGCAAAAGCAAACAGGTGCTAAGAATTTAAATGCTGATTGGTTACACAGATAGTGTTAAGGACAAGGCTAATTTAAGCGGACATTATTATATTCTTATATTACCACATACAAACCATACCCTGTGAAATAATTGTTTATTATATCTTATATATAGTACATATCTTAATATTATGAATAATTATGTATTCCACTAAATATTTTAATTTAATGAGCAACATTTAGTTAGTAGCATTTTCTAATCTGTATTCCAATTTTTATGTAAAAGACATTTCCCCACACATTAATTCTTTTATTTCAGATAGGTTTGCAAGACATACCTCCAACAGCGTAACAGAGAAATAATCCACATGGTTAATAGAGTAAACCATTTTAGATTATATTCATTACTACTGCTGTGATGCAGTAGCCAGTTTGAATACAAATGTCATGTACTTTTAAACAAACACTTTTAAGTGCCCATCATTTCTTTTAAGAACAAGAGCTGTGCAAATGAGGCAATGTGTATCAAAATTCTTATCACTTTATCTGAGATTCTTACGTTAATATATTATTTGAAATCATACACATTATAAAATATAAAATGCCCACAATACAATTTATAATACATGTAAATAAACCTCACATGTATTTGAAATCTGACAGCCAATTTCAACTCTTAGATACTTACATGATGATCTGTTTGAATCTGGCAGATCTTAGCTCTGACTTTGCCGTGCTGGGCAAGGCAGGTCTTATTTCATGACCATCTTTGCCTCCAGGTGATCAGTGCTATTATGTCAGAGTTTAAACTATATACTGAGCTGGGTGTTAAACTGGGCCTTGCGTGGAAGAGAGCATTCCTGTCTAAAGGTGTCCATGCCATGACTGCTCCAAAAGGATTTTTCCACTGCAGCTGTGTATGCAATGCAAACAAACAGGAACGTAAACATATTTAAAAAAACTTGTGCTGCAGAAGCAGGCTTCACTTTTTGATTCTAGAGGAATTGAACTTCAAGGACTTATCGTTACTCTGAGTAGTTAAATTTAAATAAATATTTTTATTGAATATGTTATTTCGTTAACTTGGGGACAGAGTTGTAGACATCTGTTTATGCAACGTGGTCCATTCAGTGCAATCTATTCCCTTCTGCACAAAGTAAACCTCCTGTAAAATCCCATCAGATTAAACAAATGCAGATAAGGTAGTGGCTGAAGTACAGTGTCCAGCAATACTATGCTGGCCACTGATAAGAGTATGTGTCAGAGCTGTGAGATGGGATTTGATTTGTATATTTGGAGTATTCTGGATGTTTATGACTTTGACAATTTCCTGCTAGTGACTGCAGAACTTAGACCCACATTAGGTGTATTTTGCAAATTCAGCACATCTTCTGAATCTTGCAGATTCCTTTTGGCAGCTAGGCACCTGATTCAGTTGCCACAGAAGATTCACAGTGGTTTTGGTGGGTCTCTCTTCAGTCCTTGTCCCAGCAGACCACAATTTTAAACCAAATGCCAAGTGTGAGCTAATGACCAATTTTTAAGGGTATGGTTTTCTTCTTCTGTTAATAGCCCTGGATAAAACTTACTAAACATTTGTGTCATACTCTGTCAGATATCATTCTTTCCTTACTCTTGAAGCACACATCTCCTGTCCTCCAGGAAACTGTCAGCTTCTCATAAAGATCTACCTGCCTGTGCAGACGAATGGTGGCAACTTTGGAGAATAAGGACCTGAAAGAACACAAGAGGAACCCAGCACTGTTGACAGGCAATCAGTCACCTTCCTTTGCGATGGTGGTTTGAGACCCATCCAATGATACGGGAACTGAAGTTGGTTGTGGTCTAACCACTTCACTGTCACATAGGTGAAGGCTCTCCTTTCCTCAGCCATCTTAACAAAAGAGTTGATTTCCACCTGTTTTTTTTAAGGAACATTCATTGTTTCCAGGCTGTGGCATCAAGGCATTGCTAGTTTCCATGAATTTAATCAGTCAGTCTGTCCTAGTTGATTGTTTTTATCAATGCGTTATAAATAACATGCATTTTTTGAAAAAGCAGATCATGGGATGGAGAAGCCTCCCAGGTGGAGAGTCAGCATGATCACTCAGGCTAACAGCAGGATTTCTGGTACACTAAACAGAGGAGGTGCCAGTGACTGATTAAAAGAGAGCAAAGTTATTGTTTTTCATATTCTATCATCTCTGGGTGACAATGAAGACAAACTACAAATACCAGTGGAGACAGCACCAAGATGTTGTGGGCTTTCCCACCCAGCCAAATGCCACAGGTTGCTGTCATTGAGCCAAACAAGCAAGAGCATGCCTTAAACAAGGAGATTAGATGCAAAGTGGTCTTTAATACCAGTATATTCAGCCTGTGAGAAATGTGGATTAACTGGAAAATGGATACCACTGGGGAATCCATTGTGTTGCATGATGTCAGTAGAAAATACACATACATAATCTTGGGAAGATCATCTCCCCTTATCTCTCTACATCCTTATGTCTTTGCTCCAAAGCAGCTCAGGGCTCAGCAGAGAAGTGAGGACTTTTTCTGTTATTTTATGTGTTGATCATAAAGTTCATGTTTATTAAAGTTTTAGAAATTCCAGGTGAAATAGACATGTGAGTGTTCATATCACTTCCTGTCAGATTGTCTCACTTTAGGAGAACTCTGCTACACAATATAGGCAAGTCCTGGTTTCTGCTGATCTGTGTCTCCTCTGGAACTACATGTTTATTTGTATGATTTTAGCTGTATTCACAGCTTATAGTTTGCACCCACAGGTAAATAATCTTATTTTGGTAACAGAGGTACAGTCAGTCCCAGGTGAATTGATTTGTCATCTTCCAAAGCTATTATCAACCATATAAAATTTATTCTTTGTATAGATGAGGAAATAGAAATTGATTTTGAGTAGTTATTCTTTTCATACACAGGCTCTTCCATTACATATTTTGTTAATTCTGGTATGATTTTTCTGTGCTACATATTTTTCTAAACTTTGCCTCTGATTTCATGCCTGACTTTGTTTAATGCTACTAAATTATTCACTGAAGCTCTACAAGTGGTATTTCATTCACCTAGGAGACTGAGCTGAGTGCTGTCCCCAAATTCGATACAATATTGTGTGAGAATTAATATGGATATTGATGCAAAATTAATGCAAATAGACTCCACATCTAATCCCACACTCCCTCACTCAAGTTCACTGGCAGCAACAGCAAGTTACTTCTTTGATTTCAGTGCTGGATATGCAATATTTATGAGAGGTTGCACTTTACAGCTTTACTTTGGTTATCGTTATTCCAGTGCACATTAAAACAGTTTTTGGAACTGAATTTGTTTCAACACTGTTGTCAGACCACACTTAGACAAATCTGAGTTTGGGCTTTGGCATATTTGGCTTGTGGCTTACCCCAGTAAAAGCTACACCACCAGCTGCTTGAAGGTGCAGAATGTAATTAACATTTTGCAGGTTGAACCCATACAGGACCACGCAGGACGCTGATCACAGTCATGAGTGCCCTTGATGTGCAAGGCAGTATTTGACCATTTCGCATCTCACTTTTCCTTTATATGTCTGCAGAATCTGGCTCAAGTGTGCTGTTAGAATGTAATTGGTATAACTAATAACTAATATGGAAAAGCTGGATAAAAGCCATCACCAGACTTCAGAGGTCTTAACAGA
Organism: Origma solitaria; assembly: GCA_013397895.1. NCBI lineage: Eukaryota > Metazoa > Chordata > Aves > Passeriformes > Acanthizidae > Origma > Origma solitaria. The sequence goes on along the minus strand of VZRL01000932.1, from coordinate 135,201 downwards.
TTGGTGGGCAGTCTTTCCCCTCACATAGTCCGTTGCTGTATCTTCTGAGAATGGCCGAAATCTTCAGTGACCTCTAACCTTGACATGTTATTCTCCTGTAATTTACTGGTCACATATCATTTGCTTTATTTCTGTCCATTTAGACAGGCATGGGTCTTTCTGAACATAAAATCGTAGGCTCATGAAGCGATTTGGGTTGGAAAGGACCTTAAAGTTTCCTACCACTCACCATGGGCAGGGACATGTGTCTCCCTTTTCCATTCAGATATGTGTGCCCAGGTGAACAGCTTTTTGATGGGCAATAAAGACTGGTTTAAACCATTATAATCCTCTTGCCCTGTTAGCTTCAGACTCATTGGAAATGGTTGTTCTGATGTGCTTCAGCATGTAGTTTCTGTATGACATTTGAGACACAGGTTCAGCTTAGGTTTAAAATGTAGCTATTAAAATAATTTGGGCATTGTACAACCATTTTCAAAAGATCAGGCTTTTATGAGTTGCTTTCTTAAACCTAACTGTCCGAAGGTAGTTCTCTTTATATTTTCACTAAGCATGAAAGCTCATACCAGTTAAGTGTGCAGTTCAATGGCAATTTATATTATGGGGAAAAATCAATATATGTTCCTCTGTGGTGTTTCAGTATGGGAGACAAATATCCACTAAGAAAACTTGCCTGTTCGTGGTGGGTTTGACCTTTTTCCCCCTTGGACTCAGGTCTGCATATCTACCATCAATCCCAATGTACCTGGGTGAATTTCAATAGCGAATATTTTAATTTCCCAGGCATCATGCAGTCGCTTCTCCCAAAATAATGGGCAGAGCAGAGATGGGGTGTTTCCTCCACATCATCTTGTGGATACTTTGTTTTTGGGAGAGCTGTGACTGATTCCATGAGCAGCGGACAAGCAGACCTCCCTGGGTACACCAGCAGAGATCCTTCTCTGGCTTGCAGCCTCTGCCCTTTGCTGCTCCAGCATCTCACCCTGTGGTCCCTCATGGTGTCTGAGCACTGTAGATTTGGGGAGGAGAATGCTCAGAAGCATTTCAGCAACGCAAAATAACATGCAGCAAGCTACTTGCCTCCACCAAATCGAACATGGGTGTAATTACCCTTTTAACCAAGACACTTTCAAATAGACCAGGGGTGACTGAGAGGGAGTGAGAGCAGCCCAATGATAGATTTAAAGTTCAACAGAGGGGGAAAAAAATCATACAAGGATTTCACAAGCAATGACACTTGGATGGTATTTGGGAAATCTTTTTCTTTCAAGACTATCTTGCGATTTACTATGGGAGTAGCACATCAAAGCTGCACTGACTTCAAAGCTTAGAACCACTTACGGCTTCCAGCTATTGCTAAAACCTACCACTTCACCCTGCCAGCAGCTCATCTCAGCTGCCTCTTTAAGTTACACCCATCTACTTCCTGCCTTCTGATTTTGGGGAGGGAAAAAAAATTGCTAGAAAAACTTGTAAATTAAATATAGCTGTTCGCACTGAAGCAATGTCAAAGTCAGGGGAAAAAGGCAAATGAAGGCATTAAGACATTAAAGATTTAGTACAAACTCAATATGCACACTCTCATTTGGCTGACTCTAATAAAGCTGTCTGCTTTGTGGAAGTTCCCTGAGAGACTGTTACCCCAGGGTAACGGCCCCTGAGTGAGGTGTGCAAGCTGTGCAGGCTGTTATTGAGGTCCAGATGTTACCGATAGCTTGGCACAACCAGCAGTGCCTTGGTACTTCAAGGTATCTTCATGTATTCAGTACATACAGTGGAATTAGTTCCCGTCCCTATTCCATAGGGACAGTCTGCATCCTCTGGTCTGCAAATATACCCACTCATGTAGCTCGAAACTGTATGCCCCTATGAGGCAATGATCACCATTTATTGGTGTAGTATTAGTTGATTCTTTTGTATTAGTGGTAGTGATCTTGGAGGCAACATTTTTACATTTCATATTTTGGGGAGTCCCTTCAAACAACTCAGTTGTAGTAGCACAGGGCTGTGCTACATTCTCCAAACTGATACAAGAAGGCTACAATGTACCAAAGTGGTAATTTATTTTGGTAATAATATCATTCAGCTCTTTAAATTGGTACATTGTTATTTTCTGATTGGGAGATGTAGGCCTATGGTTTTTAAAATGGTACATTAATCTCTGAATACAATTTGTCTTGCAGATGACATATTAATAGGAAGTTAGGAACAATTGTGTTCTTTAAGTGTGTTTCATATAAGAGTTTGTATATTCAATACAGATCAATGACATACTCTAGAGCTAAATGTCATTATTCCATTTACAGACATTCATTGCAATGAAGAGAAGTTACCATTGAAAGAGCCAATCATACATTAAAGAGAATTTCTCTGCTTCCTTGCATAATCTTATATTTTGAAAATGCTTTTGTTTAAAGTTGATTTTTTTTCCTTTATTTCTTCCGTTTACAAGGAAGGATTTTGGCAGCAGTGGGGATGCTGGTGGCTTCTCCCAGCTGAGCTGGGACAGCAGAGATGGCCCTGCATAGTGCCAACCTGCTGTTTGTGGCCACAGTGTCCCATCAGGGGGTTGTCTTATCCTCACCCACACACACAAATTGTGTGCTTCTGCATCAAACCTGTGGCAGATCTCAGTGCAGAAATGGGAAGGCAGACAATAGGCTGTTTTGCCTGGATGGTGGTTGCCATTGGGTGTAAATAATTGTATTATTGTGTACTGCTGTCAGTTGACAAAAAGAGTGTTTTCTTCTAAAAAGCTGACATATGAAAAAAGTGTACAGGGAATTACTGTTGAATCTATAATATATATATGGCTAGTATATGTTCTTTCTGAAGAACTTGGCTTTGCTTTAAACTTGTAGAGGGATAGATGGGAGCTTCCTGGCTGGCTGATGATGCAATCAAAAAGTCAGATTATTTGAAAGAATTATAGATACTCCACCAATGCATTCATATATTTTGCTGTGTGATAGGTTTTTTCTCTTCTTAAAGAATGCATTTCTCTCACATAAACTGTGCAGACTAGTAAGAGCACAGTCATTTGAAGTTAATTGAAAATACAGGAGGACATCATGTTTCCTGTCTTTATGTTGAACTTGGTATATTAATTTTTTCACACAGCTTGCAGCATAAAAGTATGATATACAGCAATGGCAAGGCAGGCTAACTGCATATAAATTTATTAAGTACTGCTGGATTAGCAGGAACCAACATGAGTGTGCAAGCATGGAGGCATGATTTCTGTAACTTTTCATTTATGACTTAATTAATTAAAACAGCAAGTTTGGATTTTGTTGTCTCGAAACACCTATGCACAAATCATCTGCAGACACTATTGTTTCATATTGCATACTTATTTTCACAACGTAAAGGTTCTTGTCAGTTAGCTGCAATACATATACAAACAGAGCTGGACTTGAAGTTATGAATCAAGTATGTAATGACCCAACAAATTATTTTGATTAGTGCAGAAAATTCAGGAAAGCATATTCCTTCATATTTCTGTGAATTCCTTAACTCACAGGTTTTTATCTAAATTTCCCATTATTTTTCTTTATATATTCTTTGCCTTTTAAATTTTTTGTTCCATTATGTTCAAAGATGGAAAGATTATGGAAGAAATAGGCACTGCAGCCTGCATTTAAATTTAGTTGTGATATGGCGGTGTGGAAACTGTTCTGATGTCAGGGTGTCTTGATTCTCTGTCTACATTGTTAAACCTCCTTAAACACTTCCATTATAGCATTCACCTTGCTTGGCTTCAAAGAGCAGTGCAGCTACGTACAGAGAGTAAGCTGCAGCTCTGCTGAGCGGGTTACCCGCAGTTGCTTGGAAATGCTAATGCGTTCTCTGCTGTGTTTATGAAATTATGTTTGCTGTTCTGCAATTCTAGAATCAAAATAATAAAATGACTGCTAAAAATGTGGAGATTTGAGTATTCTGGGATTTGAAGTAACTGCCATTCACCTTTTGAAACCTTTTCCAAGGACACCCCCAACAGCCCCCCCCCCCGCAAAAATATTTTTTAAAAATTAAACAAATGTTATTTTGGGGGAAAGCAAAGTTGACATTATTACTGAGGAACCTCTTGAGTGTGGTCTTGCTGGGTCACTCAAGAAAAGGATGTAGATGAATGCCTGACTTATCACTCAGAGTTTATTGGGAACTAATCTGTTCAAAATGTTTGGGCTAAGCTAAAACCTGGCTTGCTTATCTAATGAAAAAGGTCAAAACAGAGAAGAAAGTGCCATGGTTTGTGTTAGGTGACACTATGCCCTGCTTGTCTAATTTGATTACACAGAGCCACTGAAGCCCCAGGCAAAGCTGATTTTAACTATAATCAGCTTCTTAACCTTTTGAGAACTAACATAAACACTACCTACTAGTGGTTAATTATGTTTCTCTGCTACATGCAACAAAGTACAAAGGTAAAAGTGTAGAGCTGCAGTAACACATGTTGTGACAAGATCACTCCAGGGGATTACAGCACTCCATGTTTTATCTGTACTCACTGATTTCCTTCTTAAAAATTAAAAATGAGCAGGGAGCATCAGTTTATCAATTGCAGGCAGCATTGCCCTGTTGCACAGCTGCCTCATCTCAAATTCCTCTTACATACTGAAGGGATGACCTACTGTGGGTTGTACTGCTGTGGTGGTGGATCTGCTATTTTTTAATTATTTAGGATTATCTTTGTTCTAATTGCTTACTTGTAATTAAGCATGTGTGCTCCCTTCCTCTATGATAAGCATCTTCCAGAAAGATTTGTTATCTCTTTTGGCAGAAACATCATGTCTGTATGAGACACCTGTCTCTAGGTGAGATAAATGGAATATATTTTAATTTCAAATTTTGCAAATACATATATAGGCAAGAAGCAAAAATCTGAGGCACGAAAACTGGGCCTTTGCAGTTTCCTAGCTTCCTGTGTGCTTTGGTTCATACACTTCCTATAGTTTGACAGAAAATTTACATTTCCATGAACTTCAAAACGTTTAGGAGATTTCTAAACAAATGGGTTTTCAGTGTATTTTATATTTTCCTGACCTGTACTGATTCCCTTATGTAAGGAAGTCTTAATCTACTCATCTTGTATGCTTGCTACTCTTACATACTTGCTGTGTGGAGGTACCATGTTACCTCTCAGTTTTCCACTCTGTAGAAAGTATGTCTCTTTTATTTTTTCTGTCCCGCTGTGGTTGTCAGCAATGCATCATTCGTCTCCGAAAGTCTGCTCAGAGTAGCACCCCTAATGACTTATGAGCAGCATTAGCACAGGTGTTGCAGGGCAGCCTTACGCTGCTTTTGTGCTCCACTTTGTCTCAGTGGGGGTGTTGTGGGTAACCCTAAAGGTTTGTTACTCTCTATGACACTGGGAAGTGGAGGGGGTGGGGTGGGGAAGGGTGTGGTTTCCACCACTTTTAAAGTCCACTGGGGCAGGCTGAGTGTGCTCTTTCGTGGCATGGTTTTTTGCCTCGCTGGTTTCTTGGTCTTTTCTTAGGCAGAGGCTTTTCCTTTTTGGCTTTTCTTTTTGGGGTTTGTTTATTTTCCTAATGTCAGAGAGACTTCAGTTGGCGGTTTTGAGTTGTGTGGAGGCGAGTTCCGTAGGTGCCTGCCCACTGCTGCAACACCGAGCGGGGTCAGCCCTGCTTCAGTTCGCCGTCGGCACCCAGCCGGGACACAGTCGCCCCAGCCCAGCTGCATTGCCTTGCCTGCTCCTGTTGTCTCTTGCAGAGAGAAAGGCAAAGTCCCTCTGCAGGTTCTGGCCCTGACCAAGTTTCCAGCCACCAGCAGAGCATGCCAGGCTGCCTTTCTCAGCAGAACTTGGCTACTGGAGAGATAAGCAGAGTACTGAGAGAAGACTAACATCACCTTGCCCTTTGTCCTTTGAACTATGCAGTCAGGGATGTCCCCAGCATTTTTGGGTCTCTCTTTGTTCTGGGGAGTCCGCAAGGTTTAGCAGTTTTGTATCTGGTGATTATTTGCTGTAATTTCTTGCATGTTGCTGTTTCTCTTGTTAGTAAACTCACATACATTTTCTCACATTTCACTCACATTTTCTCACATACATCTACTCATATCCATTCCTTTCTGGTGGAAAGGGATTGGTTGAACCCATAAAGGGAGGCACCTCATTCCAGAGTGTTCTCCTTCAAATTGTCTTAAACTAAGATGGGGGCATTATGAAACTGGGCCACCAGATCTCAAGATGTTCAATGTCTTCAGCCCACCTGCTTCCCATGAAAATTTTAGTGAGGCACTATGGTAGCAGATAGATTAGGAGGGGTATAGTTACACCAGGGAGACAGATGAGCCTTAACTTAATTCAGATGCTTACTTTACTAACTAGGATTAATAATGACTAGGCTTAATAAAGTAATAATACCAAAAAAACCCCACTACTGACCCAGCTATTACAATAAATAACACTTTCACAGATAAAAATCTTGGTGAGTACATATGTACAAGGACATACACAAGTTACATACAAGGTCAGAGTTGGTTTCCTTTTCTTGCAGGCAATAACTGTAGGGTTTACCTTACACATATTTATCCATGGCAAAAGTACAGTGTTTTGAGCAGAAATTGAGCAGACTGCTAGCTTCTGAGCATCAGAGAGGGTGGCAGATTTTTTTAGCTGCCTCTGTGCATGGATGCGAGTGGTCTCCTGAGTTCTGGACAGGAATGAGAAATCTCTTGAGAGCTGCTGAATGAGCCAGTGATATGATCTTCATCTCAGGCCCTGTGATTTTTTTACTGGAAAGAGGTATGCATAAAGAGATTGAGGCTGACTGTGACCCCTTTGGTTTCTTGCAAACTTTTTGGCATTTCAGTATCAAGCTGTACAGGTTGTCTCATGTTCTGATGGCTCTTCACAGCCTGCCAGCTGTGTGCACAGCTGGGTAACTTCTGGCTGCACCCTCCATTTCCCTGTGGGAGACATGTGAAAGTTGTTCTGCAAGCACAAAGATGACCTCATCTCTTGGTTGCAAATAAATTTTTCTAAGGTTTCACATGGTCTGTGTTTTGCCTCTACGGCCATCATGTAACACTTTCTCTGACCTTCTCTAACCATCCCCTTCTCCTGGTTTTGATTCACAGAAGGAAAAATAATTAATTTCAAATATTTATTGTGTAGATCACCATGACATTGTTTGCATTTCATGAACTAATAGAAAATTTCATCTCTAGGAAAACTGGACATGATTATTCTGCAGCTGTGGTCTGCTTTCCTTTACTTCTTCTCCACAACGAAGTGGGATCATGTTGTCTTCTGGTCCAGCTGTCAGAAATGGGAGGAAAAGAGGCAGGTCTGCAAAACCTGTCAGTCTGCACATTTAGAACTTAGGTGTTCTCAGGCCTCTATTTCCTCAATACATTCCAGTTACAAAGAAGGTTTCTGCCAAGTTCCTGCCATGTGAGTACCTGCTCTGCTCCAGAATTATTATCTGGGGACTATTCAGGTTCAACTAATTGCTGTAGATAGTAACAGGCGATGAACATCAGTAACACAACAGACTTAGAGCAGTGTCTTTACCCTCCAGGAGGAAATTTTGGCACCTCGTGCACATTAGTTAATTTCTGGAGTATATGGCACAAGCGCTGGAGTTTGGCTGTGTCTTAATGAGTTGGGTAACTGTGTGGTTGCTCACAAAGGAAATGAAAGACTTTTCTTCTGTTTCTGGATATACTCAGAAGCCGGGGAAAGCAGTGCTGCACCATTACTGCTCTTGTCTTGAGACTGGCAGCAGCTGTTTTCCAATCCCTCTTTGAGGATCAGCCTTTCTTTCCGTCAGCCACCATGGCTGCGCCTGGCTGCTGAAAGGGTCCATGTGCCTCACAGTACTGGATTAACAGCAATAGGAGATTTTGATCCCAACCTAGCAGAAGGGATCCTGAAGAACAGGACTGAGGCTTGTGCAGGGTTGAGTTTATCAGGGGCTGCATGGAGAGAATCACAGGAGTCAAGCAGTATTTGCTTTTTCCCCCTGAAGAATAAATTGCTTTGCAGTGGCAGATGGAGGATAAGTCAGCGATGATGAATGGCTTCAGAAAAGACAAACCTTTTACAGAGGTATCTAAATAATCTTACAGCTTCCAAAACTATTGGTGGTGCTTCAGCCTGGTGTCTCTGTATGCTGATAGGCAGCACAGCCCATGAAAAAGGAGAACAACTAGAGAACCTGAAAAGGAAAGCAGCAAAAGGGACAAGAGGTCTAGAAAATGTGGCCTTAAGAGAAAGGGTGAAAAGAAGTAAAAGGTTTAAAATAAAAAAACAGGACTGAAAGAAAAAAAATGTGGTGAAAATGATTGAGTTTATGAAAGACTGTTTCAAAGAAGAAATGAACAGTCTGTTCTCCGCACACCTGGTAAATAGTACAAAAAGGAATTAATCACAGCAAGAAAAGTTTGGATTAAAGACGAAGGGAAACTTCCTAATGGTGTGTCTGGGGAATACTGCCTTCAGGTGTTCCATCAGTGGAGGAGTTGGTTAAGAACAGGGGAGACAGATGTTTGCCAGGAGGGATGTAGGGGCATGAGGTCTTACTGTGGGCCAGGGCATTGACTGTGAGACACCTCTGTCACACCAGCTGGTCCATGACTGTATGAATGGGCAGAGAAAAAGAAACCTAAGTGACTGACAATCCAGATGCCAGAGATTGTCAGGTTCATAGTTTTTAAGCAGTTTTCATAATTTTGAACATACTCTTGCTGTATTTTTCGAAGATAAACGCCATGCAATACAATAATGGAAAGCTGTTTAAGCAATATATAATAGAAATATTTTTTTAATATGGCAAATTTTTAGGTTTGCTTTCTGGCAGGTGTGTTGGGTGACATTATGTTATGTTTGTCCAGATGCAGAGGACTGACAGTTATTAGTAACAGTGTCCTCTCTGGTCTGACATATAATAGCAAAAGAAAGTATGTTAGGAGATATTAACCAGGAAGATACTATTCCTTGTAATTGTTTTTGATGTCCAGAGTGTCCCCAGTCAGGGAGTGAAACAAACATACCACATTGCTGAGGTGGTCACTCACACACAGGGAATAACAAATAAGCCTTCGTAAAGTGTTTATGAACAATGCATTTATGGATTTGTTGAATACATCTATACAACAAATGGCTTGAAATCTGGCTTGCTTTGTGAATTTGCTAGCAAGTAAAAAGAAAAAAAGGATGCATGTAGCTAATGTAATTTATAATAAGTAAACAAACCATTTGTACGCTGTAGTAAAACATGGAAGAGTGAAAAGTGAAGTCTGCTTATTCATGGTAACTCCAGAACATCTTAATGCAAGCGATTTTCAGTAAGTGAAATCAGTGAAATAAGTTGTGCTGCTCAGTTTGTTCTGGATCTTGCAACTTGTAAATAGTTCTTCTCTAAGAACACTACTACCTTTAACAGGCATTGTGTGGGCTGTGGCCAGCTTCATTTCTGCTCTGTTCCCAGGATAGACAGGAGCAAAGTGCTCTTGCATTTGCAACATATTCCACGGAGTGGATTGGAATAATGATATTGCTAGGGGGAAAACTGCATAAACCAGATCAAAACAGTACCTTGGGAATCTTTTTTTTTTTTCCCCCATGATATCAGATCCCCGAACTCCTGGGATTTTGGACGGTGGGGATGCTTTAGTAAATATGCAGTGAGAAAACTGCCAGATTGAAGACTTCTTTAATGTTACTGTCCAAAATCACCAGCCATGCTTGAAAACAGTAATTCTTAACAGAACATGCACTCTCACTATGTGACTTTTAGCTGCAGGGTGCAGAGCATATGCTTTTAGTGCCAAAAAGTTGGTTTAGGTTGGGTTTTTTAATTGTATTTGTGTCAAACTTTCTAAAGTTATGCTTTTATGTTTTAAGCTCTTTCCATGTTTCGGTCTTCATGGCTTGTTGTGAAAGACATGAATAGCTGCAAAAAAATCTTGAAAGCCTGCAGATCATTTAGGAAGTTCTGAATCTGTAATTGACTCTTTGTATTGTATATAGACCAAGAAGATACTCTGTACACAGTGGTGTTTTAATTCACTTGGAGGGGGGGGGTAATTTTCTTTTTTTTTAAGATTAAATAAGAGAAGGCATTTTTGCCCTACAGGGTTTGTGTGTGATCGCTTGGTTAATTCAAAATATGCATCCTTCACTCAGCCATGTGTGATTTAATGAATCAGTCCAGAAATTTCTGAGCACACAGAGCTTGTGTCACTGTTGGTATCCCTGGGACATGAAGATCCTGAGTGTGTTTTTAGAGGACGTCTAGCATCTTCTTACATTTGACCATCAGTTTGTGCACTAAGGGACTGACGGAGACAGCCCTCTCTGCTTCTTTTCTGAAGCTTCACCGAAATCACTCAATCACAGAGATCATAGCATACGTCTCTCTACCTTTTTGGGGTGTCCTGAGTAACCTACTTTGGTAGCAGAGTATAAGCTTTGCATGCAGTGACTCAAGCAAGGATAACAGCAGTTTGGGTTGCATTGAGCGTTGTTCTTGCTCAGGGGCAGATGTCAGTCTCTAACACAGAAGCAGACAGTTAAAGGCACTTTAATAAGCCTGAGGTAACAAAGCAGACTAATTTAAGGGGTTTAACACCCTGATTTGAAGCCTGGTTGCATGCAGTTTGCCTTGCTGCAGGAGACCCTGTGCACAGTCTCTGCTCTTGGTGTGAAGTTGCAGAACAGTATAGAACAAGTCACCGACCTTCTAAGTACTTCCATTTAAATGTCTTTTCGTCCTAAGTTCAGTCAGAAGAGGGTTAAAACCCATTTGTCACAGCCAAATGGAAGAGTTGGCATTATAGCATGGGGGAAGAGGAGTCGGTCACCAAAGATGTCACTAAGTTTTTGGAAGTGGCCAAATGGCGCAATGGCTTGGTAGAGCCTTTATTCAAATCTCTGCTTGCCAACTACGGATACATTACTTTTTCTTTATGTTATACTTCATTGTCTCTTGATGTACTTCAATTTCATGATCATGGATGATAATGTTAAGTATAGATAGCAGTATCTGTTGTTGCATAGATGCTAGGGACATCTCAGGTCATCAGGAAGTTGTCATACCAGACATGAAGGAGAATTTAGTGTGCAGCATTCTAAATATTAGATTTTAACAGCTATATTCTTCTTATTTATGGTTTTGTAGTGAGTTGGTGGTGGTCTGTATTTTATTTACTGATCAATTGCTGTCTTGCTGTTTTTGAAACAGATTTTTTTGCCCATCCAGTGATGTGGAAAAGAAACTTGAAATTTTTTCAGCTGACTTCAGCAAGAAACAAGAACCCTCAAATTATTTTTTAAATCACACATTTTTAAAGTCATCCTTATTATTACTTTGTGAATTTTCAGAAGCTGGTGGAGGCAAAAATGCATCAGACATCTGGAAACCACTCATTCAGGGGTCAGCATGCAGGCCTTCTCCTCTCCCAGGTTTGCCATGGTTGTCCTGAGCTTGGATGGGCAACAAGGAGAGAGACACTACCATGTATGTCTACATTATGAAATGAGGGCCATCTGCTTCAATGGGTAATGCTGGATAATAGACTGTTTCATGCAAATAGTAATTCACTAGCAATTACTCTAACAGCTAGACACTGAAGGCAAATCTTACAAAAAACATTCTAAATTTGTCTCCTTGTTGTGATAGACAAGATGAATATGCAAATAAATGAATGGTATGAACATTTTGTACTCTGTCCCATGCATTACGTAGAATTAATAAATAAGGGCTTGTGAGATGCAGAGCTTTTCATGTCTGTCTTCAGCACTCAACCCACAGCAGGGCCAGAAATGCTTGTGTTTGATATCGGCAAAATAATACAGAAAATATGAAATTATTATGTTTTAATAGGCAAGAGACTGACTTCATGGCTCTTAGTCTTGGCCATAAATGTATGTGGAGACAGATTCTCTGAAGATTTTGGCAGTATTTAGCAGCCTCAGCCTCAGCCCATCCTTTTGCTGACTATCTCCTCTCTACCAAAGGCTATAGAGAGATATGCATGTTCCTGCAAGATGACAACCTTAAACTGCAAAAAAAAAGCATTTGTATTAATATGATGGATATGTTAATTTCTGCAAATTCTGCCTCAGGGGCAGTTACTCAGCAGAGAGGCAGGACAAACAGCAGAGAGCAGCAGCACTTAAAATTCCTGCAGCTGAGTCTGCAGGAAGCTTGTGTGCTGGAGCCCTGAAATATGCTCCCCAGCCTGGAGCAGTTTTCAGACCATATGTAGACATATTGACAGAGTATATAAAAAAAACTTGTACGGACACTGACTGTTCTGCGTGTGTTTGGAGGACAAGGTATTTCAATTTTGAGGATTATAACTTGATGCTTAGTTGTTTACAGTACAGACACAGTAGGATACCATTTGCAATGTTACCAGTCCCTTTGAATTTCTTTGTGTAGTTTGGCTCGTAACTGTCCCCTTCTATAGTTCATTTGTCTTGGGGCTTGGTTTTTGGGTTTTTTTTATCTGTAGGTGGTTGAAAACCCAAAGTTGAGCAGTCTCTAGATAAGGTTGTGGCCAATACAGAACGTCTCTGCCATATAGCTCCTTCTCTACAGAAGAGATCTCTGCCTGGTTTGGGGAATTGTCTGTCCTTTGCCTGAAACACTCCATATTTAGAAGCAGTTTTGTTTCTTTGTCCTTCCTGTGATCTCAAGGTGCAGACAAAACACAGCCTGTTTTAAGGGGTTTGTCAACAAGCATTGAGCACTTAACATCCTGCAGTGAGAGAAGAGGCACAGCAGAGCTGATGTCTCTCCTCTTCCCACCTGCAGCTTCTTAGTAATGCTAGTTTGCATTTCCTGTTTAAATATTTCAGAGTGGGCAATCAATAGTAACAAGCATCAAAGCTTAACAGGGCTTCAGAGCCAGAGACATGGGGTCAGTGCTCAAAGGCTTTTCCAGAAGATTATGCAGTGGTTGGTGGCACAGGGCTTTTGGGCCTCGCACCCCACTGGAAAGCTTCAGCCTATGGAATGCATGGAGGTAGTATTAACCTAGCTCCATTCATGCAGTGACTTTGTGAGAGGATTTAGGTCTTGAAGCTGTACCCTGGTGTTGGATTTTTTGTTAAATGCCGTACAGGAACCACATCTCTTCTGCTTTATTTTGTGGTCCAAGTGTGTCGGCATGCCTCATCCCTTAGTTATTCCTCCTTCGGGTAATTCTCCCCCTGTGGACACAGGAGCTAGGTTGGGCTGTAGAGTTGGTGACTTGGATGTCAGGAGGAAGAGGGTTGTGATTTTTTTTTAAAAAATTAAAATTCACATGATCCATTCGTGGATCTGTATCTTTTTTAAAATTTCCCTAAAGCTGCCTGCCCACCTTTGTCATCCCAGGTGAATCATGGCTGTCATATAAAAAGCACAAAGAAAACAAACCTCAAACAAGAAAGGTCAGGAGGAAATCTGGTCTGAAAAGGGGATGTATCTTAAGCTGTTATAATACTGGATCATAGAAATGCGAACCTGGAAGGGGCCTCAGGTGGTGTCTCCGTCTGCCGGGCACCAGAATGATGAAGCTACAGCTCCGCTGTCACATGATTGTTTACGCACAGGTATGTACATAGACTCTGTCTGTGTGAGTGTGGAGCACTGGAGATTTACGGGTGGTGCAGCAGGTTCCAGATGCTGATACGGTCTTCTTGAGACAAAGGTCTTAACCCTTGCAATAGTCTGTTTCACTTCTGTTTTCAAAATATTCCTATGTAGTTTCCCCATCCCCAAGGCAAAAGGAGGTCTTGCACTAGACCAAAGCTCATGAGAACCAACAACCACGTGTCACCCACAGCAGCCAACCATTTGGATGGCCTAAGTCAGTCATCAGTGCTGGTGTCTTCTGAAGAAAACCTCATTCTTTGGAGGTTCTTCATCATGGCCTTCAGAGCCTAGGTGGGAACCGGGTTATCTGAACATATCCCCTAATTCCTCAGTTCTTGGCTTCCCCATCCCTAAAGCAAGGATGCCACTTCTCTCCTGTGATAGCAAATGTGATCCAGGGGGTGGAACATTCAGACATTATGGCAATGAAGGCATATCCATACCCAAGGTAGAAAGACCTAGAGTGTAGAAAATGTCCTTATTGTATCTGAGATACTTATTTTGGAAGGAGAAACCACATTAGAAGATGGGTTTAACAAAATCCTGGCCAGCTGCTATGGAAATATCAGCCAAATTTTAATGGATAGTGATTAAAAAAAAGTAAGGTCAAATTCCTATTGCTGCTGGTAGCAGAAACCCACAAGATGTGAGGATTCAGAAGGGAAAATGCTGCAAAAATACATCTGGTGCTGCTCATACTGGTGTTATACATATGATATAGTGGAACAAAAAGATCAAAAGTGTTTGAAAGTATAATTAAAGATGTGTTACCTGTGACAGACCTTAACATTTACAAATGAGAACCTGGCTAAGGATTTACTACTATGATCATTTACAGCAAACAAGTAAACCATGCAATACCCTTTGAAACAGTAGAATAGAAAAAAAAAGTTAAAATCTATAATTTTAATCAAAAGTTTGTTTCAGTCATTGAAATTCTGTTATTGCTGCTCACAAACATTAAAGTCAATCAAAACATCAGTAGCCTGCAAGATCAATACTTTTAATATGTTTGCATTGCAGTGCTGCAGATTTTTGGCTAATGGATCTCACCCATATTGATTTCCATGGGAAATGTTAGTCTGATACTGAAATAATTAAAAAAAAAAAAGTCCGGGATTATTGGTTTGGAATTTTGAAGGAGATAGAAGTATAAAAATTGGTTATTGACTGAATTGCTTGGGGTGAATGAACGTTCGGCACTTGCAATAAACTTGTAGCACAGAGTCATTACTGAATACTGCATTAGTCCCTTAAACCTAAAATCAGTCAATATCCTATTATAACAATGCAAATTGTGGTGAAATAGCATAGTGAGTCATTTTCAAAGCAGCAGGATATTCATAAGCATCTACATACATATATGGATGGATGTATTAAACCACCTCTGGGATATGCACGACAGCTGATTTTCAAGCTAATTTTAAATATTGAGTTTATGTTGATAAAAATGCAAAAGAGTTGATATGAAGTAATTTTTTAATAAGTTTAATGACTTTATGGCTACAAAAATTAATAAAAATACAGTAATGTATCATAAGTTAATAAAAATACAGTAATGTATCATACACATATACATGTCATATGTACTTGTATAAACAAGTATATTCTATATTGTCCCAGTTCTGGACAAATGCAGATGGGTTTTTTTTCTAGTTATTCTGTATTTTTGGGGAGAGATGTGAACACTGCATGCAGTGATTACCCTGAACCTGCATGGGTGTCCTGGTCCCAGACCGTCCTAATCCATGCCCCACCCCTGTTCTGTCTGGCTTCTGGTCTCTTTATTCATCCTCTTATTCCATAAGCATTACGATTTTGCTTACCTAGCGTAAATCTCTTTTTAAGAGAGGATTCTGTATGCACGGGGGCATCATGCCTCTCTGTGATACCTGATGAAGTAAATGAGTTATACATTCCAGAACAGACTCAGCATTTCCAAACAGGGACTGAATGAGTTTACCATAGTTAGAATAAAGCTAGAACAGAAATTTTTATTCACAGTTAAGTGAAAAGCATCTATGTAAAGAGCTGCCTTTTGGTTCCTGCTTTAAAAATGGCTTGAGCTTTTGTGTTGCTCTGCACTGGGGACCTGTAGCTAAAAATGAGTACTGCAATATGCAGGTTGTTGAGTGAAATACATTTTCACCTGGGCTGTATAAATATTTTAGAAGTATATACTAACATATGATGATAATTCAGTGCCTGTGATAGTATGGGAAAGAGAAACTGTGTCCATGTTTTATTTTTACGAAATCATCTGTGGACATTTTCTGGGCTTTTTTTTCCTATAATTTGTTGCTTTGCCCATTCCTGGACAGAAATTAAGTGGACTGTGTTTCAGTGGTCATCTTAGATCAGAATATTAAAAAATATGCCATGTACAGAGCTCAGCGGAAATCTGATAGAGGCAGGATGAGTAATTGGTGCCTCGTTCTAACTACAGAAGTCAGACAGAAGGCAGGTTACTGTATCCTGCTTGAGTCTCAATGGACTGACACCTTTTGGGAATAATGAATAATGAAGTCTAAAATCTCAGTAAACTTGTTAATAGGGTCTTGTAACTGACAGGGTACCTCTGTAGTTACTCTTCAATTCATTTAGTTTCTTGATAATTAACATCCTCCAAATTGGTCAAGCCACTCACTTAGAACACAGGGATGTTGGTAGCAGCCCAGCCACAGGCACAAGTGATGATGCAGCAGCCTGCCTGTCCCTGCACTGCATGGGACCCTGCACCACTGTCTACGATCAGGCTTGGGCTGATTTTTTAACATCCTCCTTATTTTACATTGACTGGGATGGATTTCCCTTTTGTGGTCTTTTTCAAAGTTTTTGATGTTTTATAAATAAATACTTGAATAACATTTCAGAATAAAGCTTTCCATATTTACCAGTTCTGCAGACCAGAAGGTCTGATGTGCATCTCTATTCCATAATTTTTAAAAGACACAGTAGAAAGATGAGGAATATGTCCTAAGAACAAAGAACTAAGGGAAGATAAAATCCTTATTTGTAAAAATCACTCTTCCTCATAGCTTTAAACTTAGTAATTAGTAAAACATTAGTAATTAGTAAAAAAAAAAAAAATTACCTTTCATACATATCAGAAGCAGAGATTGAATATATGCAGGCAGGGGTAGTGAAAATGGTATGCGCAGCTTCTGGTATTTAAAATTTCATGTTTTCTTAATGAGGAAAATAAAAGTATTTTAAAAGGAAGTAAAAATAGTAGTGTGTTCCCTCCCTTGTTTTTGTGGATATTCTAAGCCTTTCCCATTCACAACAGAGAAAAATATAAAAGTTTGAGCTTTCAGACATTGCCTGAATAGTGCAAACTAAACCAAGAAAGCCAACATGGATGCAAATTTTTGCCTAAAACCTGTTTAAAAAAGTCTAGTTTTTATGAACTGCAGGAGCTGTACTTAAAAAAGGAAACAAAAACCAAAAAACAACAAACCCACCAAAACAACAACAACAACCAAACAAGCAAAAAAAAAACCAAACAAAAAACACTAACATAGTACCATAGGAAAAGTTCAAAAGAGTCAGAACAAAGCAGAATGAAATATTCTTGGTAGTTATAAGTCACCTTCATGAATTGAATAGGAAGGAAAATCAGTAAGTGCAGCAAAGGTCCTTTGACAGGATAACAAGTGAGTCTGGAAACCAGAGGTGACTTGATGTCACTGTAGCAGGACTGTAGAAGCACAGAGACAAAGAACTTTTTCCCATATTCAGTGCCAGCATGCATGCACTGTTTTGCTGTCCACTCCCCCTGTCCCCTTGGGGTGGTAGTTCCAGCAGGACGGAGTTGGACCCTGCAAGGTTGTAGAGATGTTTGCCATTGAAAACAGTGTTTTGTGCTGACTTTGGCAGTTAATACAAGTTCATTGGCCCTGTGGAAGTGAAACGGCTACAGTTATTTTCATCATCTCCCTCTGTGATATGAAAGTAATGTGGTTTTTGTAGTAATTGTTGGGTTTTTTCAATGCTGTGGTTCCAAAACTCATTATTGAGTTTTCCAGAGTGAGGAGCCCAAATAACTACACTGGGAGAGTTACCTGTTTTGCTGGAAATGTTCATAAGAAAGGCAGGGGATAAGCATCAGATCTGGGAGTCTACAGATTGGTGTTTCACACCCCAGCAAAGCTTCTCAGACAGTCCTGGGGGGCACAATTTCTGTCTGTATCCCTTGGTTTCTCCAGCTGCCAGTATTGTACACTCTTTGCTGAGCCTCCCATGTGAGGTGGTCCAGGAGATCATGTTGATCAAGTTTTCGTGCCTGCACATTTTTCTACATCTGAGTCAGGGGCATTAAGCACTGTAACATCACTTTGGCTGCTTCTAATTCAGAATAAAGAGGTCAGAATAGGAAACCAGTTCACCTTGAGAAGGCAGTCATGAACTGGGTTTAAACACAAGTAAGTTGTCAAGGGAGTGATGGGAAAAATACAGCCTTGCATCCTGGACTATTGAGGTAGCCTGGACACCAAACCATAAACGCAGGTTCCCTTTCACTAAGCTGAGGATATAACCCCTAAGTGGAGTAAATTATCAAGGATTTAGTTGTGTAACTTGCCTTGACATTAGTGGGCATTGTGGGTCTAAAACTTTCAGCAATACTGTACAGATTTAAGAGGTATTCCCTTGGAAATGTTAAAAAATCACAATTTTTTGCATTTGTTTCGGAATTCTGTGATTGTATGCAGAAGTGATCATAATAGAGGAGGTCAATTTGATAACTTTGTGATTCAGTTAGAAAATATAATACAGGCTGCAGTGACTTCAGAAACACAAGCTAAATTTAAGGAGTATGTAGAACTCCTAAAACTTTGTTTTTTCACAGACCAGGAAAGCTCAGTTCTTTTTTCCCAGAGTAGAGGCATGTACCTCAGCATGATTTGAAATACATCTTGAATTTGCAATCCATATGTGTTCTATCTACTACGTCCATCTACTCAAGTACACTGCATACATGCACAGAACCTCATGTTTGCAATGTCTGTATTGTTCATTATGTCACATAGGTTCATCTAGTTGCATAGGTTATTTTTGGAAGGTGATATATGTACCTTGCCTGGTGCAGAAAAATGTTGTTGGGAAAATTACAAAAGCAGTGTAAAGCTCTACAGAGACCAGCATTCAGGCGTGTTTGCAAACACACTTTTTTGGTGGCAATGCTCACCTCAAGAATTTCTGACCAATTTTTCTAAGGTTTTTCATTCAGACAAATGGGTGGCCAGGCAGTAGTTTAACTGCATGTTTTTTACGTATTTTTTAACTGGAACTCTTACAAGTGTCTAAGAACCTTGAAGAAGAAGTCCAGATTCCAGCTTTGACATGGTGGCATCATCTTGCTGATCAATAATATAGCTTTAGATAATTATTCTTTTTCATATCAGTAATACAGTTTTATTTCCATCAGGATGCAGGAGGTATAGCTCCCTGGTGATGTCACTAGGTACCATCCAAACATCATTATCAGGATTTTACAATGTTTGAATCTTCTTTGACGACTAGAGAAGTTAATGAGCTGATTACAGCTTTTTCCTAGGTTTCTTAGGATTTCTCTTAAAAAACTGGAATTACTAAAATTAAGAAGGAGGTTGGCATGTTCTTAAGTGATGTGATTTTGAAACAAAATGTTCACAGTAGCCACAGTTCAGGAAAATCCTTGAAACAGGATGCTGCAGGAAACTGGGCACTGTTGCATTTTACTAAATTCAACACAAATCAGGGATGTGTAGCATCCTGCAGGACTGATGTCTCAGTCATATACACTGAATTTAATGCATGATGAAATATTGTATGGATTTAAAGCGAAATTTTCAGTTCCCTGAGCTTCAATTGTGTTTGTACTTTCATATGTGCAAAATAATTCATTTTTAATAGAATTGCTAATTTCCTGCTGTGTGATATGCTGTTACTTCTTTAATCAAGTCTTCTGGACAGGAAGTTTATGTGCACCTGAGTAAGATATTTCTAAAACAGGTAATCTGTGTTGGTTCAGTGGATGTTACTCTTGTTAGTGTAGTAAAATACTGAAAAGTAACACCTCCGTGACAACTGATCTATCTTATAGTCCTACCCAACAGTCAGTGATCAGCTTGAAGCTGAAAGTGTACAATAAAGTATAGGTATGGTATTCAAGCAACTAAGTACAACTTTATGAACTTTTTACATTTTGGGAAATTAACAGCTTCCTCTGAAAATGAAATCAGGAATAGCATGTGGTGATTGTACTGCTGAGTGAGTACCTCCAGAGTCATGCGTGGGACTGCTTTACCGGCTCATACCTCTCTTTCTCCATCCTCCATCAATTCCACCTTTCTGTCGTAATGGGGGGAAAATTGATTGCAAATGTGTTTTCTTGACCCCCTACTCCATACATGTTAGCACCTAACCTTCTACAGTCTCATCTTTATTTACAGTAATTATATGCATAACGTAGCATATTATTCTCTGGACTTCCTGTTTAATCAGTACAGAGCTCCTTACAAGTGCAGCTGAAAAGGGCAAACAAAATTAAAGCTTTATATACCAAAACAAGTTTGATTTTCTAATCTCCCGGCATTCCAAAGTACACAGATTTGTTCCACCAAGTTTTGCGATGGCTTGCAGATGGGCAATGATTAATCGGAGAGCTAACTGTGAAGTAGTTTGCAATTAAACTGGAAAGCTCTGAAGCATGCTAATTGAATCAGAAAATTAGAGACACTGAACAGTAATTGGCTATTTCTCATGCAGCAGGTGCCAGGCCACTCATCTGTGGAACAAGGTATTTAAGGCACATTAGCACTAGGAAAAATATTTCTTGATATGGAACAGTCAGATTTTCTGCTCATTTTTACCATGGATGTCAAAACACACAACTGTGATATCTAGAGCCCATCACTCATGTTGCAAAAGTTTGAGCAATGGGGACGCATGTGTGCAGTGTCTTGGATCAGACTGAAGTTACCTAAAAACTTCCTAGCCCTTACTAGCAAATTCCTCCCTTTTCTTTTTTCTTTTTTTAAAAAGTAAACACAGGACAAGGCTTTTAATGGCAGCAGTCCAGGTCATACACTAACAGCCATTTCCAGACTGCAGTGCAATCAGCTCAGTACCTGGGGACCCTTCTCTGTAAGCTGGGGTGATGCTTTCTCCTCTACTGCCATGTCCTTTGAGGTCTGCTGTTGGAAGAATGATGGATGGACACTAGGTAACACTGGCATGTGTTACCATTCTTCTTCAGTCTTTACTGGGAAAAAAAAGGACTTTTTTTCTGTTTGCTCCTTATGAATGTAGAGATTAGTGGAACGTGAATTACTGGGAATCTGTGAATTGCTTTAATGAAGCACCTTCACTTTCATTTCATTTTTCTGCAGATTCAAAAAACTGAAAGTTTCTACTTGAATATTAGTTGAGGACATCAGCCATATAAATCTAATACTGCTGTGAGCTTAAGAGATGCGTAACACCAATTCATATCATGTCTCAGCATGGGTTTATATCTTCTAATTAGTACCACCATTTTATAGAGAGCACATGCAATGAAAGTTTGTTTGCCATGCCAATAGGGACTGAAGCACATACAGCAGTTTTGCTATAGTAGAATGATGGTGCAGTATGAGCACAAACGGCTTATAGCCTGAGCAGGAGGTAACCAGAAGAGAGTGGGATTTAATAAATGAAATGGTGAAGAGTTTTTACAGAGATATAACCACTTCAAATTAAACTGGGTGGGGCGCCTGATTTCTTTCATCTCAACTAATTAGAGCTTGGTATGCTTATTAGTGAATAAAAAAGAAGTATTAAAATACAAATGTACTGAATCATATTACTCTGGTATCAAGAAGCAGAATATTACAATATTCAAATGCTAATCATATAACTTAGCAGATGACTGCAGAAAGTAGTGTATTTGAACTGAGACATAAATTATAAATTGTAAACAGTGCATAGGGGATATGTTATAACTGTGTCTCATTTAAATTAAGGCAGGAAGTTTTCTCTGAAGCAGATTATGTGCCTTCATTAAGTTTTAAAGTATCTTCTATAATGTTTTATTAAGATCACTTGGCACAGTGTTTCCCAAACTGGATGTTAGCAATATGTACTGGTGGAAACGGCTGCAGTGGTGCAGGTGGTTCAGGTGCATTGCTGCACTCCACAGTTTTAAACAGCATGCTTCCCAACCAAGTGCTAGTGCACATACACCAGGGTCTTTTCCATGTAATGCCCCTCCTCAAAAGTCCTCATGCCTTTGCTCTCTGTACTTGAAAGCAGCTCCAAAACATTTACATGATCAATGTTTGTTGCTGGAGGGATAAAGTTTGCTCTTCCGTGGACAAGTGAGAACATATTGATCATTTTATTCTATCTACTATTTCTAAATTCAATATACCTCTGGAGTCAATAAGCGAGATCGAGAGCATATTCTTTTTTTGTGTGCCTGCTTGTAGCTTGTTCTCAAGATCCAAGATACATTTTTGATTAATCACGAATGCTCTGAGGTCATGGAAAGCAAATGTGTTTGTAGAGTGTCAGCTGATGCTGTCAGATAAATGTCTTAAGCTTAGCCAGGGTTCGTGCCCCAGCTTTAGGCTGTGCCAAACGTCTCCCCTTGCTGAGGCAGATAACAGCTACATGGGAGGCAACTGAGTTGTTTGTTCACTGAAAGGGCTGACCTTGCCACATGAAGCTGGAATCAGGTGAAAAAAACACCAGCGATGTTTTAATTGAAACCTTAAAAATACTGACTTTGTGCATTTTACCCATCTTGAATGCAAATGAATTTTGAATTCCCCTTCTTGCCCTGGGATGTGTCTGCTCAGCTTCTCCAGTGTCTGCCTAGCCACCTGGTCCTGTGGCTGTGAGCCCCCGTTGATAACCTTTGTGTCTTCTGAAAATTTCGACGAAGTATTTTTGCAGAGGGCCTAAACAGGAAAGAAGCACTGCCAGCAAAAATAAACATTTTAGGGACAGTTCACATTTCGATTCCTAGATTCTCCTGTAATCTCAAGGTGGTGGTGGCCTGGAGAGGGTGGTGCATGATTAGAGGTGTTTCCCCTCATCTGGCAGGCTCTTAGCGTCACCTTTAGGTCATCCATGATGGTTGGCCCCCTATAACTAGTCATCAGCCACAGACAGGAGCAGTGCCATGATTGCAAAGCGGACGTGCAAGATGCATGAAGCCTGGTTTATAGCGCAGAAGGCAAAAAGATGGATCATATGGTGGTGCATAAATAAGTGAAAACTCACAGGACTACTTGGGGGCATTTGTTATAAAGCACCTCAAGTCAATGCTTTTGCTCCCTCCCATCTCCCCAAAAACATGTTTGTTCTTGCTCCAAAGATTATGTTCCACTTTCCTCTCAAGAAGTTCATACTGTCATGGGTAAATCATCAGGGCTAATTAGACACAATAATGCTGCAAAAAGTTTTTTAAAAAAGATGCAACGCATCTGTCATGAACTCCCACCAGACCTCTTGGAAATGAGATATTTTTAATATTTTATGCTGAACACAAAATATCTTGAGGAAATGGTTTTATATTCTGTGTACCAAAACAAAACCTTCAGTGTTGAACAAGTAATTCTGCCTAAGAAGGCCTTTAGATGCCAATATTTCAAATTGCACCGTTCCTAAAATATAAATTTCATTTTAATAAAATGTACTCAGTATGAAAAAAAAAAGTTACAGGGAGTAATAAAGAAAGTGGAGTGTATGTTTGGAATTTATTTGAAGCCTGGAGTGCAGTCTGATACAGGAACAGACATTAATGTTTTTACGACTGTCTTACAAACAGATTTTTTAAAATGAGATGTTTTCAGCTAACATCTAAATAAAAATGAATGTAAATATTTTTCACTTTGAACTAATTTTAAATAAATTGCTGTCTGATTTTCTCCCACAAAAAACTTTGTCTTTTTTAAAACAATATTTAACATAGAGGTTTAAATCATGTTCTCTGTGGTCTCCTAGTATGTTATTAATAGTTAAATGTTTGTGTTTTGCATAATTTGTCTATACAGTAGGGAGAGATTATGCATGGGAGAGACAGAGATTTGAATACTTTGAATGGCTATAAGTTGAGCAAATCCCCATGTCATGTTTATTCTTGGTGGCAGGTCACAGATTAATAAAATAAAATTATGAATAAAACTAATAAAAATACTTACCTGAGTGACAGAAAAATGCACTTAATCAAATTCCATGAATCCCAATAAAGTTCCAAGTCATTCATCTAAACACTTAGTCTGAGACATGTTCTTTAAATAGATCACTGATCCTTATTAAGAAAAGAAACATATCCAGCTTGGCACATCTGCAAGTACTTCTATATGATGACCTTGTTATTCCTGACATGCAAAAATATGTCTCCTTTCCAAGATGGGGTTTGCATACACCATTTCTGCAGCTTTTTTTCCCTAGGTCAGCCACCAACTGCAGTTGGTCCCCGTGCATGTTTTCAGCTCCACTACTTACGAATTCAAGTACCATCACCGTGTAGAAGCCCTGTGTGAGGAAGTGGTTGAGCAGTAGGTTCAGCATATGTAAAGAGGGTCTGTGCACGCTGCAGAAGTGACCCTGAGCAAGTCATGATAAATGCAGTGATATGGAAGCACTTTACATTGTCCAAACCATGGTGGTCATTTATGTCAGCTCTGAGGGGAAAAATTATATATAAAATATTTATATCTTCTTGTTGACATGTTATTTTTATGTATATGTGGCTATTCTCAGACTTAGCTCAGCTGGAAAGGCAGGGTAGAAAAGGTAGATGAAGAAATAATATTATTGACAGAATTAAATCAAAGAAACAACAGAAGTCTTTGTCAGCAGATTTATCAGTACAGTTGTGCTAAAGGTCTCCTGCAAACATTTTATTGACCCAGGTACTGCCTCAAGTTATTCCTTACAGGGAATGTAGCATTACTTAGGATATTTAATGTTTGGATTAACCCATCCAAGCTGCATTCTGCTCTATTGTTTCTTCTTATTATTAGTCCTTTTCTTTTTCCTTCTCGTTTGCAAATTGTTTAACTGAGACTGAATTCCTCCAGCAGCTGCTGAATCAGACCATGGCCAGCTAAGACTAGCAGAGATGATGTTAAAATTTAACTGGTTTAGGCAGTCATATACCACAAGTGAGTTTGTCCCTGGTGGAAAGCAGGTTTATTCAGCCTCAGAAGATAGCTCAGAAGCCCTTTTTCTGTTTGTCTATTTAGGGTTTGTCCAAGGAGCAGTTGCATTAATGGGGTTGGTCCATGTGCTGAGTTCTGCCTGAAGGATGTGCTGGAGAGTTCTGGTCAGGGTGGTATTAAGCTTCTCCCAGACTTGTTTGGGAAGTACATTCTTACTTTTACATTTAAATGTATTTTTATTTGGGGTCTGTGTGATTAAGAAGTTGCTGAGTTTCATAGCATTCACCTGCTGTATCTTTTAATGATGTTAATTTAGGTGCCATGTCATTGTCCTTGAGTCCTGAAGTTCATGACTGGATTCCGTTGCAAACCATGTTAATTCAGTCCACTGCTGGATTTTAATTACACATTAAGAGAAAATTAGACCATGTTGCTTGTAGTCAGAATATGGCTTTAGTGTATCCTATGTGGGAATGAGTATTTGTGTATTAGCCCCTCAGCATGGACAAAAGATATTTGCTATATCTAAACTCTGTGAGAAATGTTGACCAGCTTCTAGCTACAAAAGAAACTTAATAAAGTTATTGAGGGAACTTGGAAAATACACTGAGACATTGCTGTGCTGGAACGTCACAGATAAACATGAATGAAAGCAGGTGTGCAGTGGAGGTGTCTGAATTGTTCAGCATAAATGTAAGGGACCTACCTCTCTCTTACCACAGAGGATCTGGGCTCTCGGAGACAGGCTCTGCTTTCTGCAAAAGGACAAAAGGCAAGGTACACCTTCTCTTCCACTAGTCAAGGCAAGTCAAGGCAAAGCAAGAACATATATTCAAAGGATGGAAATTCTGGTGGTTTTGCCTGGCCCAGTTTTTGCCAGTGAACAGGGTGGGGTACAAAGATGGCTCCTGCATGTCCTGAGTAAAGATTCTGGAAATTTCTCCACCATGTCCAGCAGAGCCAGTCTCTGATGGCTCTGAAAATGATGGACATGCTGCTGGCCAAACCTGGGCCAATTAGAGATGTTAGTTACGCCTCTCTGAAAACATATTTAAGAAGAAATCAAAACAATGTGAGCACACACTTCTTTTTAGCCAGGGAAGGAGGAGGAGGAGGTAAAAATATGTGAGGGAGAACAACATGGAGGCACCAAGGTCAGTGGAAAAGGTGGGGGAGGACGTGCTCCAGGCGCCGGAGCTGAAAACTCTCTGCCAGCCATGGTGAAGACCGTGGGGAAGCAGGTGGTCCCCCTGCAGCCCATGGAGTCCAGGGGGGTGCAGAGAACCCCCCACAGCCTGTGGGGAGGTGCCCACGCCAGAGGAGCAG
>VZRL01000932.1:87240-108758 GCA_013397895.1 Origma solitaria | reverse complement strand
CAGTGTCTGCAGTAGAAGAATTGTGATGGACTGACCTAAGAAAAACCCCACACCCTGCCCCTGCCCGGGAGTTGTTGGATAGTTGGAAAGGAGGGGGAGGGGGTGAGCTGGGAAGCGGTGCCTTAAGAGGGAAAGGGGGGTCAGTGAAGAAACGGTGTCTTAAGAGCTTATTTTTATCTCCAATTTATCCTCTGACTCTGTTCGATTAATAAATCACCTTTTTTTTGCAACTTTAAGTTTCCCGCCTGCTTTTGCCCTGAATCTTGTGTGTCCCTTATCAGTGATCTTATCTCAACTAATAAGTCCAGTGTTTTGTGTTAGTTTTTCCTCTCCTCTACATAGCTGCAGCAGGAGAGAGCATAGAAAGCAAACGTCGTAGGTGCCTGGCATTTAGCCAGGGTCAAACCCACGACAGAAATATAAACCCTTATGGATGTGTGCCTGGAAAGGGACAAAGGACCTTTGACCTCTGGAAGTGCATGCCAAGAGGGGCTGTCAGTATTTAATCTATCCTGGTGGTGAAAACAAAATGTCAGCCTCCTTTCTGTTTCTATCATCCGTCTTTGCTGGGTGCAAATTCAGAGCTTCTGCAGCTGCCTGCAAAAGGCATTTCTGGACAGAGCCATCAAAACAGGGTAAGCCACCAAAACAGGTGTCCATAGTGAAGTGTTGATGGAAACCTACTGACCCTGTTTTTGCAGCAGTTTTCAGCTGGTCTTGTTAGGGAAAGCCACTGGGTGTTAGGCAGAGCTTTGTGATGCCTTGTCCACTTTCGCATTGGTACATGCACTGGGTCTGCCCTGTCCTTGGCATGGCCCTTTTAACATACTTGGCAGTGCTCCTCTGAAAACTGGTAGCTGTAGACACTGTGCAAAGTCTCCCTGTAACCTGAAATCTGTAAAACAAGAAAGAAGCCACAAAACACTGCTGTATGGTGCGACAGTGTTTGTCAAAAGGGCCAGCAGCCTAATTATTTTAATCTTTGCAGGCATTCAGCGAAGGAGAGCTTTATTGAGGAACTTGAAGGAAGTTCATCAAGTAGGTCTGCAGAAGTATGTTGAAAAAGATTGCAGAAGTTAACACTTGCAGGACCTTCCCTTGGGTGAGCTGACTGGAGGCAGGAGTGAGTTTGAAATGAGATTGGGCAGGAGACAGGAAGCTCCCATATGCCTGAATTAGTAAATAAAAGTGCCTGAGAACAGCCCTGGTGGCTGCCTCTGCTTTTGTACTCCTCAGAAAATGGCTGATGCACCTGTGCCCATGCCAAGAGATGCACAGTTTTTATGCACAGTTCTGGAGTGAGGATTTCTCCAGATCTGTTCTCCAGACGCAGGTGGATGCTATCATCCTGGTTTGGGACTGGGGAGAGTTTCGTTTAAGGACAGACACTGGTCATTTGGTGCTAGCTGGATGCAGTTCTCAACACTGTTCTTCCTTGTGTTAAATTTATCAGCATAAATGAAGTCTGTGGACTTCGAAAGTGAAAATTTTTTCCTTATGTGAGGTGAGACATGATCAAGAAAGCAGAGTTGGAGAAGAAATCAAATAGAAGAGTGCATGGTCAAAGCTCTCAAATATGAAAAAAGGTCTGTACAGTCACATTCAGGAGGAGTATCTGCAGGGCAGGGGTTCATTGGCAGGACAAAGAAAAGGCAACAAAGTGACTGTGGTCTAGTCAGTAAACCTGGGCATCAGTGCTGGCTTTAACAAATCAGCTGAAGATGGTGTTAGGGGTGTTACGCAGGATTTACATAACAGTGGCGGACAAAGTGAGCCAAGTGTGAGTACCCAGAAAACAGAGAGATAGTGAGATTTCATGTCAATGAAAAAGTCCTGTGTTTTATATTGGATTTTTACCTTGATTTTCAATGGCCATTAAAGACATGTTTAGCAACATAAATGCAACCGTTTCAAAGCTGAATTTCTTATTGTGCTTATGTAAATTCTACAAGTTGATTAAGTCTTTGTAGTTGTGTTTTGGCTTATAGCAACATCTTTATCAGCAGCATAATTCATACTGTAGCGGTTAGTATGACACTAGAGAGAAGTATCACTTTATTTCTTAGAACTAATTGGCTTCACTATGTAGTTCTAAAATCATTGGCGTCTAGTCAAATCGTGCTCACAGAAAATACACTACACTAATAAACTCAGACCTGAAATTAGCGGTACTGCTATTAAATTTAAATGAATGCATGTCTGACCCATATCATTTTTTTAAAACTGTATATCACAATGTAAATACTAGAACAATGAGATTCGGTAGTAAGGCTGGTTTTGTACATCAGGTACATAGCTATTGCATTTATGGAAATTCTTTTGGAAATGTGAAACCAATCCCTTGAACCATATCTTTATTCTCATTTTTAGGAAGAAAAGTGTGCTATAAGCGTTCTAACAAATGAATATGTTTTTGGGTAAATGTTAAACAAAAGACAGGCTGGTAACAACTGAAGAAAAGGTAGAATTGTAAAGAGCAGGAAATTTACTTGGTGTAAAAAGAAGAAAAACATTAAGTTTTATTTTACGTTTCAGGTTTAGAGAAGGTAAAGACATGGTATCAGTAGCAGCAGTAATGTCTTTCTTCTTATTTTAAATAGTTGTGTATTATGTGTTTGTTTAGTGCCTACAGTTATTAAGAACTGCCTGGAGGATGGACAGTGATGGCTGTTTCATCCCTACCTTCTAATCCGCCCTGATCCCTCCAAGCAAATGTTAGCACAAATGACAGAAGTGTAGACAAGAGAGTGATGGATGGGACTTGGGGAAATAGCATCAGTGGTGGGGTGGAAAAAGACCAAGGAAAGCAAAATATGTCTCTCTGAAATCACCTGCAAGCAAGAACCACTGCCTCCAGAAAGTCTTCCTCAGGAGTCTTAGGGGGACTTACCTACTACAGTGTGCAGGGGACTTAACCTACTGCAGTGCTGGGTGACCCAGCTTCTGACATTTAACTCAGGCTTTTCACTGATGCCAGTCTGCATCCTCCTTTCCATTTTAAGAATGCAGAGAAAAATCTCTGCAGTAGCAGAGTGGATGTTACAATGCACAAAAAGTTCAGTTTTCAGAAATAGACATGTATAAAATGCCAAATCTAGCAATGAAACATCTGTCTTTGTTTTATAGCAGTATGATGCTTGCAGTGGTTTAAACTACAGAAATGCCTCTGAGATCTTGACTAATCAACAGAACTGTGCTGTACCCTGCTTCACCGCTCTTCACTGTGGAAAAGAGTATGAGTGGTGCCTGTGGACTGATAAAAGTTTCTCTTCATAATGAGATATAAGCTGAAGGCAAGCGCTGCTTTTTCGTCACAGATGACTTTCACATTGCAATGTTCTAGGCTAATTTTCATCACAAATAAAGTTCATGGATTATTTTATCAGTGCTATTACATGCCCATGCCCAGTGTCTGTGTGCCAAAAGGCAGCTGCAGGAAAGTGGAAATGAGACCTGAGGTATTGCAAGATTTGCACCCTATTGAAATGTAGTCTGAACACCTTACAGATACTCACTCAGGTATCTTGTTTAATCTTCTATCGGGATTGTATCTTGGCTTCAGTTTGTATGACATTGCATGTTTTGAATAGGACAAAGGTTCACTGCTGCTGTCAGTCCTGTTTCAAGCCCAATATTTATCTGCTTCTTTGCGGATACTATTTTTTATCTGGCGTCCAGAAGAGCATACCTCTGCCAACATATCATTTCCCAATACATTGCTCTTTGGCTTGCATGATTTCTGGAGAGACAAGCTCAGACCTGGATGCTTTTCCTCACTGTGGTAGAGAAAAGGGACGTCTCTAGTGCCTGCTCTGACAAGAAAGTTGATTC
This sequence comes from Origma solitaria, assembly GCA_013397895.1. Classification (NCBI taxonomy): domain Eukaryota; kingdom Metazoa; phylum Chordata; class Aves; order Passeriformes; family Acanthizidae; genus Origma; species Origma solitaria. Next base: position 104,927 of record VZRL01000932.1, on the reverse strand, counting down.
ATGTGTAAATTACCAGTTGCCTTTTATTTGCTTGGTCCATGGAGACACACACAGATAAAAGGCTCGGTGGGTCAGAGCTGAGTATATGCCGGTTTCTCCCATGGCCGCGATGACAGGGTTAGGGTTGCTGTCAAAGATTATCAGACAGGCTCTGATGTCTTATCATTATTTACTTGCAGGGTAATACATAAAAATAAAATTTAGCACACGGGAGGCTTTCACAGCATTTCAGCCAAGTGTGCATTTGCAGGTGTGTGGTGGTGTTACTGTCAGCTTTCAGTATCAGGAGTTCTACACATCTGTCTTCATACTGAAATGCTTTGCTTTAAATACCTCTTATACATAGAGGGGGCATGCCCCAGGCTTCTTCAGCCCTCTGCAGGTAAAAAAAAAAAAAAAAATTATCTGCGCAAAATCACTTCTAAAATCTTATATAAAAAACTTCCAGAGGAAAGGTTGCAGTAATTTTGAACTGGAGCCCCTTTACAGTGTGATTTTGCATGCTTGTAATTCCCAGTCATGGCATTGAACAGCTCTCAAATTCATGCAACACCCCGTGTTGTGTCTCATTTAATAACATAGTTATAATATATTTGTCTACTTTACAACTGTATTTGTATTGGCATATAAAGTGTGCAGCAGCTGGGAGCTGTGTGGGGGTGGCAGAAAGTTATTTGATCTACAAAATCAGTTACTTGTCACTCAGTTGCCTTTCACTGAAGCATAATAAAGAATCATTATGGGCCTATTAGGCAGTGCTGATGTAAATGCATTTTATGTGCCATTTTCAGATCAACAGTTAACCACACAAAAGTAAAGTTGTTAAGTACATCCTTCTTTGTTTAAGAAGGCAAATCATAAATCAGGCAGAATATTAAGCTTATGAAATGTAAATTTGAGACCCCAAGGGTTTTATCTATTAGGTCAGCTTCAGATTAGGCATCAGGCCTATCCTCTGCTTCAATAGCAAGTAGACAAAGTCATCTGTGCTAGCTTTCTACTTTTGTGACAGTGTTATGAATGCCTCTTAAAACGTTTTCGTGGGGGGAAAAGCAAACCTTTTAATATATTTTAAAAACCCTAGAAATTAAATGGCTCAGACTGGATTAGGAGAGTGAGGGTTTAACTTGTTGCACATGCATTTTATATCTCCCATGAGAATTCTTTTCTTCTTCATTGTTATTAATGATATCCCATTTTTGTGTATAATATTGATGCTACTGGAATCACTTAATGGCTTTATTTGCCAGACAGAACCTGTCTAAAAAAAGAAAGTTGTTAATGCTAATATTTTGAAATTCTCCTCACATCCCTTGTTACTCTTTTAGTTATTGAAATTGCATTTTGAAAATTTCCACAGTTTCAGAATCTAAGTTTCTTCTTGATCTTACTGATGAAGTTTGAAGCAAATGTTTTCAAAGCCATCTGTACAAAAGTGCACTTTTTCTCTCTTTTTATAGATTACCAAGGCTGGGCATAAAAAGGAAATTTGAAATATGGAAAAAGCTATAGTTCACAATCTCATTTTGCCGCCTTCTGCACAGATTTCCAGTTCATTATATTGATCCATCCTGACACCTCTGGTGCCTGCTGTGGGATTTAGTGGTAAAACACAAGAAGGAATGTTGTGTGTCCTAGCTTGAATACGGCATCTGGGAAATAAAAGGTCTGGCAACTTGGTTCAAAAGTTTAGTTGATAATACCCAAAATGAGCTGCTGTGTGGAAATGGCAGGTTACATCCAGGTAGCAGTTCATATGGAGTGTTTGGCACTAGGAGATAGCAGGTAATGGAGATAGCAGTGAAGGCTACAGTTTGAGTAAGTCCTGATTTAATTGGATTGATAAAAGCCGTGTTCTGAGCTGCAAGCCTACCTAGCTGTACAATATCCTTAGTTCTAGTGTGATGTAGCCTTATCAGTATGAAAACACATTTTCTGAAAGGTATGTTGCTAACCCAGTCTCAAAAAGACTTAGGAGAGTTAGTGGAAGGATCTGTTTTTTTTCAGTAATATTAATGTGTTTGTACAGTAACAGAATTAAAATATTTGGCAGTTCTGTAAGTATACAAATATGCTTCATGCATGTAAGTATGGGGCATAGTACACAAATGCACCTTTTACTTAATATAAGCAGCAACATTCTGTGGCAAATTTCCTAAGAATATATTTTATACATCTGTGAGGATGTATATGAGATATAATTATATGACAAAAATACTTGAAGGTAGTGAACAGATTTGTTTATATGCATAGTCTTTTACTTACCAGGATAGCTGATCTCAAATGTGGAATTCTTATTTACATTGTGCCATAAACATGTGTTCTTATACATACAGAAGTATACATAACAGCAAAGAGCAAATATCAGTGCTAAAACCAAACCTTTACTTCAGAGAACTCAGTCTACAGAATAATTGAGCGTTGTGTGTTTAAACATGGTATAGATTAATAAATGCTGCTGCACAATTGACCAGGTGTGTGACTTCGTTGAGTGGGATCCTACATTGTCTTTATCTTATGAAGTCAAATCGTATGTTTGATGTGAAGCTCAAAGTGAGGCAGATTTTCAGGTGGGCTTGGTGTGCATTTGTGCCTGAGAACTGCATATGCAACGCTGGTTTGTGTTTGCCAGTGTTGTGATTTATGAGCACAAAGCAGTTAATATGCTACAAATTATATATGCACTTAAACTGTGTGACATTTGAAAACTTGCATGCTATTTGCATGACATCTGGTAGGTCCCGCCACCCAGAATCAAGCAAGAAAGGTCATAGAACTGATGGGACTTTTGACAATGTTCCCCATCGTGTATGGGGTCATTGCAAAGAAGAAAGCTGGCTTCACACCATCCCGTGCTCTCAGTCACATATCACTAATTAATGGCAAACAACTCTTGTGCAGCCACACACTTCTAAACAACCACATTTCACCTTCACGCAACTTAACGGCACAAAGAAAGTTTTGTTCATTATTATTTAGGGCAGGCACAAAAGCAACAACAAAAACTAATGTAATGTCATGAAGTCAGGGTAACCGTAATTCTTACAGCTGTGCATCTCACTGTTTTCTGGATTACTTTGCAAATAATAAATCAAATTCCTCCTCAAGGTGACATGTCAGTAATTTCAAATTTGATTAGCTTTATGTGAAGGATGTTGGTACGTTTCTACATGAATCTTTGATAACTCAGCATACAACCTTAACATTTAGAATGCCCCTTTGTGACAGTGTGACACACTGAAATAATGTTAAGCTACTTACATCTATAAAATCATGGGGATTCTGGTTGGGGTATGGCTCAGCAAGCTAGACTTTGGCCTGTTCCTCCTAAAAGAATCTGAGACATGAAATAACTGTTCAACAATTTTGGTGGGTTTATTTTTTGATGTCATAAAAGAAAACAGATGGGTCTGAAGGGGAATATCTTCATCATGCAGCAGCATGCCCCATAACTTCAGGCTTCCAAGTGATGGACACAAATCCCAAGGGATCAACAGGTTGTTTGATCCCCATGACTCTAGAGTTCTGAACTATGCCATGTGTAAAGGAAGGCAAAGAGCAGTGTTTTTAAGCATTGCTACCTGATGTACAGTGTATTTTTTGTTGATGAGGGTTTGCGAAAGTGCCAGGTCTTCATAATTTCATAGTTAAAACTTGTTACAAATTCATAACTCAAACATTCCTCCTAGCAGAAGTGCTACAGTAGAAATTTATGTTGCCGCTTGCACAATGATATATCTTTATTTTCTTTGAAGAGGGTGTAAGGGGACCTGTATGGATTGCAAAGCTGGCAATTTTATGAAATTAAACACTTTTTTCTCCAGGTATTTATTTTTAAAAAGTGAAAAGCTAAATTCTTTTAGTCTTGCTTTTATTCTGCCTTCAGATTTTTCACACTCTTATTCACACACTTTATCCACATTAAGTAAAGATAGTCTTAAATCAGCATATGTATCACGAGCCCTTTGATGAAAACTCACCATTACCTGCCTGCTCCCTGGGAAGCCTGCCAATTAGTCTTCTATGCTTAATGATATCACTTCAATTTTAGGGGCAGATATTTTGAAGACGAAGAACTTGAAAAATGCAAAAACATCAGTAAAGCCCAGTAACTTGTTCAACAAACTAATTCATGTCTTATGCACATTTGACATTCTATAGTGGGTTAGCTGCTGAGTTTCTCACTTTAGAGAGTTAAACAGATGGGATATTGCTATTTTAAGAGAGAAATGTTTGTGCTAGTGCCCAGTTTGCATTCAAGAGAAAGGGAGTAGAAAAGTTCTTGTCCTGAAAATCTGACTAGTAATTTGAAAGTCTTGACCAAATAATTGAGAGGCTGATGCACACCAGAGCTCTGACTGTTAGGGCATCTGCACGTAAGCTCTGGTGGAAGAGACAGCATTTTCCTTCCCTGTTGTCTTCGGAAATTAAAAGGGTACCAGTAAATGCATGGGTTAAGAGTCTCTGCTGGAATAAATCAAGGTGCTATAAAATTACGTCTTTTCAGAGCCACTAAGAACTGGGATTTTTCCATTAGCAGTTTGTGTACTGCACAGGGCCAAGGTAGAGCATCCTGTGGTGCTAAGCAAAAAATCCTGCTGTGAGTATGTATAGCAGTAGCATCTGTCATTGCCAAGTCCAGGGTGAATGTTGTGATATGCCGCTAGTAAATAGAGCAACAAACAATAGTTGGTAAAAGATATTGGCCTTAAAACATGGACAAGAGTGTGCAACATGTGTTATCTAAATGGTAACATGTTACATGAGCAGTTTAATTGCCATGAATATGCTACTGAATGTGAATGTTTATAAGATGATTTCCTCTTTGAGCATATTAATGCTTTTGTAATTTGCCTGTTACATATTTTGTGTGAGTAGTAGGTATCTGCTTTTGAAACTGAGCCTTCTATGACTTGACTGGACTCAGCAGATTTCCTGTATTTGAAATTGATCAATTAAATTGTTTTGAGGGAATAATTGATTCTGCTTGCTGCAGAGTGGCCTGTGGCTAAGTCATCTTTCCTTTTTATCTCATTCAAAGAATACTATCATATTAGCACAGAAATGTATGTGCTAGCAGCTGAAGCAAGGAAAAGAAACAGTGCATGGCTGTCATTACAAAATAAGTAACCCATATATGTCATAGCATCATGCATCACACAGTGTAAAAATTTGGATGCAGTGTTTTTTCCTGTAAGATAATTATTAAAACTGCCACTGCTGATACTAAATCTGCCATTTATCTGCCATTTGCATGATTCTTCATACATTATTTTTTCATTTGTTCATTTTCTTCATCCCTGTTCTGTTAAGCCAATGTCAAAAAATAAGTAACTGTTATCTAAAGCCATAGAAGGAAACTTCAGGAATGAGTCTACAGAAGCATGTAATGTGATTACAGAATAATGCTGCTTTTAGTGACCAGCTGTTCTCAGCTCCAACAATGTATGAAGCATTTGAACTTTTATTTGTCTTATGTTACAGTAACAGACCAGCTGAAGCTCATGCTAGAGCAAACAATGGCAAGGTACAAACGTTTTATGCTTCATACTTTTGTTCTACTACCTATGTTGTGTTCTTCAAAGGCAATTTGTCCCCTGCAGAGAGTGCAACTCTGCAGATCCTTTCTTGTACCTCTAGATTTGCAGAACCATGGGGCTTGTGCATTCCCAGGCTGAGCCAACCTGTGATGTCCCTTGGAATTGCTACATTCAACCCATCACCAGTGTTAATCAGCTCCTCTGCTAGTTTAGATGTTAATGCATCAGGGATCTTTGGTGGACCATAAACTACCCTAGGAAAAAATTGCAGGTTGGCTTCCAAGGCAGCTGTTTTGGCTTGAACAAGGTGTATCTTGAACAGGTAGGAAAAGAGAATGACAGACTGCTATGAAGCAAAGGTCACCTCACTTAAATATTTGCAGGAGAGGATCCACACAATATAATTGTATTGGTGCACACAGTATAATTGAGGGATCCATGATGTCTTCAAGTTACTGTCAGTCATCATCTCAGGAATAATTGAAACAATAGAAACATAAAGCTTTCAGTTGCCTTGTTGTGTGGCTTTCAGTTTCCTTTTTGTGTACCTCATCTATTTTTCCATAACAAACTATTATTTCTGTATTACCTCGTATTCTTTACAGTGATCACAACTACATAATGCAACTACATTCTCAGGTTAAAATAGCAGTTCTTATCAGGTAGATTAAGAAAAAAATATGAGATTGACCATTAGGGGAAGCTGTGCTCTTTGGCTACTGGGAATTTAGGTGACCTGGAAACTTTGGATGTAAGAAACCACATGAGCCATGTCTTTCCACCAGCAAAGATTAGAGAGCCAGCTCAGCTGTGAACTGTGGTAAAAGATCACTGCTTGCAGTGAGACTCCTGCCTACAGATGCTCAAAAAAACCTTTCTTGGACCTTGGTGCTTTGTAAAGTTTTTTCCCATTAAGATTAATTCTTTATTGATACTTTTTAAAATAGCCATTAGTTTTTGCTTTAAATACCTGGGTTTTTATCCAAACACTTAATTTCTTTCACTGTCCATGTAATAGCCAATATGTACTACAGGAGTTTCACATAACTGTGTTACATCCTCCTTCATTTACTCATTGTACTGCATTGAAATAAAATTACTTCACATTTTGCTGCAAAAGCCTCATCTGTTTGGACCAGCTCTCTCTACTCCCAGGCAATAGCTGCAGGTCAGCAGAAGCGTCTGGTGGAAAAATGCACAAGTGATCCTCAAGGGCAGCGTAACACTCTCTGCAAGGTCAACACAAGCTGTACCAGAGCAACACCAGTAAGCACCATCCCCCCTCAGTTTTGCCTGAGCTATTTTGACATTGACTAAACTGAATGTCCTTAACTTGTCCCTTCAACATGCATGCTTGAAATATTCTCCTAATACAGTTTTCTGTGTGTAATTTGTTTTCTTCAACCACAATGAGATGAAGAAAGGCAATTTTATCATGTGATGTTCTGTGGCTGCAGTTCAGTTGCAGAGGTGGAAGTTTCAGATACGGAGTTTGGGCTCAGACACATGGGCTGGTGAAGAGAAGTAAAGGTGCTGGGAGTATTAGTGCAGTAGGTTGTCGCCTTCTCAGTGAACCGCAGCTAAGGGACAATGAAGCACTGACAGTTTTGTCTTTGCCTGGAGAGAATGAGTCTTTCACAAGGCAGCTCTTACCTAGTTTGGAAAGTCATGTCCTCTGTGCCTCTCCTTCCTTCTATGTCTGCCCTCTTATACCTGCTGTGTTCAGACTGTCTGCTGTCCCTCATCTCTGCCTCCTAACCTCTCTTTGCAGCCAATTGCCTTTTAATCCTTCTGGAGATGTGTTCCCTTCACCTTCCTTGGTGTTCCTATGCCACTTCTCTTTGATCTTTTTACACAGTCAATCACCTGTCTTGATTCACTCATCCCTTTGTCCCCCAGGGATTAGTTTTCCTCTCTATTTTACGTTAGGCTGCTTTTTTTCCCTTCTCCTCCTTTTTCTGCTACCATTTGGAGCCCAGGACAGAGTGCTACCTGCACTTAGTTGCTGTGCCTGATGCCACAATAGACTGCAACATCTGGGAGCAGCAGTGGCAAAAAAAAAATCTGGTTTAGCCCTGTCTGCTGTGGCTTGGAGCTTGTCCATTGCAAACAGCATCTTCAGAGGAATCCTTGGCCACTTAGACTTCCAGATTCTGGAGACTCTGTGCTGCTCACATGCAAATGAGATTTTTCAAAGGCTTGTGACTTGGCAAAAAGCAAGCTGTTTCTTAATGGGAAGTGCAAAAGGACAGAGGGACCTTGCCTTCCAAATTTCGAACTACAGCTGTGAAGAGCAGAGACACAGGAGCTGCTCAACAAAATTCTTGTAAGACTTTTCTTGTTTGTTTGCTTTTTTATTCCTCTGAACAGGGGCAAAATATGTTTTCCCCCAATCTTATTTCCTGAAGTGACTAAATCCTCTCACTTGAAACATTAAAAAAAAATAATAATAATCAGCCTAAGGCAGAGACAGAGCATGGGAATTTTCATCCCAAATACTTGGCTTGGCAAAATTTATAAACAACTGAAAACAAGCTCTTACAAAGGGAACTACTGAGATCCCAAACTACAGGGGACTTGAGTTATACACAAAAGTCAGATAAGAATTTCTCTGTGATCCATTTGGGATAGTAAACTCAATTAAAAAGAATATGCTTTTCATATTTCAGAAATCCACCTTAAGTAATGGATGTTATAAGGAAACACTTGGTTTCAGCTCTTCTCAGGCCCTACCAAAGCTGTTGCAACTAGTTGAGTTGTTAAGCATGCCTGTCACTGATTTATTTCATTAGTTTTATTGTAGGATTTGGTGGGGTTTTTACTGAATCTCTTTTGTTGTGAAACATAATTTAAGTACTTGCATGCATATTAAAAGTACAGCCCAGTCAGCATTGTGCAAGTTGAGCAACAAGATTCCTTCGAGGTGCATCCTTAGTATCTCCTGGGCAGAAAATATGAAAATAAATGGCAGATGAGGTTATTCTTAATTTAGACCAGTAGCAAAATTTTTTCCTACCAGTGTCCTTGCGCCTAGGCTTATAGGACAAATCTTGATGCTTCCACCTATTGCCATGGTAGTGGATGGGATGCATTTCCACCACAAGGACTGTGAATTTACATGCCCCACATCTCTTCCTGTGAAAGAGCAGGAGCACCTTGTCAGTGTGCAGCATGAGGCAGGGTGTCCTTCATGCCAGGGCTTTGTGAAGGTTCCTGCAGCTGCAGAAGAATGACCTTGGTGAGCAGGCTTCACTGCTCGTCTTGCAGCTGCAGAGGAGCTGCTGTTGCAGTCTTATTTTGCTGAAGGCATTTTGGCATGGAAGCAGGTTTGCCTTGGGATGTGAGTTCTTTGCAGGAAAAAGGGGTAAATCTTCTCTACCACACCCATTCCTCCCAGACCTTTTCTACCCAGTCTCCCATTGCAGATGCCCCAGTGCACAGACCTCTGCATGGCACAAAGTTTGCTGAGCTGCCTGGCTGCTACTTTCCCTAGCTTCACAAAGGAGAGCAAACCCTGTATTTAGAATATTACAAATTAGCAGTCCTTCCTCAAAGGGAGTCCTGTAGGCCTTCAGTGTTTAGGAATGCAAATCTGGAAAAGCAATTCTGAAACCCATGAAAATGTGGAATATTTGCACTGTAAAACTTCATTTGCTTCCTGTGGAAAGTAGCAATTGTGGCTGCAGAGACACAGATGTGAAGTGTTTATATCATTCTGGAACTGTAAAACATGACAAAATAGATGGGGATGTTGTTGAGTTCAAGGTCTTTGCTTTTTAGTAACTCATGAACTTCTCACTTTTCGTGACAGAGTGAAAAAAGTAATGTTTCTTAGTTTAATATGGCTGTGTTTTGTGTTTGTAATGTTTCGTTTGTCCTCAGACTAACAGGGAATGTTCCAGCCACAGCATGGGTTTTCCTCACGTGTTCATACATGAGCTCCTCTTGAACTTCCCTCTACAGGAGACAGTCTTCATACTAACTCGTTGCAGGATTTTATGAGCAGTGACTGTCAAACTCCACTTTTCTTTGCATTTGTGCATATTGATATTGCTCTTATTTAGACAAATTTCAGCTCCTGCCTTAATCCTGGTTTTCATGATGAAGTATTTTCCCTAGTATGTCAACAGTTTGCTTTAAATTTGTTTGAAAAAAATCAGCCTATGGTGGTTTAGACAAATTAAACCAAAACAGAGCAGTAAGTACTAAGAGAAATGCATGGGCCACCAACAAAAGAATTCCCCAAATGTATTTAAGTGATTTTCTTCTTCTTTTTTAATGTAATATTTGTAGGCCAACTGAGGCAATAACTGATAAATTTCATGCAAGATTACATAATTCAGTTCAGTGGTTCTTCAGAGAGAAACTACCTTGACAACTTCTTTTTATTTTGTTCTGAGTTAATGAAAAAATAAAGCTGAGGTTCTTGGTGTAAGGAAAAGAAAATAATTTGAACCACCAAATTTTGAAACTCATTTAAATATTTCATCACACTTACACTTCCAAATATACTTTCCTGGCACTTTCTCTTTCCTTCCCCAGCTCCCAAGGTTTAACCACCTTTCTGGCTGGAAGAGAGTAAAGTTTTCTTCAGAACCTACTAAATCCTTGGCAAATAGTCTCTACCATGACACAAGGAATCTTGCTTGATTTTTCCCCAGTCTGTCTGAGCAGCACTGGTTCTTCTGAAAGACTCCACATGAAAAGATGAATTATTAGATCAGGATTGTATTTTGAAGTGAAAATTGCATTTGAAAGTACAAGAAGATCATGAAACTTCATTGTTTTCTGTCTTTGGATGTTTGGGGCTTTTTTTTCCCTCTGGCAGGGAGGGAAATCTTCAACTGTTTCTTCAACGTTGAAGTGACTGTATCAGCTTAAAGATACAGCTTTGGAGCTTGATATTATTTATTGTATTATTTTTTAAAGGGTAATAGCAAAGTCCCTGTTTTGAAATAAATCTGGTCTCCCAAATGAAACTTATTTAGTTAGTGTAGCATTTAAATTGAATGGTTAGAAACGTTGTCGCTCTGCAATTGGATGTTTAAAACTGGCTTGGCAGAAAGACTCTGATTTTGGAGTTGTTTTCTGTCCTGGTGTGTTTTTCCTGTGGCTGCAAAGCAGAACATGGTCTGCAGTTTCTCCAGGAGAAACCCCCATCTGTTCCAATCCCACTGACTCCTGGGTGCCGCTGAGCCTTCTCCAGCCAGATCTCAGCAATGGGGCCCCACCAGTCACACACACAAACCCACAGTGACGATTCTCAGCTCTTAAGGATTTGTTTGGTAGGGGTGGGTTTTTTCCTTAACTTGAATTAAATATTTCCCTTCACGTTCATCCCAGACTTTTGAGTTCTCCCTTCTACTGTTGGCAGACCCACCTCCCACACTGATGTTCATGTCTGACTCGTGTAGACAGGGATGTCAGGAGAGCTGTTGGCAGAGGTCAGCGCATGCCAGCACACAACATGCCTTCTCGTCTTGTCTGCCGTACGGCTGCCTTCAGCTTCACTCTGCCTGTGCCTCACTTCGCTGCCTCCCCCACCTGATGCCTGTCTTGAACTCTTTGCCGCCTGACTGGCTTGCTGCCCTTGCATCCTGAGCATCACCTGTGACTGATTTTGGGTGGTGTTGCTCAGAAGAGGTAGGAAGCAAGACATGTGCACTGAGCACTTCCAGGCAGAGCTGCAGTCTGCCGTAACGAGGAGGAGGGTTAAGCAGGGAATGAAATGCAGCTTTATGATCATTAATCTCAAACAGTCCCTCTAGTGACATCTCTGAGGTTAAGTCACAGGAAGTGTGATATTATTAAGCTTACTTAAATTTAGTGTATTCACATCTGCAAAGCCTTTGTGAATTAGTGTTTAGTCTTAAATTGCCAGTCTCCATTATATGGGGGCTTCACAGTATCCCGCACTAAGTCTTGATGTGTTATGAATTGGGGTGCAGAAGCGTAAAATCCATGTGACAAGCCAAAATCCCTCAAGTTTCTGAGTAGTTCTGAGGCAAATGTGCAATTACTTTCAATTACGACACTAAGCAGGGATGGTACCCCTACAAAGAATTATTTCCTCTTTTATTTTCTCTCACAGAGTAAGTGTGGGAAATGGCCACTAGAGATCTCTTTTGCAAAGCCATGTTTATGAACTGTGTTATTAGCCCAGTGCAGCTGATCCTTGCCACACACTTCACCTCATCAGGCTGTAATAGGTGCAGACCTGTATTGATTACCATGACTTGTGGGAGAGAAAAATCTTTGCACTTCAAATTGGGTATAAATTATAAATAGCATCTCCAAAGGCTATGAGTTACACAAGTGGTATTCTTTTGAGACAGCTGTATGTAAAGTTGTTGTTGTAGAGGTTATTAATTTTATGATTGCAACACAGGTGTACTTGACCCACAACAATGTTCATCATCCATAAAATCCCACCATCTGGGTTCAGTCACCTGCCTTCTTCAAGAACATTCTTTAACAACAGCTAACAAAGGTCATGCTAATAAAAGCAAGTTAACCCTCACTATATTAGTGTAAATTCACTGGTGAAAAAGCCCTGTCTTCTTGCCATTTTTCTCACTAATACAGTTATGCAGATGCCTGGAAGTGAATCATATAAGTCCTAGATACACTAGATGGGGGAATGTATTATGTGAACCTATATAGACAGCAGTTGGTATAATTCAAATGAGAAAAAATTATCTATTACTTACTGCAAGTGCACGAGGGTTATTCACACCTCAGATCTGCAAATTTTTACTCATTTTTCCCAGAATTTTTTTATACTTACTTGACATAACTGAAATTTTATCAAACTTAAGGGAATCTGTTAGTTATTCCCAAAACCTGATTTTTTTTAACTCCATTTGTTATTTGGTGACCCAGCTTCATCTTCCATGACATCTTACAAACTCAGATGTTTCCTTTCCATTAAGTCCGTAAGACGATGCCTTGAATTTCCTTGAAACTATCATTCTCACCTAGGAGATAAACACCGCATTTCTCTGATCATGCAGAGTAGGGCAACTGTGCAGATGTGTCCTCTTTTTCTGCCCTCACCGCTACACCTGGGTGGTAGGTGCATTCTGTGTTCAGCATTTTAAAATACTTTCCAAAGTCAGACCTGGGACTTTCTTTTGCTGTTAAGAAAGAGGAAAACATGGAGAAAGACGATGTGTTTGATGCCAGCAACTGGAAGACAAAGGTGTTTGTGAGGAGAGATTGGATGGGTGAACTAGCAATGAGGTAGAGGAGCTCTTGCTGAAATGGCTGAAGCAAAGTCAGAAAAAGGCAGAAATTGGTGGGCCATGACAAAGGGACAGCTGGGATCAGTGTGTGGATGAGACGCAAAAAGATCAAAGCCAGGCACTGGGGATGAGTTCAAGAAGAGCTTCCTGGTGAGCAAGTTGTGGAAGAGGGATTCAAAAATGGATGTCCTGGAGAAATAGCTGTCCTGGGTAACAGGTGTCCCAGGCAAGGAGTATGAAGAGTTTCAGGTGAAATGAAACCTCAGGAAGGAGTGAAGAGGGCATTCCTACCCCTGGGGCTTGCACACCTACTCAGCATCATGGGGCAGGGGGAGAGGGGGTCAGGGAAACACTCTGTCTGCTGAGACCCATGGAAGTATTTGCACTGTCAAGCCTAATGTGTTTCTGAGCATGTACAGAAGTGATACCATTATAACGTGTAAGCTTTAAGGTCTGGAGTTGAGGTGTCTGTGGAGGTTAGACACCTCAAGGTGTGGTGACTGGCTGAACTGGGATTTTCCTGATCACTTGGATTTAAGCTCTTCAGTTTCATCTCTCTTGATGTAAGGAGGTGAATCCTTTTCAGCAGGTGGTGGCTCCTGAAGTAGGTGTCCAGAAGAAACAGGAAAGTAGATGAACAGCCCCATTTTAGCCCACCATTTGCTCATCCCATTTCCACCATCCTGCAGGAGCAGCCGTCAGAAGGGGAGGACCAGGCGCAGGTGAGGTTAGGTTTCCCACAGGACCAAAGCTGGCACTGCAGAGGCAGCAGCTGGATTCTTGAAATTTTTTCCTCTTTTTCCTCTTTTTACCAAAACAGGGTGAGCCTATGCAAACGAATCAAGGGGAAGTGCTTTTTCTGTGGCTGCTCCAGGACCAGGGAGAAAGTGGATAGTTCCACTGGCTCATTGGAGGAGTTGAACTGCATTGAGTTGGCTTAGGTTAGGTTACATTTGATTTGGTTGAGTTGAGTTGGGTTGGAGCCAGCCAGAGGCAGTAGTTCTAAGATGAAGCAGATTAGTTAGTGAATACCATTGTACCTATGTAAGTACTCTGGACTTGTGTTGACTGTAGCCTTTCATCTACACAGATAAAACAGGACACTATAATCCAAGTGAAAAATTCGGGGTGGAGAAAATGTTTTTGAAGTATTTCGTATGTAGAAGATTATAAACATTTTCCACTGTGGGAGGGGGGAGTTATTCACAAAAGGCTTGAGATACATGATTTCAGATTCTCATTAAAATCATAAAAACACACTGGGCTTTAGATGGGTTTCATGCCCCATGCATGTTCTCTTTGCAGCTTGCTCTATAAATACAGGCTCATTCCTGTCCCTTGGAAGGCCTTCTTTACTTCCACAGCTGCCTATGTCAGCATCCACACCAGTCTTCAAGCTCTGCTTCCGGTGTGAAAGAAGATAAAATTACGTTCTGCTGCTTTACTTTAAAATTGCTTTAGTGCAATTTGTTCTTGGGTCCAAAATTTCACAAATAGGCAAGCAGTATGTGCTTATCTTGCTGGTGATCAAGAACCTTTCTACATCTTTAGTAGACGGGGTGTCTCTACTGTCATGTGACATGTTATTTTAAAGCACTGCTGCCTTTCCTAGCTGCTCTGTGGCGCAGGCATTGCCATTTTCATGGTGTCGCACTGGCTGCTGTGTTTTCAGAAAGTGCCAAAACTGTGTTGGTTTATACTCATGTTGCTGGTGCATCCGGATGTTTGATGCCATAATTGCTATTTAGGAACAAATAATCATAAAACCCCGTTACAAAGAGTAGCTATTTTCTAAGAAGCTGATTGTTTCTCTTGCCCTGGTATCACTGATGAAATTTCTTGCATTAGTAGTGCTCTCACAAGATAGCAGAGTGTATATCTTTCAGGTCTCTGCCCCATAGGCAGTAAAAAGCTGTGTGATTTTGGAATAAACTCAGATTTAAAAATCAGCCCTTGAGTATTTCAGATAAAAGTAATTTGCAGGTATTGCTGCAGAATGTTTAAATGTGTTTAAATATATTTTATAAACCCTGTATGCTTGTTAACGTCGTCGGCATTGCTGCACGAACAGAGCTCCTGCTGTGGGCTCAGCAGAGCTCAGGGCCATTCCTGGCCTTGGCTGAGTCCCTCAGTTTGCTAAAGCACAGTAATGAAGACTTCTCCCTTACAAAACTCCTCTGGGCGTGTCTTTGCTAAGCAGTGAGGAGAAGGAGGTGTAACTGACTG
This sequence comes from Origma solitaria, assembly GCA_013397895.1. NCBI lineage: Eukaryota > Metazoa > Chordata > Aves > Passeriformes > Acanthizidae > Origma > Origma solitaria. Next base: position 89,917 of record VZRL01000932.1, on the reverse strand, counting down.
CTTGCATCATGCTGCAGCATATTAACATCTGTCAGGTAAATTATTATTTTTCAGGTTTATAACCTGTGGAAGCTTTGAGGCTTGAATACATGGTTTTCAACCAAGAAGCCTCATGGAGGTATGTTCCTTTGTGAAATGTTGAGTTTTGAGCTGGTTCCTTGCTCCTAGTTGAGAAAATTACTGTTTTCAAATGCTAAATACTTTATTTGTGCTCTTGCTTGCAATTTGATACAGATTTTTTGCTTAATTCATGATAGAAAAAATGCACATGCATTTAAAAAAATCAGTTATCTCACTAACATATATTATTCAAATGCTTCAGAGCTACTATGAAGTACCTGCTAATACAATCAATTTTAGATATTGTTTAAATAAAGCCAATAAAGTCACTGTAAAGACAGGACTGGATAGAAAGAAACTCATGAAGTTACTTAATTTGTCCACCTTGCCTAGGGTGAGGTCAGCTATACCTATAATATTACTAAGAGATGGCTATCTAACCTATTCTTAACTTCCATGGGTGAGATTCTACACCTTCCATAGGTATGTTCTTAACCAAAAACATCTTTTAAAGTTGTAACCTGAGTATCTCACCTCCCATTTGTCAGGTAGGGAATTTTTATACCTGTCTTTACATGCAGATAAGGGTGGAATGGCAGATATGAATAGGTAGATGGAGGGATAGATAGATAGATAGATAGATAGATAGATAGATAGATAGATAGATAGATAGATAGATAGATAGTAAGTATTGTTGATATAGATGCTCTGCTGATGGAGATAGATATATAAATATTGTATAGAGATAGGGATAAAGATAGCAATAGAGAGTTATACAGATATATCAATATAAATATAATTTCAAACCCTGCCTACTTCTCTCTGCATGCTATACCATTTTAACATGAGTTTGAAAATCTATAGTTGCATAATACTGACTACATCTTTGCTGGATCCCTTCTTCAAGGAAATGGCTTGCTCTCCTGCAAAAATGGAAATTGCTGCCTATGAGAGTGTTGTTCCAGCACACACACACTGCATGTCTGGTTCAGCCAGCGATGGGTGTGGTGCTGTAACACTGATGGGGCACATCAACCCCTGAGCATCGCAAGACTGAGTTTGCACATCTTCATCCCATCCCCACAGTTCCCTTGGAACAGGCACTATCCCAGGGCAATTCTGAACTGCTATAACCTCAACTGGCTGGCATCAGCTCTCCTGCCCGATACTGTCTTTGACCTGTGGTGGCTATCTGAGTCTCTCCCAACACCCTCTCAAAAGTGGGGCTGGGAGAGACAGCATCTTGGAGAGGTGTTTGTGGAAATGATGCCACCTGAGAACCCTGGATGGATCCCAGGGTCAGGATCCATCTGCCACATCTGGTCTTTTCTGCCTCTGTCCATGGCCAGATGCTCTCACTGTATTCATTGCATAGATAGGAGCAGCTCTACATGGGTTTGCCCATTTGCCTGCATTTCTTCCTATTTGTGCAGAAGACTGCAGTTTTGCACCCAAGAACAAATTTGCTTTTCAGGACTGTTTACCCCTGAGCAGCAATTCAGGCCAGCCCATAGTCTGAGATCCTGTATGTTTTCTGTCTCTGGAAATGCTTTTTAATCAGCCTTTGTGAATTTTTCCCTTTTTTGTAGCAGCTATGCCCAATTTGTATTACTGTGGTTGTTTGCCTTGATATTAGTAGCAGTTCTGTCCTGGGTGCCTGGTTCTTTCTGGAAAGACCTTATAGGTACTTGGTATCTCATTTTTTACCTTTTTTAATATATACTCAGAAGAAAATTGTTTGACTTGGTTGACCCAGAAAATGACCTGACTTTTGGTAACCTGTGCTTGGGAGAGAACAACCCGACAAGCGTCACTTATATGGCCAGTTCACGCATAGAGGAACAAACAAATGACCTGTACTCATGGAACTTCCCTTAATATTTAATCAAGAGTAGTGGAAAATGACAGCCATGTTAGACTTCCGTTTCCTATTTTGCAGACCTTGCTTGCAGTGAACTTTTGTGTGAATCTTTGCATCTTGTTGCGCAGAGGGCAAGAAGAATTTACTAAACTTCTTTTTTTACTTTTTTTAACCACTTGCTTCCTATGGGAAGTTTGTGTGTTGTAAACAAGGAGTGGAAAAAAAGCCACTTGCAAGTATGGGAGTTCAGAGATAATCTTTTTTCTGAGTTGGTAGTATATCGCGGCATGTGGGCTTAGCTCCGTGCCGGACGCCACGGTCTCTCACCGCGGCGGCGAGGCTAGCTCAGGCGTGCTTGGCAGCGATAAACACCGAGTGCGCCTTTGCCCAGGGTCCGCAGAGCAGCGCTGCAAAGAGGCTCCATGAGGTAGGACGAGCCAGGAACCAGAATGGAGAAGAAGGAGGCAGGCTTCGAGGCTGGGTCTTCGGAGAGGAAGGTTTATTGAGGACGAGACGAGAACACGAGGACGGGTGCGAAGACCGAGTTTGCAAGCCGAGAACCCTGCTCGACAAGGGGTTAAGAGGAAGCAGGGAATGGGAGTGGCCAGCCTCGGGAACCAATCAGGGAGAGGGGATGGGGCGGGGTTTACAGGGGGCGGGACCGAAACCAGGACTGACTAAATATTACAGTAAGTGAGACTTTCCCCAAAACATTACCAAATAAGGAGAAAAGAAGGTAGGGGCCGCAGAGAATCA
>VZRL01000932.1:0-39591 GCA_013397895.1 Origma solitaria | reverse complement strand
GGGGGGGAAGGGAGGGAGGGAGGGAGAAAGGGAGGGAGGAAAGGCAGAGAGAGGGAGAGGAGATTCTTCTGACAAGCACAATTTACATTGAGATCCCCCTGTGCTGCTATTTACTTTGAGACCTGATTAGTATGGGTCGTCTACGGCCTCTCTACCCCCTCACCCCATCAGACACATGGACAGAGGAGGATGCATTGCGATAGGCTGAAAGCGGGAATTAAAAGGGGACGCTGTGGGCTCCCTGTGGAAAGTTGGTGTGGGGTTTTTGGTTTTTTCCCCCTACAGGTCTGAAATCGGGATTTGTGTCCTGCTTTCCCGTTGCAAAAACCACTCCGGGGTTTTTAATGATGGAGAAGAAAACAGTCACCCTGCACGGAGGAGCAGGAGCCCGTATATGCGCACCCTTGCACATACGCGCGCGAGAGTCCGCACACACATTCAAATCCCCATATGTTCCCGTCCCACTTCGGGCTATTTTTGCAGCCTGTCCCTCGTTCCTCACCCCTCATTTCTCACCTAACATGTCCACCTGCCCCCCGCAGGGCTCCGCGCTTCTCGCGGGCGTTTCACCCCTACCCTTTAATTTTATTTGGGAGTGTGTGAGCATCCAGAACAACCCCAAACGCCTCGTACTCAATGCCCTCCCCCTCGCTCCCATCCTCCCCGAGTCCCTGATCTCCCGAAATGAGTTGGTCCACACGAGCAGGGGGGATTCGCTGGGGAGTTGAGGGGTGTCGCTCCCCCCCTCCCTCCTCTCCGCTCCCCTTCGCGGCCCGGCGCGGCCTCGGCCCCGGCGGAGAAGGAATCGCTGGCTCCGGCTGCCATCTAGTGGGCACCCAGCCGTCGACCTCGGGGAGCCCGCGGAGGGGGGGATAACCGAGCCTGTCTGCGGCCTTACGCCCCACTCCCTCTTTAAAAAAAAAAAAAATTCTTTCCCTTTTTTATTTTTAATAAAAAACGGCACTGAAGAGAAGACCCTCTTCTTTTCAATTTCTCTCACTCTCAAAAGCCTGCCTTATCGGCAGCTTCCCTCCTGCTAGCGGTTTGAAATTTGCCTTGGGTCGAAAGACTGCATGTGACAAAGAAGAGATAGAGTGTAAAAACCGAACACCTGCCCCCGCAACAAAAATCCCACCAAAACTAACACCCCAGGCCCCTCTAATCGACACCATACCCTCCTCTTAGCTCCCATAAAAGTTCGTAAGCAGATTAGAAGCTAGGTGGAAAACCTGTAGGAGGAAAGGAGATGAAATAGGTGATAGAAGTTTTATTGTTATTTATTTTTGTAAAGTGATGTTGTTTCGTGTAAAAGTAAAGAGGGAAAGAAAAAAACGCCCCTCAAGTTTGATGTGTCATGATCACGATATTTTTTTTCTTTCCCTGTCAACTCTGATATCTGAGGCTGGGAGCTGCCCGTAGAAAAGATTCCTTCATCATTTCTAAGATCGGAATAAACGCTTGATTTTGTCCCGAAATAATGAAGAGATTTTCAATGAGTTCCTTGGCCAAGCCGTCTCTGTTGTTTAGCATTGCTAAAAAGGATGTTATTGACTAGGCAACGGTAGGCTTCTTTCCTCTCTCCCTCTTTCCAAATAAACTCTCCGTCCTGTCTCTTGGTCAGTGAGAAGGTGAAACGAATAAGATTAAATAGGACAAAAAAAGCAAGCTCCGTATGTATATCATCTAGATTTTACTTCCCAGACTGTGAAGAGACAGGGAGTAAAAGAGGCAGAGCAAGGCACGGAGGGGGGGGGGGGGGGAGAGAGAGAGAGAGAGACAGACACAGACACAGACACAGACAGAGGCAGAAAGCCTGAGAGAAGGTGGACGTACCCAGCAGCCGCAGCCCGGCTCCTCCAGGACCGGGCACCCTGCCGACGGCCCCGACTCCCCGGGCCACCCCAGGCAAGTCGCCTATTCCTTGCTCGTGGTTTCGGGGTAGAGGGAGGGGAGCGGGGCCGCGACACTTGGCATGGAGACCTTCCTCAATCCTCCCCCCCGGGCCACCTCCTCCACTGGCGTCATTGTATTTGGGCATCCCGTTATTTGGGAGGAGTGAGAGGCGCCTAGTCCTCATTTTGTCCGAGATTATTTCTCCCTCCTCCCTTCCGTTCCCCTTTCCCCCTCTAGAAACATGTGTGGGAATTTCCACTGCTCCCCTCCCCAGATAACGCGCGTGTCTCACAGAGGTGACCCACGCGGGTACGGCAGGCACCGACCTCACGTCCCAGGGCCAGCTGCAGCGGCAGGGCGCCGGGCTGGGGAAGTGCAAGCATTCCAACGTTCTTCTCTTTCACCTGCTCTGTTTGCTATTTGATCACCTAATGAAAAGATCGATGGCAGCTTGTTTATCTGGGTGATAGTGTCAACAGATTACTGGGGCCGTAATCAGATGTTTCCCAGCCGGATCGGGCAAAATTGTAATACGGAGGGAGCCTAAACATGCTCAGACTGCGCTGGTCTGGGCAGCGGGGGTTGTGCGGCAGGGAAGAATTTTTTCACTTCGCCTGGCTGGAAACGCTTGGTGGTTCTCATTCGCGCCGTGCTGAGGGAAAGCAATTTTTAAACGTGGCTTTTAGAAATAGCCGATCAGTGAAGGGCTGATGGTGTTTGCGAGAGTCCCGAGGAAAATCCATCTCCGACGTCCTGTGGCTGTGCAGTAGCCTATTGGGGAAGGGAGCCGGAACGCTGGGCATCCATCAATAAAAGTCTTTTGCCTCGGTTGACCAGGTTAAAGCACAGTTCAGTCGATGAGAGGCATTTCCTCTCTCCGACAAATTGCAGGGACACTTAAAAAGGGTCACAACTCACATTCAATTGGGGAACAAGCTTTGATTCCTTTTAAAACCTCTGTGGATCTGGAATGTATAAAGGAAAAGGTGCTGGGGACTTGGAGGCTTAATTTTCACTCTGTCGCAGCAGAAGCTGCTTTCCCCAGGCCAGGGTTCAGGCTGGGATCTGAAAGTGGAAGAGTTTTGGGAGGATTTAGGGACTGGTTGTGCTTGGTCTTGTTTGGTTTTGTTTCCTCCTTTCTGTGTGTCTCTTCTCCAACCCCTGCCTCCTCACTCGTGTAACCCTACCCGGAACGGCACTGGTTCCTCTCTTGTCCCCTCCAGAAAGGAAAAGTTCCTCTGGAGATTAGTGGTAACAACTTTTACACCCTGTTTCTGGCGGGGAGGCAGGTGGGTTGGGGTGTTGGAGTATAATATAAAACCCAGTTGATGGTATTATTATTTTGTGAGTGGCCAGGCTGCATGTAAACTGGGGAGCTTGGATACATAGCCTGTGTTTTCCTAAACAAATGTTAAGTTCCTGCTTCATCTGCCTAGCTCCACAATTTATATATATATATATATGTACACTTTTTTTATATATATATATTATATATATATACTTAAATATATATATGTAGCCACACACACGTGGACGTGCATACATGTATGTATGTATACACCTAAGGAGCGGCAAAGACAGAGGACAGTAACTGCACACTTACACAGCATGCAGTGAACAGCTCTGGCATGCAAAAAACTGTCCTTCTTACTCTCAATTTTTTGTGGTTTTAGTAATCCCCAGCTCCGAACTTTGCACACCAAAAAGCTGTAAAACCAGAGTGTAGCACTGGGGTTTACCCCAGTCCCCACGTGTGTCCCTCAGTTGAAGCTTTTGGGGTGGCCCCTCTTCTGGGTTGGGCCTTTGAAAAGCAGATGTGAATGGTCATGCTGGGACCCTCCCCACCTTAACTGTATGTCCCATCCCTGCTGCTCCCCAGGCCCCCACAGCCACACTGGGGCAGCGGTGCTGTTCCAGGCCTCCACAACTGGTGGTGGCTAGCCAGGCCTCATTTCCCATCAGCGATGCTGGGGCCTTTCCTCACAGGCGTTTTTCTCCAGTTGCCTTTTTTCTCCCTTTCTTTTTTCTTCCCCTTTCCTGCCTTCCCCTCAGCAACACCTGAAGGATAACTAAGTTTCTTGAGGAACACAACACATGGTATTCATGAGGGAGGTGGTGCTTCTCAAGGAGAGGCAGTCATCCCCTGCCCTGGGCAGGTGGTCTCTGATGAGTGGCATCACCCTGGGGAGACGGGAAGAAGTCGGAGTAGCGCCTGCCGGGGGGGTCTATGCTGCTTGTTCTGTGCCTCCTGCAGCTCCTACCCGCAGCCGTCCTGAGGGATGCACTCTGGGACGCTTTGTGCTGACCCTCATCACTTTCTGATCGAAGCCCGATGCTGGGGGATGCCCACCCTCTTCTGGAGGTTCCAGGGGTGTGTCTCTCTCCCCCCCACCCCCGGTATCCCTGTCATAGTCACCCTAGCCCATCGCCCAGGCTGTTTCAGTATGTCCCACCGAAGGTAACTGGCCTTGGGAAACAAGGCCCTCCACCTTTCCCTTCTCAGCCCTCCCGTCCACTGCACAGGCCCCAGGCCACACCATAACGCATATTGTGCCTTATTTATTTATTAAAAGAAAATCAAACAAAACCCCCGACTCTTTGGAGCATACTCCTTTCCCCCATCTCCTCTGAGAAACATCATTTTGGGGTCACGGCCGACACCCCCGCGATATCCAGAGCTGCTGCTCATAATAGTGAATCTCACAACCCTCGGGATATTGTGTGTCCCGACCCGCCGACGTGTGCCCGCTGTTCCTCGCCTTCCGTGTGTGCTTAAACCAGAGATGCGACCGTCCTTCCCCTCCGTGCACACCGTCTGTTTCCCTGGATTTATTTTAGACGGGATTGGCAAAAAAGAGGTGTGACAGCGGCCCTCGCAACTCCCGCCGCCACGCCCTCGAGAAGGCAATCTGCCGCTCCCGCAGCCTCCCCGGCAGCGGGTCCGTGCCGAGCCGGGATTTGTCATTTGTTAGCACTCAAAAGTACCGGTCTCTAGTGCCAACCAGAAAGCAGGCGCTGGCCATCCCTACAAAGAGAAACGCCTGAACACCCGGCAGTCAGACTTTTTCCCTAGAAATAAAAAGACTAATTAAAAAAAAAAAAAAAAAAGATTTGTGCCTGGAAGTAAAAACCAAATTAAACCAAAAGTAAAACCAGCAAAAATCTCAACCAACAAACAATACAACAAAATAACAGTGTCTGTGTAGGGACGGGAGAGCAGGCACCCAAAGAGTAGGCCACTTTTCTAACAGCACAAAGGAGTATAGCAACTCCCAAGCAGAGCTCCAGGAACAAAAATTGATGACCTTTGGATGCAAATCAAACCCTCCTGTGTAAGGAAAATCTGGGAATAATTTTCAACACACTCGTGAATCCAGGACCAAATATTTACATTCAGAGCAAATAAAGCTGCGGTGATCTGAGCGCTGAAGCAAAGAGAAACAAAATTGTACAGAAACCACTAACATGACGCTTTTCCCTGAACAGCTCTGTATTTTAAACTTTCGGCTTTCTGTTAGGGCCGAATTTGGTGGTGTTATGATTCTGAATTGGGCTAGAGATTTCGATGAAGATCTGACGTTTGGAAACGAGTTTGTAAGTCGTGAGATTTTCCTGACAATGCCATCGATGGCAGTATATAATAATTTTCTTAATAGTTACCTGTCAGAGATCCCATTTCTTTTTCTGTGGGGATTAGTCCGTCAGGAGTAGATTTGAACTGGACTTTCTGGAGACCGGAGATCGACTCCAAGATGTTTAAGTATTTCATGTCACTTTTTCCCCTGCCTCCGAGATAAAACTGCAAAAGTATATTTGCTGGGAAAAACTCAGCAGCGCTACAGCGGTAACAATGTAATCATATTTATTCATCAGAAGTTGATCTGAGTAATAAACCTCAGCATTTCCATTGAAACTGTCAGGAACAAGATTTGTTTATTACAGCGTATTCTGTCTGCGTGGGGAAGATGGGGGTGCGCTTTAGACAAAGTTTAAACAAAATTGAATAAACACAGCAAATCGCTCCAGCCCAGCACAAAAGCCGTAAAGGACTGCTATGCATTTTACCATGCGAAGGTTTTTTGGTTTTTGGCGGGTTTTTTGTTTGTTTTTTGGGTTTTTTTTTGGTTTGTTTTTAAAATTTTTTTTTAAATTTTATGTAATTATTCACACGTTTCTAAGGGTTAAGCCCAGACATATCCAGCGGTGTCGTTAAGAAGTTACACAAAATTGCCTGATCCTATCAAACGGGTCTAGAATTATATGTTTTATTGTTAACCCCTTCCACCGAATCTTCTGAAGCTGAAAGGGAAAGGGAAAGGGCTTTTGTCCAAGTTGATCCTTGGCTATTCTGTGGCTCAGGTTGGTGTGAAAGGGACGAGGAGGTCGCTTGAAATCTCCTTTTATCTACTCCTATTTTCTCTCTGGATCAGCAACTTTGAATAGACACCATCTAATCGCTCGTAATGGAAAATGAAAAAAAAAAAAAAACCTCAACAAAAAACAACTGTGTGTGTGCAGTGGGAGCTGCGAAAATGCTTTTGCGGGAGGCTGCCTGGCCGAAGGGGTACATGCCCTTAAGTGCGCCAGACAAGAACCAGCGTGAGCAGCCCCCTGCAGCCGAAACCTGCTATGCACACACCTTGTGCATCCGCGGAGACACAGGCGTGTCCCTTTCCTCCTCCCTTCCCCCCCGCCCCGCGGCAGGGTGTTCCCTGCCAGGGGCCCGGTGGTCTGGGGGTCGGGAGCAACCAGCACCCCGGAGATCCCTTCTCCGTGCCCAGGCGGTGAGGACCTTTCTCGGGGGTTGATGTTCGGAGTCATAGCACGGAGAGTCGACCCAACATTATTTTCCTTCTCACCCTCAGACCCCTGGATTTTCGCAATTTGCACTTATTGCGGATACCTGGACTGAGAGATAGTCCTGACCGTCGGGAGTGGGTAGCCCCAAGGAACTGCCGCCCTGTGGTGGGCAACCAACTCCATATACCCAGGTGTGGAGAGATGTCTGCAGGTTTTTGGGGATTATCTTGCCAAGGCTGGTGTTTCTGTTTTAAGTGTGGTTTTCCCCCCAACGCTTTTTTTAAAAAAAAGAAAAAAAGAAAAAAGAAAAGGAATTAAAAAAGACGTAGGCAAAATTGGGGGCCTCTGGCAAATAGAAAAAGCTTTGTCCTAGAGGCTCAATCCAGGGCACTATCTCTTCCCTCCTAGCAGCTCAGAAATTGGCGTTTCTTTCTTAGTCTGGGATGCTTTTGCTGTAAATGCCTTCATGTGACTACTTTGTTGCTAAGGCTACAAGTTCCCATCCCGACACAAAAATCTTTTCCACTCCAGGAGCAGCTCAAGTCCTGGGCAGAAGTCATGACTTAAGAGATTTACTTCAAACTCCTTGGAGTGCCTCCCTGCTAAATACCTGCTTAAGTCTGGAAGTTCAAATGAAGCCCTCCCCCCGCCATGGTGTGTCACCCCCCTCCTTCTCTCCAGAGGTACGTTTTGCTGGGACTTCTGGTAAATAGATGGTGAGAAGAAACACAGTCCAATCAGGATTAAATTAAGTAGAAGAAATCCAGGCGGTGTATATTTTGAAGCTCCGATGGGGCGTCAAACTGATGTTTAACACATTTTTTCCACTCACTGTGCACAAGTGCTCAGCCTCCATCGCCTTGTTTAATTTTTTCACCCCCGAGGAGGCGGCAGTTGTGGGAGGTGGACAGAAAAAGCCTCCCTCGACCCACAGATCTTTCCCGATCCTCAAATGCCATGGGAAAAGGCAGGGAGATACTGCGTCCCCAAGCAGGGCTGGGGAGACACACACACACACACACGGGCTCCTCCAGCACTGAGGGACCTGCGAGGTGGAATACTGGATACTCATCCAGGCTGTCCATAAATGCAGAGCTCAGGTGGAAGGTTGTTTTCTTTTTTTTTTTTTTTTTAAATATTACCCATTTCCTTCCCACTGCCCTCGCCGCTCTCTTGGTTGCACTGGTAGGGAAAATACAGTTTTATCTCCCCGGCTCAGCAGACTGGACACGTGTTTGTGCACGACTGAGCCCTCCAGCACCACTAAGATGAGAGAGTGGTTCTCCTGGATGCAAAAGGAGAAAAAACCTCAACAAAACCCCCTCAACCTCCCCCCACCAAACCTCCAAGAAACTCTAGAGGCACTCTTCATCTGGAAAAGTTAAGCGCGACTTAATAAACGTTTGTAAATGCAAATAGAAATGAATAAATAAACCTCAAACCAGGTAGTTTGGGTGTAATAGTTTAGCAGGACTAATTGCAGACAATGAAGCTGAAATGACTTCTCCAATTAGCTGCTGGTTGGAGTTTATTTGGAGGAACTGTCAGCTCCAGCGATGGATAATTGCTTTATTGCTCACAAAACTATCGTCTATTTAGAACATATGTGCTAATTACTCTGGATGGGCGTCGGAAAAGAGACCATAAATCTATTAGCCCTTTAAAAAGTCTAGAATACTCGTGAAAGACCAAACTCCCTTCCTTGGAGCTTAAGGGCGAGATTCGCGCCTGGATGATAGTCTTTCCAGAAAACTAAATAAAAATAAACATTTAAAAAAAAATAGATTGAGCTACATGTATGTCAGGATGTATTTGCGACCTCACAGTGGGAGGGAAAAGGGTGGTCATCTTCAATAAAGGAAAGCTTCTTTCTGTAGACCAAACTGGTGCAATAAATCACAGTCATAAAACCGATTTTCCTCTTTAGCCTTGCACTATTTTTCCCCCCAAAACGATTAGTTTAAAAATCTTTTAATTGGATTACTCTGGAAAATTAATCTCCTTTGGGCTCACTATGTTTGTGTACCAAATATCTGGAATTAATTCAGTGCCATAAAACGCATCCGAGATGCCTTTCTTTCCAACTAGGTAAAAAAGGGACAGGTAGGGAAGGTGGCATTTTGCCGCATGCATTCATGTCCCCCCGCAGTTCACTATGCATATTCATTGCTTCATGTGTCGCATTGTACCGCACAGAATTGCTATTGTAAAGGAGATAAACAGAATTGTTTGCTGGACTCTGCTGCGGGTTAAGACGCCAGTGGGGGTGAGGAAATTAGGGGGAAAAAAATAGAAAAAGGAAAAAGCTTTGGTAGCCCAAGTAGGAGTTCCCCAGGCATCGCGCACTGAAGGAGCATACCTGGGCCGAAGCGACTTCCCGTCGCCACCCGCCCCTGGCCGCTCCGCGGGTGCACACACCCACCGCGCCGCTCCGAGCCACTCCGCCCTCGCGCCTCCGCTCCTGTCCGCTTCCGCGGCTGGCCCTGGACCTGCGGCACTTTCGGAGCCGCCTGAGGGGAGCTCCCCATCCCGGGCACCCGCTGGGACTCAATGGGATTCCTTTGTTTTCAGCCCAATTTGAATGTGAGCAGCATCCTCGTAAGGTGTGGTTAATTGCGAGGGCGGTGGGGGGTTAGCGGCGTAATGACTTGTCAGGGGGGTGGTGGTGACTCTATAATGCACCGTCTTCTTTTCCCCCGCCTTTTACAAGTAGAGACATCCTGTGTCGCTGCTAAAAGAGCAATGAAGCTGGGTTAATTTATATATTTTCACTTTTTTATTTTCCCGGAAGCAAACGAACTTGCCGCTTGTTGCCGGTGGTTTATATGCAGGCTGTGACACTGCTCGGAGTCTTGGGGACGGGAGGAGCAGGGAGCGGTTCCCCGAGGCTGTGGGGGGAGAGACTGTGAGCGGAAAATTTCCTCCTTGGTGGAGCAGGAGACAGGTATCCCTTGTGCGAGCGTCTGTGCGTGTGAGCTGAGATTCAGGCTGGGCAGATGAGGGGGCAGGAGGGGGTAGGAGGCTGGAGGGTGAGGTTGAAGATTATGAGGGTGAGGATGAGGATGAAGGTGGGTTTTGACCTCTTGAGCATTGGTCTAGCTCAGTGCAGTATGGTATAACCTCTCTGCCAAGACCCAAATCCCAGCCATTCTTGCGCGATTGTCGCACTTCATAAGCTGCGTGTGGCATTTCCAAGTCAGCATTAAATTTTCAGTGTCAGCTGCTGGTGAACTGTGAACCACCGAGTGGGATTGTCTGCATTTAATAACATGTGACACAAACGCGTGAAATCACACCGAGGGAAAACACGCAGAGCAAGATGAATGTGTGTGCGCACATCCCACGCTATAACCTGACGCGGGCGTTATCACACGAGCCCAAACCCCAAAATTCTGCACACAGGAGGGACAGCAGTGCTCACATGCAGCCAAACACCTTATATACGCAACCCGCGCGAGATCCTTGTATGGACGTTCACAAGTAGGTCGCTATTTCCGGGCAGAGTTTAAGTACTTGCTAAAGAACTCTGTGGTCTGCAGTAAATTAATGACTCCAGCGATAATCCTGCCGTACGGCGCCTCGGATCCCCGCTGACCTTGCACCGCCCTCGTGTTTCTTGCTACCGCTCACAGGTAAAAGTTTTTCAGCACCGTGCTGTAGCTAAACAGGTTAATACACTTTGACAGAATCTTTATCCCTAATCCCATGATAAATGAATTTTAAAGTCCCTTCTGAGACAAATGAAGAATTCTCTTTCTCTCTCTCTTTTCCCTCTCTCTCCCTGTCCATCTGCGTGCACTGTGAATGTGCCCTGTGGAAAATATTTACAGTTTGGAGGACTCTAACCTTGATTTTCCAGCTTTGAGCTCCCTCTGGAAGCGGTAAGAGCAATTACTCCATACTACTGTACATATTTCACAGCCATGGTGGATCGCAGGTGTTGCAGCCGCTATTGTTTGCATTCCCTCCGCAGCCCCGCGGCCGGAGCCTAGAGGTTGCTACGAGACCGGGTCCGACGGTGTCCCCCATACGCTGCCGCGAGCACTCTCAGAGCCCGGGGTTCCACCCTTGCTAAGTACGCACGGAGGTGGAGAGAGAGGCGGGTTGGCGTCCTCACCCACCCCTGCTACCCGCGGCACTCCGGCGGCCCGCTAGCCTCTCCTGCCTTTACTTAGCGTGGAGATTCTTACTTTCGCCCACGAGTGGAATAGACAGCTTATGTGAGGACAGGCATCTTTTTCGGTTTAATGTACCGAACGCCTAACTCACGGCAGGAGGCACACGCTCCCGAGTTGAGCTGGGAGTGCCCTTTAGCCCGAAGCTGGCAGTGAAGGGAAAGTGAGGGTAGTCACTGCGTCGAAGGATCCGAGGCAAAACGGGGGCAGAGAGGATAGGCAAAACAACTGCGAAACAGAGAAATACCTAGAAACCTCAACCAGTGCACATTTGATCAGAAAGCATCCGGGACAGTGGGTTTTAACTTAGGCTGTGCAGACATCCTTTGGACATGATGTCAGGGATGCATTTGTAACGAGCTACAAAGGTGCGGGATGGAGGCAGGATGCAGTGCTATACCGGAGCATCCTCGAACGGCATTAAACTGTGTCATGGATCAGTGTCATGATGACGTATGACACACCACAAGGGATCATGATGAGTGACTGGCATAATAGACATGGAGAGTGGACCAAAGTCTCCTTGAAAATTCTTAGTCATATGTCTTGGGGGGACAGTTTTACATTCATGATCCGTTTATTTGGAGCCAACGCCGGGAGAGAGACACATGAAGCACACGTCTGAATCTGTCGAAGTAGGATGAAGACGGGTTTAAGTGGCACAAAGCGTTGCCGGGGGGAATCTGAAGACGTCGTAGGTTTAGAAGCAAAACAGTTGGCAAAAACCCACCTGCTATTAGGCTATACCTAGTTAAGCAGGACTCCCCTGGTTTCTCCTGCCACCTCAGGAAAGGGTGGCTCGCCCAGCGTATCTCCGCGCTCCTCCGTCAATCCGCTGCACAGCCTCTTAGGCACCACGCACCGCCCGTAGCAGTCGCTGGGACAACCTCCTGCCCCATCGCAAACTGTGGGACGCCGCTCGTGTTCTTTTCATCACGCTTGGGCTTTGTTGCGGGCTGCGAAGCGCCGAGACCCCAGTGCTTTGTCGCGCCCGGTGCTAGCGGGGGAAGATAGAGAAGTCGCCTCCCTTCAGGTCCGCCGAGCAGGCAGAAAGCACACCTCTAAAGACGCTTAATCTGAGAAACGCACCCAGTATGCCCCTCACTACGAGCTGGAGAGCCTCAGTTGCTGGAGCTGCAGGTTTTCTTTTGTTTGCCAACATCCCGAGCTACCAGGGGGAAGTTTCCTTTCCCTCTCAAACTTAAGCCCACTGTCGGCGGTGTCTCAAGAAGGGCAAGAGGGTCCTGGTGACCCTTTGAAGGTGATCATCACCCCGAAACCCGCCTGGGCTGGTTGGGAATGCTGCCATCCCAGTGGAGATCACTGACGGGCTTTTTCCCGGGAGAGTAGGTTCGTGAGGCTCCATCTTCGCATAGACCTTGATAACCTCTAGAAATCCCCATATGAGGCATTCTAATGAGCAGAAGGAATTGTATTCGCCCCGAAAATACGAGTACAAGAGGGAAACCCTCTTCAGCCTCACCCACTCCCCCCCCAAAAAACCCCCACCAGAAACAAACAAACAAACAACCCCTGATGGTCCAGATGCTAAGAAGATCACTAAATGTGTGAGCAGGTAATGCAGGGAAGAGAGACACTGTGAATAGAAAACATCGAATTAACAGTTACTTAATTTGATTCGGAGGATGAAAACCCCTTTTAAAATCAATCCAGATCTACCGGCCTAAATGCAGCCAATTTTTGGATATGATAGTTGTACTGAGTTTGCCTTCTTTCAAGATGTCATCTGAGGTGTAATAGTATAGATGAAATAAAGTAGTTACACTGTGGAAACTTTTGTAATCCCTTTCTTGGGAATTCAGTTCAGCGCTTTTTCATTTTATTAGGAGCAGACTGACTCCGTCAATGGCGAGCTCCATGTTTAGAGGCATGAAACAATTAGGTTCCCCAATTTGCATATTTCTCTCGACCCCAGCGGCATCACTGGATCCTTACGTTATCAACCTCTTCAAAGTACGGGAAAGTCAGAATAAAACATGACGCCCAAGTGTGCAGGGTGGTGAAACCGACATGGAAGCGGGCTATCAAAATTACCCCTTTGCCCTTAGGATGGGAGGAGTGAAAAAATAAAATAAAAAGCGCGCCTGCTGAGAGCACCCCGGTGGCCGTGTTTCGGCAGTTAAGCCATTTCAAGAGTTTCCCGCTGATTTCCAGCATGTTGCCGAACTCCTCCCCGTCCCCCAAAGCCTTTGGGGGGTCGCCCTGGGGGATGGGTATGCTCCCAGTTCTATCCCACTTCCAAAAGATGCGTCAGGTCCACATCGGGAGAGAAAAGCCGTCAGAGAGGGTGAGGAAGCTGGACCGCGCAGCACCGCAGCCACTCCACGTGCGGTTTTGTTTGTGTTTTTATTTTTTTGAGGCGGCGACCTCGAACGGCAACGAGTGTTGGTCCCGGCAAGCCCCCTCCCTCGGAGGGGTGGGGGAGAGCTGTACCACCACGCTAATTTTAAACATCGGTCGGTGTCAAACCCGTGTCCTTCGCTCCGTCTGGGCTTCCCTAAAAGGGGATTCGTAGAGGGGGGCGAAAATGGATGGAGAGAAAGGTTCTAATTCCACCAAGCCTCTCCACCCCCACAGTCGGTCACAATCGACGCCGGGAACAGCGGGCTTCGCCCTGCCCTCAACCTCCTCTCCGACCCTGCCCCACATGCATCCCACGGAGCTGAAAATGTGCCTCGTGCCTGAGGGGCCCGATCCTGAAAAGCCTGACGGGGCTTCAGAGACCCTCCCCTTCAAAAGTCAGTTTCTCAGCCTCTCTCCCATTATGGGTAAAAAGAACCATTTCCGCACCCCCTCCTGAAGTCCATGGAGGGGATCAAGGGAGTTAGTGCTCAGCAGATAGAGCCATCCACCCAGAGTTTTGCAGCAGCATGAAGAAAAATCTCTATAAAACTAAACAGGCAATCAACTGAAATCTATCCTCTTTAAATAAACGGATTCCTTAGTATTTTACCAGTGTTGTTGTAAGTTGTTGTCTGTGATGTCCCCAAGGGCTCTTTCCTCCGCTCTCCGATTTGGTGTATAAAAGCACCTCTGAGTGATGGATTACTGTGTCATTGCAGCCTGCAAAGGATTAATTTGTTTCATTGATTTCTCTTTAGGCAGATTGCCAGAATTCTGTGCCTCCCACCTTTCTCCAGGACTTCCAGCAGTAACAGACAGTAACTGCCTAAGACAAATCAGCCCATTCTTGTAAAAATAGAAACACAAATCCTGAAGTCCCAGGGAAGCTATAAAGAAGTTTTTTCCTTATGCTATAGACGCACTAATTCTTAAGGTGAGCCCATCTTCTCTCCTGTCCACTACTTCCCTTTTACAAGAAAGGTTACTGTGTCCTGGTGGGAGTTGCTTAGTCTCAAGAGCAATTTCAACAAGCGGTTGGATGTGAGCAGTGGGCATTTGATGGTCACAGAGAAATGTTTTGTTCGTGCTAAACAGCAGGGGTAGGAATTACAAGAGGATTGCATAAACTTCACAGTTCATTCTTTCTTAAAATCACCAGACCACATACAGCTAATCAATTTTCTATCCATCTACCTATCTGGGGTATTGAGATAAAATAAAGTTTATGTAAGGTTGTGGAGTTGCTGGTCTGATGTGTGTGTGGGAGGATGGGACTGGAATCTCCCAGATCAATTAATCTGCATGCTTTCAGGATAGTCTGATAACAAAATCAGGTCTTAAAGTGTTGGACTGTGGTGACAAAAGGGAGCTGGGCGCCCCTTTTGGTGCAAATTGTGGAACTGTGAGGGGAGAGAAGGAGACCTGCTGCTGCTACTCTGTCATAACACTACTCTTTTCAGACCTGCTTTATCAGCAGCAGAGACGGGTCAGCAGTGTTCTTTTGTTTGTTTCCACAATGCAGCACTAAATACTGTATTGATTTAGACTTTACAAGTTAAACTTTAGATGTACTTACTGCCATAGTAAAAAGTAATGTTGTCATAGTCTACTACCTTTACAGCTTGGGTTTGGGGAAATCTGCACCGTGCCATGCAAAACCAGCACTTTTACATATCATGAAGGGTAGAGAAATGTTTATTTGACCTCTGTATCTGACTTGTGATGAGACTAGCTCAATAGCTACTTTCAAAGGGACAGTAAATTTATTGTACTGGATAGCACACATCCGCTGCATAGAAAATATAGGAAATTCTGAAGTTACAGCCCTATTATTTTTCCCGCCTGCTCTCTGGGAGAATGTTAGCCTCCTCTTTTCTATCTTAATTTACTGTAATTTCAGGTGTAATCCAAATACCAGTATTTGGGTCACAGCATGATTTCCTTGTTATCCTGCAAGAAAATTTGCCTTGCCCCGCCTCAGTAATGTTCTTGTGTTTTCTTGCATGAGATGCCTCTGTGGTCCATTGAGTCTAACTTTCTCTTCTCTACCTAACAGGTTTTGAAGGAACTTTAAAAGTAGTCTTGAGGAGTTCACTCTCATGTTCATTCCTGGGAATCCCTTGAAATCCTTATTTTGTCTTGGGAAACCCTGCAGTGTGGGTTAGCCTGCAGAAGGACAAGGTTGGCTGCCTCCAGGCATGGCAGCCTGGAAAACAGTTATGCTAGGGAATGCTGCAAACTTTCCTTCAAAGGCTTCTGTGGTGTAACATGGACCCCCCCTTTTCTGGCACAACACAGACCCTCTCTTCCTGGCATTCCCACTCATGATAGTTTTTCACTGTCAGGTATCTATGAAAATAAGGGCACAAAATGCTGCAGTTCACATTTTTCCTGCTTGGATAGCCAAGCCCCAGGGAGGCTTGGCTCTGAGGGCAGAGTTTGTCTTGCTTGGAAGCAAACACTCTCATTCCCTCTGCCCCTTCCTTCTTGCCAGTATTTTTCAGCTTACACAGAGGAATCCTTCGCTCCTTTGCTAGGCACTAAGGAAAGTTATGCTCTTGATTAAAAATGATAACAGTATTCTTGGCTTGAACAGTCTGAGTTAGGAGCAGAGACAGATTTCCCCCCCCTTTCCCTCCAGTTTGCAATAAAACAGGCAGAATCCATCACAGACCAAGTTTAAAATTCTTAAGTGGAGCTCACATCCTTTCATCCCTTCAGGACTGGAAAGAAACAGAGTCTGTTAGATTAGCAAACATTAACCTCTCGCATAGTTCTGAATGTAGGATTAATGCCTACTGAAGGGACAGCTGTATGACCCTCACACACACTAACTATACATTAGGGCTGTCACTCTATCGATCGGGAGAAGTTTGTGTGAAGAAGCGCTCCCCACTAGGGAGCAAAACAGACTAGAGTTGGAAAAAGCCATTTGTACTCTGCTAAGATGCACTTAAAAAAACCTCAGTTCCCACTTCTGGCATCCACAGTGCAGATGAGCTAAAATCTGCATGCTTCACCCTGTAGTTCTGCCGCATACTGACCACACACAGTTTTCAGCTGTGACCTTGGGACTGGCTCATCTTTGGACAAAACAGACCTACACCAATGGTGGATTTGCACATTACTAGAGTATTGCTTGAACTCTGCCCACTTGGGGCTTTCTGTCCTTGTGGGATTCTGACTGGCTGTTCTTTAATGTATCTATTTCCATTTAGCTAATTAGGAAGAGACTGGTTTCGAAGATTTTTCTCCCTTACCCTGTAAACTAAGAAAAAGAAGAAATAGTGATGAAAAATATCTTTGTCAAACTTTCCTTCCATTAAAGTATGAAAATTTCATGCTATAAAACCACAAATTGATTGTTTCCTAGGATTTGCTGGGTTAGATACAAACACTGGATTTGACTCTGTTCACATCCTATTTTTGTGTTAGTCTAACTTTTCTTATAATATTGAATTCTACAGAAGTAATAGTAATTTCACTGCATTTCTGAAAACTTACAATTTACTTTAAGGGCCCATAAAACACTTTGTTAGAGAAATCCCGAAGTCTCATCTGTCACTTAAAGTTCATATTAATAAGGGAAACAAGACAAAGGTGAGAGCAGCTGTTCTAGAATTGAATCTTTCAGTCAAGGTAGTTTTTGACTGCATTAAGAGTGCTGGCTGACAAATTGTAAGAGTATTGGACTTGCTCTTAACAGTGCTGAAACCCTGTGGTTCTGGAAGGTGCAAATATTGGTTTTGATCAGCCTGAATTGACAAGTATAAAGAAAAACAAACCTGCATGGAAGAGAAACAAAGCAGTCTCCTCTGATGGACACAATGGGGATTTGTGCCTTGGTAAGATATCTCCACGTATTTTGTAGAAGACAACTACTGGACCTGGGCCTAACTTCTGGAAAATACAAAATAAAACATCCTAATGGAAAATGTAAACATTTAGCCAGATCTCTGACACAGTTTTCCCCCCTGTTTTCAGTAGCAGGGAGTAACTTTTTTTTCAATTATTGGAACCCATGTATTTGTAGCTGTGTGTATGGTTAGGTAGGGAACTGCTGGATGCCAGAAACGTGGAAGTTAGGTGTTAGAGGGCATCAGTCCTGCTGCTCTCAGCTCACCTCCAAGTAATTTAGCTCAAAAAGCCAGATGAAGGGATAGAAAAAAATACCTTGATTTACCAAGGTACCCAAAACAGGACACCATTATTTCTCTGGAAACATGTCCTTCCAACAAGTAATTTGATTTTTTCCCATCAAATTTATTTGTTCCTAATTCGTCTAGAAATTTGAAGTTGTTTACAGTACAAAATGGCATTCCAGTAGTTAACACTCATGCATTTCTGAACAGTATTTGGAAAGGATGTAGGTCCCTTGTCCACCCATTAACCTCTGCTATGATGGGGCTTTTGCACCAGCAGCAGTAAAATTCACCTCCCTGCACCAGGTGTTGCTATATTGCAGATCAAAGTTCTGTAGGCCGCAGAACCATGGAAAGAATACCATAATTTAATCTGTTTGATTGGAACTCAGCATTCAATGAATAACGAGTTTCTGCTTTTCCAAAAAAAGTGTGAATTAAAACTCCAAATGAACGAGCTGGAATTTCTTGCTACCATGAAGTCATTGGTATATTGACAGTTGATTTTTTCTAAGTAAGTAATAAATATGTGGCTTACCACACTAGTGTCTCATTACTACGATCACAGGCAACATATTGAAAATTGTGGGATGCTAGATAGTTCCAGTGCTTTACATAGCTACTAAAACTAGCTGCACCAGAATTTCTTTCAATCTGCACTATGTTAAAGGAAGTTAAGGAAATGTAGTTCTGGGTGTAATCAGCTTTTCAGCTTTACTGTATTCCAATATACCAGGAAGACCATCGCTAGTAAACCATATTTGTGTATTGGTAGCGATCATGGTTCTGGAAGGGAAGTATGGTTGTCTCTTTCCAAAATCCACTGATTTTTAACATGACAGCCGTTACACATGTTTGTGACCCTGTGACTAGAAAATGATCCCTGTGAGATGTCTGTTTTAAAGAGCTCAACATGAACTTTCTTGACTAACTGCTATGGGACTCCTTCAGCTAGAAACACTGACAGTGACTTTAGTTGAAAAAAATGCATAGATTTAGTCCATACTGCATACTGCACTAATAATATATTTTGACCTTGTGCACTCCATCTTTTATGCATCTGAAATAATTTTTGAAATTATGTTAACAATTGGAAAGGGCATTATAATTAACTATGATACTTCTCTATCAAAACCATGTTTTATCTTTTGAGTAATATATTCAGGTTGTCCCCTAACATTTGAATAGTAAAGACAAAAATGCTGCAGATTTTATGATGCTTTTTTTCATTTTTCTCAGCTTTTCTAATTGAGGCAAAATTATCTTGTCAATTTTTTCAATTTTGATTTTCATATTTCTTTCATCTGCTGTCACAATGGCACTCTGTCTGGTCTGTGAGCATTTTTATGGACTTAAGTTCAGAATGCTGTATTTTTACTAGAAATAAAAATTGTCCAAACACATGAGTTTTGCTCAGGATTACACTTCAGTTGTAGTTTACATTTGATTTGATATTGTCCCTTTGAAATGACAACACCTTTAGAGAAGGTTTAAAATGCATGCCGTGATCCCCTGCAATCATTATAAAACAGCATGAGAATGCCTACAACAGTAGGAGCAGCACCCTGGCTGTATATTCCAGTTTGGTTAATTACATCCTGTTTTTTCTAAATTGAAGTTTATTTGTAAGCTTAATTCAAAGCTTCCAGAAAGAACTGTTTTCCCCTAACCACTTTCTCAACTTGGACTGGTTGTATTTCACTGCTAGGTGAAGCCATCTCCATGCTCTGTGTAATTTTTTTTTTTTTTAAATAAGAAATAACCTTTGGGCTTACAGGGAAATTATGCTTCTCATTTGGATGACCAATAAATGGCCAGTAAAATCCTTAGCATCCTTCTAGCTAAAGCAACACCAAGATATATAATAAATTCAATTTTATCACTTAACAGTTCTTTCTCTGTCATACAGACCCTCATCATAAAAAAATTACACCAGTACAAATATAAATGACAAGAGGCAATTGTCTGTCAATGGACTTGCTTTGTAGGTAGGGAGAGATGCCAAGAATAAAGCATCTCACAGCATGGGTGCATGAATCACTTAAAAATTGTCTGATTCAGTTGTCAGGATATTGAAAACATATATTTAGAAATGCATGAGATAGCAATGAATAGGATAGCAAACAATGAGTTAAAATTTCAATATGAGAGAAACTACAATTAACTGACTTCCTGGGTAACACTAGCTGCATGGCTTAGAACTTTTGTTTTGCAGCAAAAACCTGGAAAAGCAACTAAAGATTAAAAATCTGCACTTCTGAATATTATTAACACATATTAAACTACAACTTCAGCACCATTTCATATTTAAGGTGGTGGTTTCTTGTTTCCATCTCTGTCTACAACTGTCTGATTCTGCCAGATTACTGGTAAAAATACAGATTTGGATGTCATACCTTATTAAATAATCATACAATATAAAGATGTTTCTCAGCTACAGGAAGAAGGTAAAGCATTTGCTCTTTAAAAATGCCATGCCATATGAATTATGTAATTTCCATGGTTATAAAACAACCCGAGAAATTGTACTGCAATAATATAATATATGCTAGGATTGATTACTCCAAAAATCCTTTCAAGAGGAAAAATTGCAGGGGGTATGGGGAAGGGAAAGGCTTTTTTTCTATTCAAGCTTCACTTCCTAAGGATTTAGCTTCTGTGGAGAAAAACCTCACATTCAGTTGTTACAGAGTGGTCACTCAATTTGTGTATTCATTATATGCATCATATAGTCAAATATATTCTTTTCAGTATATATGAATAATTTAATTTATTCTAGTGAAAGAGAGATAACTATCAGAAATAGCAATAGAAGTCACATAATGAGATAAGAATACTAGAAAATCTGAGTATTTTAGTACAGTCCATTATTCATTCAGTTCCTGGCAGCCTTTATGATTACAAATCACTTGATTGACTAACTAGACATTCTCAAAGTGAATTATGAATCAGGTTCATTTTTCCTGGTTGAGAGTTGGTACATGTTGTAACTCTTCCACTTTGTGATATATCAAGTTCTTGTAACAGTAATAAGAGATATAATCAACTCTTTATTTCAGGACAAATAAATTGCCTTTTCAAAAATGAAATGTGGTTGCTAACATTTTAACAGTGTGCAATGTAATTCCTTCCTGCTATTCTCAGAGTGCAATCTGCTGTGATGACACAGCTTTTGAATATTTGACTTTACCGAAAATATTTTAAGAGCCTCACACCCTCAGTCCAGGCATACTGATCTTAGAGGAAATTTGGTGTTGGGTCTAAGAGTGAGCGGTCCCTTTACTTATTGAAAACAAGCCTCAGACACTGAAAACCTGGGCCACAATTTGCCCTTTTGTGCCTGGCTCTGATCTCAGCTTGGGAATACTGAACAGTTTTAAAGCTGTTTATTTTGAAATGAAAAAAAGGAAAAAAAGAAGAACCTCTTCTAAAGTGTGCTTGACCCTCAAGTCCTCTTGCATGAAAAAGTCCCTCAGGCTTTTGTGGAAATTAGGCAAGGGAAATGACTGACAAGCTAGAGTAGGACTCATTTGTAGAACAAATGCACAATCCAGGGGGTACAAATCCCCCTGGAACAGGTTTAGTGAGAGGTGCATTTCACCTTCAAATGACTACAGGGGAAAAAAAAAAAGGCTGCTCAAAATCTGTGTGAGTGAATGTCCAAGCAGAAAACCACTACCAACAGCATTTGTGCCTTGTATCTGCATAGCAGATGTAGCCAATAGCGCTGGTTTGTCCTTCTGGGGTGTGGTGGTTTCTGGATGCTCCCAGTCAGCAGAGCCACCATGTGTGGTGACATGGGCTGGGGTGCATGATATATTGTTGGGTCCAAGCAACAGGGTACACCACATACTCTGGCACGTGTGTTGAAATAATGCATCTTCCCACATGGGGTACTGTGCGACAACAACACAGGTCACAGTTTTGTGGGGAGGAGAGGATTTTTCTGCTGGTTAGGGAGGTTAACCTAATGTTTGTGTGCTTATTTTAGTTCCAGTGAAGGGACAAGCTGATATTCAGTGCATTGACACTATTTATAGAACAATTTCAAGGACTTCAATCCCCTCCCTTTCCCTTCTGAAACACCAAAACACATCTGTAAAACAGGATCTTTTGGGACAAGTGATGTATTACCACTTCAGTTTTGGAAGGCCTTCCAAGATGTGGTCATTCATTTTAGAAACAATGGTTACGGATTTCAGATTTCTTCTTTATTCATCTTTCTATCTAATTTCTAGTCTTCTAATAACCTAAATTAAATGCTGAGTAGTTTAGAATATTATTAAATAGCTTTCATAGGATTTTAAAAATGTCTGATTACATCATGAGTTCAAATTATTAAGTATTCCATTCATTTTAAAATTGAGATTAAGTGGAAAGCACAAAAAAATGCTTGTAACAATTTTAACTAAGCTGTGTTAATTGAGTTAGGGGATAAGAAATGAGATTTAAAGGGTGAGAAATAACTGAAATCAAAGGCTGCATAGTTTTAAAATCAAGTGGATTAAAAGGATGCTCAGAATGGAGGATGTGAGGGGTCAAAAACTGAACTAATGGTTTGAATAGAAAATTCACTTACTTTTAGACCATGTGTCTGTCTTTCACAGAAATAGTTTGCAAGGGCACCTGATGTCATGTGGTTAAACATGAAAGGTAAAAATTACCTGCTAGCTATCAACAGGCTACATGTTGCTCATTGCAGGCAAATGTACGCAACAAGAATGGACACAGTAAAGTCTGCTCAAACGTTGCCACATCTGAGAGCGCTGTATTCACTGATGTGCATAAGCACAGCAGACCAAACTCCAGCATGCCTGGGTCACACTGACTGGGATCACTGTCCCAAGTGGTGCATGGAGCAATGGTTTTGTTGTCTTTGACTTAATATGTCAAGTGTGGGCCATTGTTCTCCTGATTTCACATTTGTTTGTAACTACTGTTTGTCAGCATAGCATGAATTTTTGCTAGGTTATTTTCTGCATTGCTCTGAAATACTGTTTGGGAGTTAAGTGCCACTTTTCGGGTTGCGATTCTCTTCTTGGTGGCCATCTCCCAGATCCTCACCATTCACAGGGCTTTACATGGGATATTCCTACCTCAGCACTTGTAGCAGGAACATAGCTCTAATCTATCTGGAAAACAGGCAAGATTTTTCTCTTGTGTTCCTTAAACATTAACCAGAGAGTAAATGAGTAATCAGAGACACTCACATGCTGGAGGAGCTTCTGGAATCACCTGTACTTGTGAAAATTACGGCACCCTTTGCAGTTTCCTTCTGGAGATGTGAGAGCAAAAAATACTCGTGAAACAGACTGGGGAGAAGAACGACAGGAAAGCAAATGAAAAGCAGGGTGCAGAACTTAAGCTACCAGGAAGAGATGACGGAGGTGGTGTGCCTTTGTTTAAAAGATTGTCACAGGCAGACTGTTAAGGACAGGCTGACTCACATGACAACTATCAGGTTGTGGTTGTACCACACATATATCACTTGCACATGGTACAAGCTGCCTTTTTCTTTGGAATGTTCGCAGTTTCAGAAGTTTTGTACTGATTCAGAGCATAGAGAGAAATCAAAAACATCATACATCCCAAACAAGCTGGGGAAAGGCTTCCTGCAAAAAAGCAGATCTCAAACCCCAGAGAGAAAAGCATAGAATGAATCTGAATTTAACAAAAAATAATAAAATACTGTAATGACTGATGGAGGCATTAGTTTTGCAGGCTTGGTTATGTAGGTTGGCATTTAATATGTACCTCCTTCTTCTAACCTTAACAGCTTTAATTATTTTTACAAACAAATAAACAAACAAACAAAATCAATACATCCTTAAACACTATTAATAAAAAATCAAGTTATCATTGATATTTGAAAACAGAAATAAAAAAGAACATATTGCATTCACACCAACTACATACCAAGCAGAATGTTAATAATATTAACCTTTAGTCTATCAGATATTTTCAAGAAATACCACTATATTTTTTGCAACGGCTCATATCTGTCATTTAACTGACATGTGAACTTTTCTAAGTTTGCCAAATCACTGAGGCCTGAATACCATTCAGCAATGTTAATTTTGTTTTCCTATTCCAGCTTTTACACAATTATTCTCATGGCAATCATTCTAGCCTTGAGTATAAGTAATACTTCGAGTGGTTTGTTGATATCCAAAAAATGATGTGTATCTACATTAAGAGATTCTGAAATCTAATGGGAGAACCATGCATAATATTAAGCTCAAATGCCTATTTCTTTCCTCCCAGATGGGATGTAGTACAGGGTTGTGCCATGGCATATGCATTAATTTTATTAATAATAATATTATTTTTGCAGAGTTTGAGTCTTTGCCTCCTATCCAGTATCCAGGAGAGTTAAAAAGGAATTTGCTGCAGAAGAGATCTCAGTCTTAAAAAGGACCCTGGATAACTCTTAGGTGAGCTGAGGAAGAAGAACATGGTAGAAGTTCTGCTCTGGAAAAGAGTAAGAGAAGAAACGAGAGTATGGTAGGAGGAAATCCTGAGGAGGATTAACAGGGACAAAAAGAGAGACAGAGAGTAATTTTCCTGGATCCCATATTTCAGTCCTACAGACTGGTTGTGCTGGCTCTGAAGGTTCTAGCCATAAATAAAGAGCACATTTAAAATGAGGAGGATTACAACCAAAGAATAATGAAAAACATAAATCCCAATATCTCCTCATCAGTGTTGCTACCCCATTAAAAATTAGTCTGTAACAGATTTCTTCCTAACTCTATGGATTTCTTGCACATTATTTTCCACAATTTTATTTCATATTACTTGTTTTTCTAAATTCCAGGTATTTTCTTAATTTTTCTTTCTTTTCAGTCCAATGGGACTTTTAATTTCCTCAGGATTTGAGACATTAGAAAGAGCACACTGTATTGCAAGCAGAACATTTGTGTGGGAATGAGCTGTGTGGGAGCATTTTACCCAGTACTTTATAGACACTCAAAAGACTAAGTTTAAAATTGTGATTGTTGATATTTGAAGATGTGCAAGCATAATCGGGCCTTATCTGGAAAGACTGATGGTCTGAGGAGACACAGGACAGTACAAAATGAGGGTTGATTTATTTGATCAGTGTTTTTCTCTTTACTGCTTTACTCTCTGGGTTCCTGTAAGTTGGTCTTTGTATGTGTTTGGACTTCATAACCTATGCTTGTCACTAACAAGGACTTTTAGGTTAACATCAGTTAATGGCTGCAGAATCTAGATTGGTTGTTTAATCTTATTTAAGGGAAGCTCTGGGGGAATCTGGCTCAGAGGAGTGGTGTGGGTTCAAAATGGGATTGTCATTTCACCCAAAGGCTGCAATAAATCATGTACTGTATTTAGATGTAGGCAAAGTTACTTCTCCAGCTCCAAAGAGTAAAACACATATCCACAGCTGTTATGGTCCAATTATTAAGGTTCGGCCCGACTTAAGCCATATGCCAGTCAATAGTATGGGTTTTATTTGATAGTAAATATGAGAGAGAGAGAGAAGAAAAGAGTGAAAAGGAGAAGTAGGAAAAGAGGTGCGGGGGACAGAAAGAGAGTGACAGAGACAGAGTAAAAGAATATCACTATCCATGGAACCCAACAATGTAGCGTTGATCCTCTCCAGCTGGAGAGGATCAAAAAGCACAGAATCCCATGGGTTAATATACACTCAGGCCAGGTGGTAATGTCCAGGCATGTCCCCCCGGGGGAGGGACAGCCTCTTGCAACAGACTCTGCTTGCACCACGTGCAGTCCTGTGGGGCAAGGCCTAGCCCTTTGGGGGGTCTGTGATGGATCATGACACCTCCTCAGCTGCTTCTCATGTGAAAGATGTGGATGTGGCCTGTGGGGCTGGGGGTTCCACAGCTGGGACAATTTGTGGAATGGAGGATGGGTGTTTATTGCCTCTTAGCAGAGGTTATGCCACGCACCCAAAACCTCCTCCTCTCCCCTCGTCTAGGGGGGAGGTCTGTGTAGACCTGGCTTTGTGAGCTGTGCTCTCCCCCCACCCCAAACTCAGCCGGGGATGCTTCTCAGTGCAGCTGGTGTCTCTGGCCTTTGTGGATGCATACCTTTGCTTCAGCCTGAGATGACTGAACAATAGGCTTCCCTTTATCTGATCTCAGCAGTTTGACTCTCAGTCCAAAGTCCCAGTCAGGTATCTTCACCGAGGCTTCTTTTGTTGTAGCTTTTCTATACAGTTTTTGGTACAATGAGCAAAACTTTATATCAATGTTTGAGGCATGAACTATTTCAGTCTCTGACAGCAGGTGAGCATGTGGATGGAGAAAAGGCACATGTTGCACTTCACAGCCCACCACCCAAAGCAGCTCCTGGGAGAAGTGCAAGTGATCACACATGCACAATGCAATCTGGCTGGCTGTGCCTCTGCAGAACTGCAGCGAGGGCCGTGGTCCTCCCCACTCTATAAAGGCTTTCTGAATTGCTGAATACATCTGTCTCCAGAACAAAAAGAGGTATTATGGCAGGCACATGATGCTTGATTTGAGCATCACATTGCCCAGCCAGGTCAGTGACAGCTACATAACGCATTCTAAAAGCACAGATCTGGTGGCCAAGCACAACAGTGCATACCTAGCTGCAAAGCTACATAAAAATTTATATTTTTAGTACCTGCTTAATCCATCTTAATTTTAATTTGACCCACCTACTGTTATTAAATATCTCAGGGTCCTCTCTCTCTCTCTCTCCACTGAGCAACCATGGTCAAAACATCCCTAGTTCAGACATCTCTTTTAAGTGCTGCCACTAGATTGGATGAAGTCAGCCTTTATTTCTGTAGTCCTTTTTCTGTCTTCTTTTCCTCTTCTGATCAGCATAGATTCAGTTTTCATCAGGATAACTTCTGTTGTGTTTGAATTCCTCTTTGTGCTCTTCCCAGCATTTCAGGCAGTGCAGCATTGCAGCATCACACCTCTCTCTGGAATGCTATTCCCTCAAGACTCCCATGGCGGAGAGAGATGGGTAATATTTTCTGAGCTTCTTCCTCTATTTTTATTCTTCCTCTATTCCTCATTTTCTATAGAGGATCAAAATGGATTATTTTCATCTTGACATGCAAATGCCTAGGCTGTGCCCTTGGCTGAGATCTCAGCATTGACTACATAAGTGAAAGATATGGGAGAAGTAGCATTTTAATGTCATACATGGAAGCGGCACTCTTATTTCTTAAGAAAAGAAAAAGAAAAAGTTGCTGCAGTCCTTTGCGCCTTGAAAAATTATTAAAAAAAGCCTAATAAAAACATTTCCTTATGCACTCACTGAATACCGTATTCACATGCAGTCACTGGTGTGCACAGAGGCAAATGAACATTGTGTGCAACTCGATATCTCATTGCTGTACTCTGAACTGCCCATTTGCCATGGCAAAAGCATCAATGGGAGTAAAAGACGCATGAATAATTTTACCAAGTCAGATTACACGTCTATATGTGAACACTTAATAAGTGAAGGAATTAGAACAGAAATAAGAAGGATTTGTAAGTCTGCTTGAGAAATGCTTACAGAGCTAAAAAGGTCAAATTCTTCACCACTTTTCACTCTGCACAACAGCAGTTAAGTAAACGAAATAACATGACCTGCAAATCAGTGCAGGATACAACTCACGCAATACATTGATACACCATAAAAGTCATTGTGTGGTGTCATGTTAACATGAAAGTCATGGTATCTGACCATGAAAGCATGTACACTGGCTCACTGTTTCTAATTATCATAATATTCTTTTTCTGAAACAACAGCAGCAGCAAAACACTATCAAGAAATTGCCTCCTGGACAACATTCTCAGCAAGTCCTCATGGCTATTTGCTCAAATGAGCAGCCCAACAAGTAAGTTGTTAGTCTAAATGAAAATTATAGCAGATAAAAACTGTCAGCCTGGGAACTGAACTAATAAGGAAAAGAATTGCATGAAGCTGACAGCACAGTTTTGAACCTCGGGAAGAATAAAGGAAAGCACAGCTAGTGAAATTAACTCATGAGACTGAGGTAAACAGGAAAAATCCACATCCATTGTTATGTTTCACACAGCAGATGAGTGCAAGACTCTCAGCAGAGATGTCTTAACAATGTTTTTACACATTAAAACTCAAGACAGTGTTTATGGTAGGCAGTGAATTAAGTGTGGACTGACAGTGTAGCAGCATGGTGCTACTGCTAACTCTCCCTATTTTTGTCTTGCCTGCAGGAAAAGTGACAAGATGGGGTTAGGCAACCTGGATGCATTCTTCAAAGCATTCCAGAGGAGGACACGAGGTATTTGTAAGATGCTGGGGAAGCACTCTGGCAAGAAATCCTGAGCTTGCTGAGTGGGATGAAGAGTTGGAGGGGAAAGAGGGTAAGCCACACCAGGCTTGTTCTGCAGAGTCCCAGGCTGCTGTTTAGGCTAAGGCCTTAGACACAGTCCACTGACAGGCCTTCTGCCAGGAGTTTTGTTACTACGAGAGTTTTGCTTAGGGAGGATTTTGTTATAAAAATTGTCTCAGTCCTCCTTTTACAAAAATCTATCCCACCTTTCTCTTCTACCCCAGGAGGAGGAATATTTTGTGTATGTATCTGGGTGAAACACACAAACAAATTCACTTCCCATGAATAATATATTCAGAATGATTTGCTTTTCAGAGTCAGAAGCTTAAAATCATGAATTTATTATGCAAAGTAATAATTGCAAATTATATTGGCAAACTCCATTCCAGAGGAAAATAAAAGGAGTATTAATATAACTAAAAGGATTAAAAATTACTGGCTGTTAACTTGGGGCTACTACAGATATTTTAGGAGGTTATATATCTCTGTTCCACCTAAACCACCAGAGGCAGTAGCTTTCATTTTAAAGGTCTAGTGAGATACTGCAATTAGTGGGCCCATCTAACAGCATATGTCGTGCTTGTATTGAGTAGTAAGACATGGAAAGAAAATGAAAGAAATGCTTAGTGCCATAAAAATTTGCATCTCTTTCTAGTTCATATTTTAGTGCAAAGAAATTAAATATATCAGGGTCAGAACATGAAAGGATTTGACTTCAGTTTTTGGGTCAAGCTAGGCTATGCCTTTAGTGGGATAACTGGACAGCATATTTTGACTTTGTGGGTCTTACAGAATCTGAAATGCCTCATTACCACTGGGCAGATATATAGCGCTGGGAGATATATAGCACTTCCCAAGGATGACTGGAGCAACCCAGCTCCTCTATGTGAAACTAGGGGCAGGTGGCTATCCCTCCTTCAAGATGCCCACAAGTTCACTGCCTGACTTAGTTCTTTGTGGTCATCATCAGAAAGGGGCACTAAGAGTTGCCAGAGTCAGGATCTTTAATGTAACTTGTCAGTTGCATTTATTTGCTCTGCTGGATCTGTATGCTGTATCAGGGGTAATCACAGGATTAATTTGCAATCATGGTCTTCTTCACAAACAACCCACAGCTCTCTGCTGCTACAGAAGCATTTTCTTCTCTGGCACACATGTTCCATTAGAAAGCATTCTGTAGTAGATTATGTTATCCAGGCTAGTGGAGATTTGTGGTAATTATGAGAAAACTAAAGATAATGTGCTTGTAAACTTTACAGGTAATAATTGCAGTACTTATGGTGCAATTCACAGACTTGGCACTATTAGAAAGTAATGAAGCTTGCTAAGTTAAAACTTTAGTGACATTTTTAGCATTTCATGATAGCATTATGATCTGAGTGCAAGGATAGAATAAAATGTAAAAAGAGGCAATTGAGGTGTTTAGTGAGTAAACACAGAATTTGTTGAAATTCTCCTTCTCTGAACAAAACCCCCTGTTTTGCTTTTCAAGGAGAGCAACAGAGACCATGATTCACAGATTGTTTACACAGATCCCAAGACCAACATGCCTTAGGACTGAAAAAGGAGCAGTCTGCAGCCTTCAGCATTGTCCACCTGCGTTATCAATAGCAGACACAAACCTACTCATCAGGTGTCACAACACATTTCCTCCAAATGGAATCAAACTCTAGTATGATCTCAGTCTTCTCCATGAGGTGAGGACGCAGATGAGGTAACTCTTAAACATTCAGTATGTCAAACCAAAAGCACAGTTAAAATCAGAAAAGGGAATTGAGTTCAGCAAAACTCAACGAAACTGAATAACTACTCAACTAAATCCAATTCTCTTGGCAGTCTGTAGAGTTATTAGTGTGAAGAAGCTGTTTTGGGAACTACTTTGGGTCATCTAAATCATGTTTGATGTGGCAATGTTTTGATATGGTTTGGGAAGTTCCTGTCACTTTCACATGTTCTCAGTGAAATTCCTATAATGACTGATGACCTCAGCAGCAAAGAATGAAGTATTCTGTATCTCTCCATCCACTGATCCAAAGAAACTTGTGTCCTAAGGTTTAGCAATAAGTCTTGAAGTACTACAAATACACTGAACTACAAATTACAACTGAACTCTACATACTGAAATGAATGAGTATGCCTTATATCATGCTAAAGTACAATACTGTTAAGCAAACCTAAGAAATGAGGTTCTATGAGCTGAAGATGCTCAGGTTAAAAATCGTGTTGGTGGCTCCCAAACTGCATCATAACAATAACATAAAAATGGAAAGTCAGGTCTGTATTTCCCTGCTAGGGTATCAAATCTGATTTTGAAGCTTTGGTTGCCCCTACTGCCTTGAAAACTGCAGAATGATTGGATTTTACACTTTTTTAACCTCCTAAATGTTTAGCAGTCTAGACCCTTTTCTTTGCTGGTGAAGAGAACAGATCAGCCCACCGCTGAGTAAAAGAGGCAGGCTCTGGGTCGATGACTTCTGAAGACACCAAGGTGATCTTGGACTGAGCTGCCTCCAAAACTGATACCATGCAGGTGACTCCGGCATGAAAACCACAATGCTAAATGAGCAGCTTGTGTTTCCTACCCTGCACCTCAAAACATGGTCAAAACAGCAAACAGAAGCATCTATTCACTCTGTAGACAAGCAGCCTCGTGAGTGTAGGTCTTATAGATATTTTAATTTTTTTTTGTTTCATGTCAAGCTGAGAAGGTAAACACTGTTTTCTGTTAAAATACTTTGGGAAGAGGACATAGAAAGTAATAGTGCCTGCCCTCTTCTTGTAGTGCAATAGCCCTATTGTCAGAGCTGTCACAGAGGCAGAGCGACACGTGGATCCCATTTCCCCTTCAGCCTCGGGCTGCTCAGACCCATGTTTCCTGCACTTTAGAGAAAAGGCTCTAGTCAACGGGAGGAT
Source organism: Origma solitaria (assembly GCA_013397895.1). NCBI lineage: Eukaryota > Metazoa > Chordata > Aves > Passeriformes > Acanthizidae > Origma > Origma solitaria. The sequence goes on along the minus strand of VZRL01000932.1, from coordinate 8,974 downwards.
TCAGTATTCACCAATGAGCCAGTGAGTGAAGATGAAAGGGAGCACATGGCTTCAGGGGTCAGGGAATCCTTTCAGTTGCATTCTCTGCTCCCAGGATCATTTCTATTTATTTAAAGACTGCTTCACGTAAGCATAGACAGTCCTGGGATGACACAGTTACATGGTTTCACCTCTTTCTGCTGACCCACACGACATGGACTGTGCCTTGCAAAAAAATCTATGGAACACATGTGTTTTTGTTGAATAGATATTGAAGAGATAGGGACTATTCAATTAATAAAAATGAGTAAGAATGAATATAAAATACCTCTATTTGAGATAATGAATTGTCCTGAGAAGATAAAACATGTTATTTGTTTATACAATCAAGAAAAGTTTAATGAGCAGAAAGGAGGAAAAAAATGTAATCAAAGGAAGCTTTTTTCCTTTTATCTCTCAAAAAAAAAAAAAAAAAAAAATTTAAACAAAAGCTGCAATTAACCTGTTGAACTCATTACTACTAGGTATAACTTAGGCCAAGAGATTAGGAGGATCCAAAAAGGATTCGACATGTATATGCATAATGAAAATATCCATAAACTACAATAGGTAGAATATTATCTCAAACCCTTTTATAGAATAGCTTACCTCTTAATACCAAGTGAATCCTGTGTACCTCTGTCTAGTCAATGACCTTGTAAGACACTTCTCTTTTTATCCAGAGTCTTTACTTATCTTCCTTACTGAAAAGACAATAAAAGAAGACAACTAAAATGAAATACACTCCTCTGCATTATTTCTGTTCCAGGGAAACAGCTGTTTTATTGCTTAGATGGAACAGTGATTTTACAAAGTTACGTGATACTTATACTCCTTAAATTAGTATTTTTACCCTATAATTAAAATTCAGCCCTGGTATATAAAGAGAGGAAGAAGCATAATCTGACCACCCAGTTAGGAATGAATTGTTGGAGCCATTTCCATAAGAGGCAATCCACAACAGTGAGGATGTGATTTTATATTATAAGTGTAGTCTTACTTGCAACAGGAGTGAGCCGACAACAAAAGTCTTTGCAGAATAGCTGTATACCAATAATGCAGGGGGAGAGATGGACAGCTATCAAATTCTCCATGTGTCATTTCATGCAGGCTGAGGATAAACCTTTCCCCTCCATGCTGTTATTAGGTGCACAATGATGCTTGGAAAATCAGGGAGCATTTCAGGGTTGGGATCTTCTTCCTCCTCTTCCTGGACTCAGTTATTTAGAAATTAATAAGGACAGGCAGATCTTAAAATAACTGTCAATGTTTCATAATTGGTATTAGTATCTGGGAGGCCATAGAAGTTAAGGGAAGACTAACTCTCACATTATATTAAGTCAATAGTTATGTACTGTCTGTAGTAAATGTCAAATCAGTATTTCATTTGAATTTATACAGTCTTTTCCTCTCTGATCTCTTCTATGCATGTCTCTTGGGTCATCTAAATTTTCCTATTCCTGATGAAGGCTGCCCTTCTAGGCCCTTAATATGACCCTAGGGATGAGAAGACCAACTGGTTTGCTGTTTGCTGCTGAATATATTGTTTTACTGTTATGAAAACATAGAAAGGTCTTGCCTTGCTACCAGATCCATTATCTCACATTGTCAAATTCAGAGAAACAGTCCCACCACAATTACATCCACCACAAAGAGCTGAGCATCAAGCACTGGATTCCTGAGTGTCCTTGAGTCTTCAGGTACTACTAAAGTTTTTGCTGTCCAAAGGCGTTCACTGCTTTAAGTATCTGTGGCTAAAGAAAACTCTTTCTACCAATACAAATTTATCAGCTAAATTTAGTTGTGAATGATATTTAGTACTTTCAGAGTCTCTTTACTCTTGCTTTATGATTTGTCACATTACTTTATTATTGCAAAAGTAACAAAAGATTTTACAACAAGAACTCATTTGGGCAAATTAAACCTGTAGTGGGATTTCAAATGCAGACATTTGTTCTCTGGGATTAAACATCAGCAGCCTGTGGAATTATTTCTGTCATTTCATCCATCATACACTCCGAATAACTAAACAAGCTGGTGCTGCTCTCTTCCTGCTCAAAGAACAAATTTCACAGAACCTTCCCAACCTATTAGTGTCAGGAAATTGTGCTGGAAGGTTCAGAGACAAAAGAAAAATCTTCCACAAGTGAAAAGCAGAGGTGTTTTCACGTGTCAATAATGTGCGTTGGGGCGTCTGCACCTAAACAGATCTTTAGCTGGCGTAAATCAGAATGGCCTAACTGGTGTATGTATATTGATTTAGTTCAGTCCTGGAATTTTCACCACAGGAGTGACTAGACCAATAACTGTGAGAATCTGGACTTGGTCTTCGGAAAGTAAACCATGACATTGGTATTAGGTGGAATGTGAAGAGGACTACTGCTTTTCCTCTTCTTTGTTTGCAAAAAGTACATTTCAAAGCACATAGGTTTTCAGCATAACCTCTTGCACACTGCAATTTTCAGTCTTTCCTTGAATCTCTGAGCACAGTACTTTGGTGGCCAAAGTTTTTATTTCAACCAAGTCAAACATGGTCAAACTAGATTAACTGTACTATATAAATACCATCGCATTAGTGAAAAAAACATGGGCTACCTCATTATTAAAGGATAATAACCTTTTAAACTACATTAATTTTTTATTCCTAATACACCTCAAATAGGTTTCCCATTCAGGAGAGACCTTCAAGGATTTTTTCAGCTACAGAAGGTTTCCTCCCCACCCTACCTCCTCCCCTCCCACTTTAAAAATGAATATAATGTGCTTTGATGTAAGACAATCTCATACTGAAAACTACAATAATACACATAAACTAACAGAAAAGATAAAATCACCAAAAGGGAGGTTTTAGAAACAGAAGTGCATAATCAGATAAATGAGAAGAAAGTCTTGGAAAGGATGGAGAGGAGTAATATAAGATATTGCTGGTGTGCTTCTTACTTCATTGTTATTTTCCTTCAGTAAAAACTCTGTCAGCTGAGGAGAGTTACTTGTGTTTGAAGCTGGGTCTAGTTTCTCTGAAACCAGATTCCTTATTCCCAGGACTCCACTGCATAGTGCCAGCACAAACATATATTAGCAGCTGCACAGCACTTTAATGAGTTAGCAAGGACCTATCAAGCAATTAACTCCATTTCAGATCTTTGTCCATTATTTTCACTGAACAAGTCTGAAGTTGGGGGAATAAAAATCAGAGAAAGCAAATATGCATTTTGGAAGTCTGAACATCTCATCTAAGGTGAGGTGAAACTCACCTACTGCTTAACCTTGTCAGTAAGAAGTGCTGATGTGAAGAATGATCCCTTTCCCAAAAATAAAGGTTTAAAAAGTAATTGGATCTTCACTTTGATGAATACAGTGAGTGCTGATGCACTGAGCTGGTGTCAGCCTTACTTCTGTCAGGGGCAAATGCCATTCTGGTTGCTTCTGCACTTAGGAAACAATGTGCAAGCTGATTTCACCTCTAGTGGAATCCCCTTAGACTTAGTAGGGCTGTGTTGAGGATGAGTTGGGTAGAATGAAGTGAATGAAGAAACTAAGTTTGACATTCTTGGATTACTTCCAAAATTACCTTCTTTTTGTTCCAGTAGTTGTTACTGAGTCTAGATTTGTGCTGTTTTCTGGAGTGCATGTATATGTCTGTGTGTGTGTGAAACACAAGCTATTGTAGACAGACATTGGCTTTTTGTACAAACAGGTGCTCACTTATCCTGTGGCCTGGACGTGACAAATAAAACTATTAACAAGCTTCTCATAAACTAAGCAGTAGTGTAACCATGAGCCACCTTTGCTTCAAAGGTGTCAGTGTGGCTGAGGTTTGTTAATAATACTTGTAGTGACCCTAGCCTGACAACAGCAAAGCCAAAAGCCATCACAACAAAAAGGCAGCAAAATCTCAAGCAGATCTGTGCAAGCTTATGAGAAAAGACAGACTTTGCTGTTTGCTCAAAGTTGGTTTTGGCTTGTTTTTTATTAGTTAGTGCCAATGGATGTGCTACACTGAATAATCTGAGGAAAAAAGGAAAAAAAAACCCTTGCAGATACAATTTACCATGGCGAGGAAGTCAGAAAGTTTCAGGACAACATCCTGAAGTTTTACAGTTTTCTAATATTTTAGCTACTTAAACGCCATTCTTCCTTTCATTTACCCATATGAACATTAAAAAAAAAAATTGTTTGAAATGATTGAAGGAGAGCTTCTCATAATTATGGTTAGATATGTCTATTGCCGTGGATGTAGGATTTGTAAATTTTAATAGGACACTTTTGATAGTTTCCTACAGTTGTCACCTAAAGCAAAACTGTGAGACTGCAGAGAAAGAATCTTTGCACTTTTCTTCCTTTCCTTCACCCCCAAAGCAGGGAGATTTTCCCTAGGTGAGAGCCCAGGGTGAATCTCCCTACTTGTATCCCACTGGCAGAGACAGCCAATATTCCTGTGAGAAAGGTCACTCAGATTCTGCCTGGCTTTTCATCTATCCTCCTTCATGAATGTTTGTGTAAGTGTATACAACTGAGTAGATGTCTCCAGTACTAAAATTCCAGAAAATTGTGCTGCAGTAGAAGCAAATACTTGCCCACCAGAGCAATGTGTTAATTTTGCTGTGGGTGTAAGACTTGTGAGGAGGTTCCATGAGCACTTCTGGGACCCAAGCTTATAATCATCTTTATATGTATCTTTTCCATCTTTGTCCTGGACCTGTTTAATTTCTCTGAGAGCATATTTTTTTGACCTGGGACAGAAAGTAAGAGAAAAACAAAGCTGGGTAGGATGGCTTGTAAATACAGCCAGGCTTTGCATAAAACAGTAGTTCAGACATTCACCCAAAACATCAGAGGATCAGTCTTAATCCCTGAGTCAGTTATAAAACTGCATCAGTGCAAAAGACAGCACTGAAGGTTTTTGGAGACATGGGGTTGGATGTCAGCTTCAGGGAGACACATATAGATCTGAATTGCTGCAGAGCAGAGACAGGCATCAACTCAGGGCTAAGGATTTCCCAAGATGTTTTAAAATTAGGTTACTTTATTTTTTATCCTCTAGACTTTTTTTTAAAATCTGGTTCTGCTTCTAACACATTCACAAGCAAAGAATTACGGAAGATATCTGTAACTGAATACTTTGTAGCAGAGAGCTTTTTAAATTAATGATTTGCTTAAAATTTCTTTTCTATCTAGAAAAACTGAAATTGTTTTTCAGTCTTGACATTGGAGGCAGAGAGTCTAATGTGTGGCCCCTATGTGGCAGCAACAGCTTTTTTAAATTACGCAAGCAGACACAAATAGTCTGGAATAAACAAACCTTAAGCAACAGATGAAACTTGGCCACTTTGATTTCCAAAGTGGTTTTGAAGATAACGAGAGAATAAGGCATCAAAGTAGTAGTCCACTCTCCTGTACTGATCACATAGTTAGGACGTGAACCTATATGCCACACTTCATATCATCTTCTTGCACATGGATGGAGGCTCAAAAAGGGTCTGTGCTTCATGGTGACCCTTGAAGCTCCATCTCCTACAAGAAGCAAAATACAGTGTAGAAGTTAGGTCTTATATTGCTCAGATGGCTCTCTAGTTCTAAGCTGCCTACAACTGCAACCTTTGGAAAAGGCTAACCATTAAAAAAAAGGAGAGAAAGCAAGACACCCACAACACATTGCAATAGTCCTGTCCAACATAAGAAATCTCTTTCAAACAAAGAGGAGCTGGTTGGGTACCCAACCGGAAATGAAAACACCAACTGTGCTGTGCTGTTGTTTCCTGACCTTTAATATCTACGGAGGAAAATAAATACTTCTAGACAAGAGTAATTTTAGACTGTTAAAGTTAAGTGAGTTGAGTCCCACACATCTTTTACAGCTAGATATTTCAAAGAGCAGTATAAAATCAAAGTCCCTGTCAAGTAAAATAAGTTATGTAACATGTTATGGTAGTACATATATATTTCCCAAAATACATGAAAAAGTTTCAAAAGGCTGTGATATCATTTCATGTATGACAGTAGCTGTGAGAGACAGCACAAGGCCTAGGCTGCAGACAGCAGCTTCATCCTGTATTCCTGAATAACCTTAAAAATTTACTGCCAAAGATCTAGACTAGGTGTACTAAGAACTGTAAGGAGAGATACTAGGCTGGACTTGGTGTACTAAAATTTGCCTCAGGAGGGATACTCTTCTCACTAGGATCCTTTCTAGTTAATTTTGTGTTTCTGGCTTGTGGTCAAAGATTAATAAACATATCTTCAAATTATCTTTTGCTGCATGAACATGCATTATGGAGTGAAAACCTGACTCACTATTTCTACACATGAAGTTATACATTACTGCAAGGGTCAATTATGGCAAAACCAGGCAAAATTGTGGCCCCGTTAGTGACAAGTGCAAATTTGATTTGACGCAACTCAGGAAAGATTTCCAAATAAAATCTGTAAATTTCTTCATTGGACATCATATCCTTTGTCTCAGGCATCTAAAGTCATAAATGCCCCAAATCAACAAGGCACCAAAACAATACAAGGAAAGGTAAGTGCACTGTTGCTCTAACTGTGGTTTTCTTTCAAGAAAGGTTAGCCCTGACCTGAAGGTCTATTGTGTGATGTAATCACAAAGACCAATTGATCACTCCAACAACCAACACCATACAGGGAATTTAGAGTAAAGTGCTCATTTTTGAGCTGCTCTGAGGCTCACCTGGTGGTTTGCAGTCACTCTACACATCTGGTGACATCAACAAGGCTGACAGAAAAGTATGTCTGTGATCGCAACTTCTGCTTTAATTAATTGACTTTAAAATTTTTTCTTTGAAGGGGGAAAAAAGGGACTATATCATTAACATGTTTTGAAAGAACTGTACCTCAAGAATAATTATTTTTCTAGATTAAACCATTACAACCTCTTCCTATACTAGCAAATATTGTTTTTGCTAAAATCTGGTATCAGTAAAAATGTATCAATGTATTGACCTAAAAGAAATTGATCTAGGGCTTGTTTGTGGGTAGTGCATTCTGGAAAGTACTGTGCCTCCTCCATCAGAATTACCTACAACAAAGACCACACATCACAAAGCACTGAGTTCCTAAGTATTCAGGCTTTCTAAGACAATAAATTACCACTAGTAAGCCACCGAATATTTAAAGAGTTCCAAGCAACTCACAAATATCCAACTATTTTTTAAAAAATTTAACTTTTGAAAAAACTGAACAGACAAAAAGACAACAAAAAATTTTAAGATGGTAACTTAAGCCATATGAAGCATTAAATTATACTTAAATACATCCTAAGAGCTGAATGGTCTTGCTTTATACTTACCTGTGTATCATTTCGCCCAATCAATGTTCCTTTCTTATTATGGGTACAAGATCCTGCTATTCACACTGGTTTTCAAGTATGACAGGTTCCAGCTCTATCTGATACCACAGTGATTATTCATTTCCTACTGGTGATCACCCCCTCATCTCATGGCTGCAAAGAGAGAGACACAGAAGGATCACAAGACTCTATAATAACAATGTACACTTTACATATACTCATATTCTAACATTGTAGCTAAAAAATTGTATTCTGCTTCCTTAATTTGCCATTTGCTTGGTGAAAATCTTAAAAATCAGTTGGAGATCAGTATTATTTCTTGAGTTTGTTTCCACTTTTTAAAAAATAATTCTTGCCAATATAATTTGTACAGATCCTCCAATGCCAAATATCAGGCACATAAAATAAAACAGACAGATTTGTAGACAACATGTTGACAAAGTATTTAAAATTATATTCTCCAAAAACTATGAGTACTTTCCTCATCATGCATAATTTGGATTGTAATAACGTGATTGTTGATGCATGTACTTTGTATTCAGGCTCTTAGGACATTTTCATTTGTTAGAATATAGCTCTGCCATACATTTCTGTCTACTGCTTCTTCACTACTCGTCAAAAGAGTAGTCTAGCCCTGGTTGCAATGCAAGAGTTTAATCAGAAATTTGCAGATGTTTTCCATAGGCTATGTAGAATGGGATTTATGTTTCATCAACAAATGTATATTGGCTCTTGACTATATATGCATGTACATGTCAAATATATGGGCAATGAATAGATCTGCAAAAACCAAACCCAAAACACTCAAGGACATACTTTCTATAGCACTGAGAAACAAGACATTAATATTAAGGCTATCACTTTTGTGGTATATGCAGAGATAGAGAAGAATCCATAATATAAACACAGAGAAAATTCTTGGTTTTCATTCCAGTTTAATGATCTTTCACCCCACACTGAAAATGGAGATGCATCCTCTCTCCACCTGAAGCTAGCTATCTAAAAGATTGGCTGCTGCCTGCAGAACAAGCATACCTTGCACATAGTCCCAGGCTGGCAATGTTCTAATCACAGCTGTGGTGATGAAAAGGTTGGGAGGGCTTACATTTCATGCACTGACCTAAACAAACTCAACACAACACAACATCTTTGCTGCAGCCCAAGCTAGTTTCCTGATTCAGCTTTTCCTACACACAGAATCACAGAATCACAATAGGTTGGAATGGACCATAGTGGGTCATCTTGTCCAACCTCCCTGCTCAAGCAGGGTCATCCTGGAACAAATGGCACAGGCTTGTGTCCAGATGGTTCTTGAATATCCCCAGTGACCCACAGTCACCCGCACAGTAAAGAAGTTTTTCCCCATATTCAGGTGGAACTTCCTGTGCATCAGTTTCAGTCTGTTGCTTCTTGTTTTATTGGTTTGCACCACTGAGAAGAGCATGGATCCATCCTCTTGATACCCTTCCATTACATGTTTATGCACATCTATAGGGTCTCCTGCTAGTCACCTCTTCTCGAGTCTGAACAGGTCCAACCCTCTCAGTCTTTTGTTGTAAGCGAGATTCTCCAGACCCTTAATCAACTTAGTAGCTCCCTGCTGGACCTGCCCAGGAGCTCCACATCTCTTGTGCTGAGGAGTCCAGAACT
>VZRL01000931.1:0-189889 GCA_013397895.1 Origma solitaria | reverse complement strand
AGGGACGTCCCTCCACAAATATGCATGTTTCAGGAAAACAATCAATCTGTTCTTCAGGTGTTTTATAACAGATCCATCATAATGAAGTATTTGCAATATATGATTGCATATATGGATATTTAATAGAGTCTGCCCATATTTGAAAGTGTCCTACATTGCAAATGGGGACTTGAGATGCCTTTGACTTTAAGTAAAACACATTATGAGTAGGGAGCAACTTAAATGTCAGAATGAGTGTAGTCTTGAGCTTTTAAAGGATTTAGAGGGTGAGATGACATCCTCAGAGGATTTTTTTTTCCTTCTGTGCATTGGGAATGTGTTTGAGATACACTGTGATTCAGTCATACACTACAGACTATATGCTATAGAACAGGAGAGTTCCCCAAGGGCTAATTCTTGCAAATGCTGCATCATGAATCAAGAGCAAGCTTAGCAAGTGTGTATTTTGTTATATTCCACTGCAAGAGCACATAGCATGGTTCTGAAATTTGGTACTAATGGCAAAGTGTGACTTTCAAAAGCCAACAAAAACAGACATCTCTAGAGATTTTTTTTGTGATGTATTTTGCAAGATTTTGTTTGGGTTTTTTTTTTTTTTGCAAGATCAATATCATTAAGCATGGAAAATAGGAATAATTGATTTCTACATCTGCAATGAATGGTACAATGTACGTATTCTCTATAGCACATATTACTATATTGACACCAGAGGCAGAGATAGACCAGGTAGGTATGACAAGCATACAGCACACTTATTCTGGGATTTTTTCCCTTGCCTCACATTTTCTCATTTCTAACATAAGATGTTAAAGATATGAAACTGTCTCACATATGATTAATGGCACCCTATTTGTCTTCCACAGAGAGATTATTAAAAACATATATAGAACAAAGAACCATATATCTTCACCCATGTTTGAAAAATCTCCTTCAGGTAATGAACACTTTGAGAGACATTTAGAAAAAAAAGCATTAGAAGTTTGCTCAGTCATCAGAATTGGATGTTTCTATAACACTGAAGTAATGGCCAGTGCTAGCCAGGGTTACATAACAATGTGCTTGTGAAGAGTTTTCTGGCTTCATGCCTGACCGTGTCTTTAGGCTGTTTGCCTAAATCTCTCTGACTTTTTAAAGAAAACTCTTTCAATGTACTTTTCTCTTAGTACATGACTTACGGAGCAGCCACTCAGAATAAGGACATTAGGGAATCCAGAGCCTCAGGATCCATGATATTAGGAAAACTTACAAGGCAAGGCTGGGTGTTTAGATTTGCTTCATGGAGAATGTTTCTTGTCTTAGGGCAAATATTTGAAAGCTCCAGTGGTTCTCTGACTTATATCCTGAATAAAAACTAAGTCTCAAATGTAAAAATTCTGTGAGAAACAGCATACTATTTTCTACATGGGTTTCACAACACTGTACATGTTAATGAAGGAAAGGCCTTGGTAACTGGAGTATTCCATGTGACTGAAGCTTTAGTTATAGATAAGTATTGTATTCCTTTAAGCATAAGTATTTCTTTATTTTATATGTGGTCCAATTAATTAATTTTCCCCCCTAGACCTTAGCATTTCTTTTTCGTAAACTATAAACAGACTGAGAAGTAGGATTCATATACAGGAGTAAAAAAGTAGGCTGCTTCAGGAGAGTTTTGAGCAGATGTTTATGTGCTCAGAATTGTATGCCTAAATGTACGTCTAGTCAATCCAAATCCAAATATAGGGTTGTTCTCCACATGTAACCATTGTGTTTCTTGGTCTGAGCAGCCAAAAAGTCAGGGAAATAAGTGTCTGCCTCTGACCACCATGCTGAACAGAAGATTCTCAAGGGTTTTAGTCTAAATCAGCTATGTCTCTTGTGAGACCAGTGGTGCGTCCTTTGACAATTTTTATACTTCAGAATTACTATTGTAAGAATTTTCCTAAAATTTTTGAGTTGTTGTGGTCATCTATTTTGGGAAAGTATAAACAGCACCTGCCGATTTATGTCAAGGGCCAGTAGAAACAAACTACCATCCTTTTACTTGGGCAACTCTTTTCAGCTGTTCCAGAAAGTCCATGGAAGGATGGGCTTCCAAGTGCACAATATCACTTCTGCTTCTCACCTCTCCAAGTTCCAGTTGCTCTCCTTCAGCTGCTCCTCCCTCAAAAAGCTTATTAAAAGTCCCGTTGTTAGTCATTAAATTTGTAATGAGATGTGAGATTAATTTTTAGCATATATAGTCCTTGGAAGCCTCTAAATATACTAAGTACATATGCATTCCTTTTTAGAGCTTTAGAAAACTGTCACTGTCAACATTTTACGATGAAGAAAAATACGTAAGCCCACTCTACTGAGTACATTTGGCTTGTTCTTTGTGGCAGGTTAAAACCAGTGAAGGGAATTGTGTATGAAAGCTTTTTTTTGCTTCATAAAACAAGCAAATAACCAAAGATGCTTTCTTTGTGAAAGCTTTTCTTCCATAAATGTTTTTAGGAAAAGTCATGTTTTTCGTCCTATAGGCTGAGTACTAACCCCAGTTTGATCTGTCATAAAAGCAAATAAAGAGAGGATTACTAGTTCCTAAAGAGAGATTTATCTGCCCCTCCAGCCTTCTTCAAAATTAGTAACATCTCTCCTGCTCACATGCCAGAGCTCTGAGCAGTACTTGCAGCTGTTCTGGAGGTGGCACTTCCCAGCCCATAACACTGCAGTATCCTAGAGATGAGAACGCCTGGGCTTGGTCCCTAACACAGAGGAACTGGTTTGCATAACCCTCCAAAACAGAAGCTATTACAGTGAAGGTTTTGTTTTGTTGGGGGTTTTTTAACAGAATTAGACATCCTAAAAGAATGACGTGCTCTTCTCTACCTCACTGGAGGTGGTTTATGTTGAAGCAGACTGCAGTTACAGATGACATCTCAAGCATCAAGCATTGCCATTACACCATGCTTCTTATCTTGTTCAAAAAGCTCTTTAGATGGAATATTTCCAGACCCCACCCTTTAAAGAAGTGTGGTTTTGGGACATGTGTTGAAGATTTATTTCAGGTTTTGAATCTTGTCTGGATTTAATAGCTTTTATAGAGGAATTATGGAAGAGATAAGTAGGAAGATTAACTTTCAGGAGTCAGACTTGGTATTTTGCAGGCATCAAAAAGCCATGGACTGGCCAAGGACACGATGTATTTGAGTACTAGTTTTCCACATTTCAAAACTCTTTGCTGCTTGGGACCTTAAGTGGCAAAAAATGAAGTGGTTACAGACCTAAGGAATCACATTCCCCCCAGTTTCTGCTTTGAGAGCCAAGGCTGTACACAGAAACACCATGATATTTCATCTGATTTTTTCCCACTTGTTTCACCAAGCATCTTATCAGAATCTCTCTAACTGCCATGGCTGATTATTAAGAAACTTTTCTCTGTTCTAATTCACCAATGGTAAAAAATAGGTGTGTATTGGGAGACACTGGGGTTAAATTGTCCCCAAGAAAAGCAGTACACAAAGGTTAAGAGGACAAATACTTCCTTTAACTTCATTCCTCCATTGCTTTCATGTTTCTGACATAAAACTGTCAGTGATTTAATAGCAAAAGAAAAAAAAAGGAATATCATTCTATTAAACCAAAAGACATGTCTAAACTAGGGAAAAGAAAGTTTCAAATTGCTAGCTCATGGTATGACTTCATTGTTCTTGATTCTATCTGAAGTCATTTAAATGCTATGTTGTCTGATGGTAACAAAACTCAATTTAAAGGATGTTTCCAACTCCAGCTACCTTTGGATTAAATGTTTTGTTTTAGGTCTCAGTTTTCTTTTAAACACTGACCAAGAAAAGACAATGCAAATTTTTTAATCCCAACTTAATAGTTCATTTTAAAAATAGTAATAATATTTCTCAAGAAATCATATTAAATTACTTGAATTTATAATTTATAATATACCATCAAAAATTTGCACTATTTTACAGCAAAATCTTCTTTTGTCTTCAAAGGGAGCATTTTTTTAAGAGATATAGTCAAACTTACTGCTTCTGGTGAAAGCAAAATTGAGCTCCTGGCTGCTGGGCTCAGTGCTGTAGGAGTTAACTCTGCTGATGATAATGAGATTGAGCAGGCAGCAGATGCTCGTGTGCCTTTACAATCCAAGTCTACCAAAAAATTCATCTCACAGAAAATTTAAGGAATGTCTGGCACCCTGGAGATAGTGACAGACTCAGTCTTAGCCATATGCCACCTGCTAGAGCCACTGTTAAACAAACCACAGGATTTAAAAGCAGTATAAGAAGTTGCTTACTCACAATGAGACTGTTCTATGCCAAATCATATAATCTTTTAAACCACCAGTCATACTAAGCTCTGAAAAGAATAAATTTTTTGAAAAATATTAAATTAAGTCAAGACTATTCTATAATAAGTATATATTGTGTATATAATGGGTTCTATTTACAATCACCCATGTATAGGAACATAGTGCTCACTATACTAGGTTATTATCCCCATGAAATCTCAAATACTTTACACTTACTCATTCACATTTACAATTTTAATATCTGTTTCCTTGAAAGTTTTGTGAGGGTGTGTTAACCATTTTCATGCATTAGCATATTTGATGTCATTCAGAGACAAAAATATATTCTGTAAAATATACAAATGTCTTAATTTGTAAAACTTGTAAAAGAATGACACCTCACTATAGAGAGGAACACTTCTGAGAGCTGCAGAATCCATAGTGCATATCTGTGATGCTTTACATGATTAAAAAACCCATATTTTTCCTCTAGTCAGCAATTCTGGAATAAATTGGTACAGAAAAAAAAAAAAAGAGGTGTCTTCAGTTGTGACCTTGGAAACTCGCATCTCAGACACCGAATCATTGACAATGTGGGCAAAACCTTTTGGACAATTGGTACATATTCCTGGGCATATGTGTGAGCGTTCATTTTGAAAATACCAGAGGAAAAAATATTAGGTCGAGAAAATGTATGCCATTCATATAAAGATAAAAATCTGCATGACACATGGTGTCAGATGATCCAACAGCCCAGTTTGATTGAGAGGTAGAAAGGGTTTGAACCAATAATTATGCAACAGAGTCCCACTGGAAAAGCAGGAGAAAACATCAAGATTTAGAATTACTGTGGGAGTCTGGGACAGTGAACATTTGTCTTTGCTTCCAAATGGCTGAAAGTTCCTAACAGCCAAACATGTTGAATATCCCTATGACTCAGAAGCTGAATTTGGCGCTATGTCTTTGGTTAGTCTTTATTTTACTGTCTTGTAATATGAAGAATTATGTTTCAGAAAACCAAACCAAAATTATACAAAAGTGTGCTTGACTGGAGTTGAATCTCAGAATGTCTCTGATTTACATTTGGGAAGGCAGGTTGGGGCTAGGATTTAGTGCCATGGGCAGTTCAGCTTTAGTGGAGAATTCATAAGGTCTTTTGAAGGACTAAACTACATATAGGTGTTTATTTTAAATTTAAAGCGTCAGCCACTTCAGAATAACCTTAACTAAAAGAAGAAACAAAATATTTTTGATGCAACCCCTGTAAATCTTAAAGAGTCATGAAACTCAGGTGTAACACTTGCTAAATACAGACATTTAATTTCTCTTTTTTTCCCTTACTTAGTCTGCTGCATTAATCTCCCTTTCTATATTTGAGATGTGGTTGGAATATATTTTGCAGGATTTTTTTTGCCCCTAACTCACTCGGATTCAGGCTCAGATTCATTTCAGTAGGAAAAGATTGAGGCTTATGTATTTTAGAGTTTAGCTCCAGCCTGAAAAACAACCTGTTTGTTTTATTGATATGTTCCACTCTGAGAGATTTTTTTCAGTGGGAGCAGGGACAAAATTGGAATGGATGAAAATTGGAGGGAAAAAAAGTACCTATTTATCTCTGGATTCATTCTAATTTTTAATACTCTGTCAACTTGTTACACAGTCTCAGAAGCTACAGCCTTTGTCAGGGTTCTTTGTGTTTTTTTCTGTGCAAGTTTTTTGTGAATAAAAATGATTCCAATTCTTCTATTGGAGATGTTTACTTTAAAAAATGCAGAAGTAGAAAAAAAAATTATTCTTAGTACTGACTCTATTTCTGAAACATATATTCATGACTTAGCGTCTCCATCTCCAGTTGCACAGTTCAGCAAAATAACTAAGAAGAGAGATTGTCTTACTGTAAATCTGCCGTAGCACCTACACCTGGGAATCACAATGTTGTCAGAAATAGGTGTGAGTATTTTTTTAACATATTTAGGCTGGCAATTAGAATATATTATAATAATATTCCTAACCATCTGGTTATCCGGTCAGGTACAATGTAGTCTTTCAGTGCAGTAGTTAGGGGAAAAACTCCTCTTATTAATTGTAAGATAAAGCTGATGTGTTTTGAAAAGCCTCACACAGTGCATTACCTGAGATAATAAGGTGCTGTTCATTAGACAGAAAGCTCCTGCTAGTCCTGTTTTTCTACATACACTTGTATTTCTTTGTACTCATTCTCTGATTATGCTAAATAGCAACTGCAAAGAACATATTTTGTCTTTTGAGTATTGAGCTGGATGCTGCTCCAGAGCTTATCATATTCACTTCAGAACATGCAAAGTGATACGGCTAGCACAGAACTGCTCACCCTGTCTCTGCCTCATTTGGAAAGCTGGGAGTGCTTCTGTCATTAAAAAATCTTGAGAGACCCATTTTCTCAGGTCTGCTCAGCTGCAAGACAGCCAGATAGGTGCTGACCCCAGCTCTCTAGTTTTACTCTAATGGAGATGTTCTACTCTGCAAAGCATCATTATTGCTTCCATTATATCTCTTCACCTTATGCCTTCTGTGCAGAACGACTGATTCAGGAAAATAGAACTGAATTTTTCACTTGTTACCTTTGCATCTGGTCATTCAATATAATACCAACAGAAAAAGATGTAAAGTTAAGATTGCAACTGATCTTCAGGGTTCAATGCTGATCTGTATTGGTATTTTATTCTGAATGCTCGTTCCAATATGCAGAAAACTGTTTCTGACCTCCTTTCACAAAGATGAGATTCTGCACTTTGGTTCTTGTTTTGTGGACTGTAACAAGCCACCCCAGTCCCTTCAGAGAGAGCAGAAAGCCCTGGTTAGCAGAGTAGTCTCGTAAATTATTTTTCTTCCATTTTCTTTATTCTCTCACATGTTCAAAAGATCCTTTCACACTGTTAACGTTCTAATGCTTTCCCTGTTTCCCAAATACCATATCTAGAGCCTTTGTTTTCGTGACCACAAACTATTCTTCATTTCTGGAGGTCCTCATGGGACTTAATAAGATTATTAAGTGGGGAAAATAACACAAAAATTTTTTTTCCAGTCCAGACATTTTTTATATACATTTTTTTCAATAGAAGTACCAAACAATTTTTTTGAATCAGGCTTTAAAACATCCAGACAGTGAATGTTCATATGCGTATGATGAATCTATTCACCTTGCTTCTGGAGTGGATGAACAGTGATAAAATATTAAATATTGAATGCTATCTTTCCTTACAGTAGTTTAAAAGACCTCATAAAATAAGCAAAAATGTAAAAATAGAGTATTAAAATGTCTCTTTTGGTTATGGTTTCAGCAATTTCTCCTTGATTTATATCTATCTTATCTATTTATGGTTTCATTCTGAGTTATGCACTCCTTCAGAAGCTGACAATGAAATTAATATGAAGAACTTTTTTCTTTCAGTTGAAATTATGACAGTATAAAAACCATTTAAATCAATTGTGCTTTTTAAAAATTTTTCTTCTATTTGCAATTGCAACAGTGACAGTCTTGGAGTTTTTTTAGGCAAAGGTATTCTGAGAGGACATTTATCACAGCTTTAAGGAAAACTCTGAGTGATAGAACTCTATTACCTCTGAAACACCTCTTTAGATGGCGACCCATTCCGTTTTATTTTCTTGATCTTTGCAAAGTTTCACTGAGAGTACTGAATTAATGACATTGTATCAGTTTGTTAAGAAGGTAAAATTGATTGTTGTACCTCTTAGAAGCCCCTGTTTCTCATGGCAGCTTTTCTTGTTTACATATTGAAACAAGAAAACGTATTGAACTGAAACATACTGAACGAAAAGTTCAGGAAAAGATAATATTCATAGCACGTAGATTTTTGTCTTTGGCTTGGGTTTTTTTTGTGCCTGGCAACTTTTTGACTGACTAGGGAACCTTGCTATCTTACAGGAATATCTATATTTTTGCCTTGTAAATGGATTCTGGTTCAATGAAATAAAATCATGTTTGTATATATTATTTCTTTTGAAGTAAGAAGACTAATGAATTAATTTCCAAGTCATATTCTCTATAATAGCCCTTAAGAGCTTAGTAGTTTAAAGTTTAGGAGTGAGCAGTTGAGTCGAGCTCAACATCTTTGTTGTGGCTGTCATAACACATCCCACTAGTGACAGATATGTTGCTGCCTAGAAATGAATGACAAACTTCCTAAACAATATTAATGGTGGCAACATAAAGTGTAGTGCTTTAATGAAAGCTTTCAGGTGCACAAAATCTGGATATGCACACAGGTGGCATTGGTTTCTCAAAAATTTTATAAGTTTAATTAATTAGTATATCTAGCAAGTACATCCAATAGGAGACTGGCTGCCCTGGTGACCCACACTTGGGCCTGCCCCTTGGAGTCTTCACAGGGGATTTTAGCCCTTTATTTTGTTATGTCTCCAAGTGCTGGTGCAAAATAGGGTGTCCTGGTTGAAAAATCTTGTCTTGAAAACCAGACTAAACAGAATTTCAAGAAGGTGGCATAATGTGTGAGAAAGGGAAATCGACTGTTCTAAAGTGTGAGAAAGTATTAAAAACTATACAGATATTAAAAATTTACAGAGCTACAAATATATAAAGAATATGTAAAAAACTAAAAATCTTTAGGCATCAGCATCAAATAAGTTATCTGAATCTGGTGCTTTTGGCAGACTGGTTCAGCTACTCCAGATGCAGTGTATATACAGAGCATTCTGACTATTCACTTCCACTGCAGATGTAGGCTTCCACAGAATTTGAACGTCCACAGTAAGAGCATGTTCATGGATACCTGTTTTCTAAGGCAGTGAATTCTTACTGATGCAAAAATACTATTGTCAGTACAAGGAATTCTTACTGATAAAGAAGCACAAAATATTCAGTTTGTATTTTTAAAGCTACTCATGCTCTTTATTTTAGACATATGGTCTAGCTTTGTTTCTCAGTAACGTTGTCCCCAAAGGAAAACTATAGTTCTAAGTGAAAGACTGACAGGAAAAAATGCATTGGTCCTACAGATTACATATACCTAATATCTGAAAAAAAAGGGGGTTTGCAAGAAGCACAAAAAAAATCTTAAGGAAACATTACTTCTCTGCAATTGCAAACAAATGAATTTGTATTTCAATTTTTTTTTGTTAAGAATCACTTAAAGCAGTTGAGTAGACCACTAGAAAAGTTAGCAAGGATATTGCTGTTCACCTTCAGGCAGAGCTAGATGTAGATCATTTCAGTTTGAGGTTTAAAGACAAAACAAAATTGGAAGTTCTTGCTAGTGCATGAATTCAGAGGCATGAAAGGCTTTTATACATTATGAGCTCACAGCGCGGATGGCAACCAGCTTGGTTTTACAGGAGTCTACCACCATTACAGCACCCTTCCGCTAATAAATGGATGGTATTTGTCTCCAGAAATGTATTCCCAGTGGATGAACTGGAGCAGAGCAATGACGCTAAGGACCTTGAAGTTAATTCTAACCATAGAGAGCTAAAAGTTCTTATGTCAAGAAGTATTCTGTGATTCCTCTTACTATGGAGGAAGATCTCAAAGGAGTATTTCCAATAAAATGCTATTATTTAGAGAGTTCCAGCCATTGCATAAACACTGAAAATGTACTTTGACTTGATTTTAAATTGCTCATATATAGCAAGGACTACAATAGCCTTTCTGCCTTGTCTTTTATTGCACACAGAAACATAAATTCATATCTAAAGAAACTTCAGTGCTGTTCAAAATAAGCACTGAGAACTGCAATTGGGCAGAGATAGACTCGCAGGCACAGAGGCATATTTCTGCCACATAGGCGCATTTCTGGCTGTGTTCACTTGATACATCAGCCTTTGGATTAAATGCTTTTTCCTTCCTTATTCAGGCTGATATGATCCTGCATAAAATACAGATAGGACAAAGAGGGTTCAGCTGACTGAGCAAAGCTGTGAGCAGTTACTCTTTAAAGCAGCATTGAAAAAATAAAATGCTTTGCATGGTCAATTTATATAGTTTTTACAGAGATCGTAGAATATAGTTTGCCAGGGGACATTGATACTAAGAAAACTTCTAGAGAATGCTGCTAATAAGTTTACAATATAACAAGTTTATCTGATTCTTGCATTTATTCTTTTCCTTCTCACCCAAAGTTTAAGCAATGTTGCATGAAATCAGTCCTAAAGCTGATGTTTGGATTTCCTCTCCTGTCCATTATTCCCATACAAAACATGATCCATGACACTGTAAAAGACAGATCTAAATTTCATAAACAGAATCAAACTTAGAACTTAGCTTCAAATACCAATGCAAGGTTCTGAGTTTGAGTAGGTAGCTGACTTCCTCCAGGTATCTGATCCATGCCACGGTCACAAGCAAAAGCCAAAGCTCGATTGTAAAATGAAAAACTGGAAGGTTAGGAGAACACAGATTTAATTTAGACTTCTATCACTACATACATGCTTTGTCGTGTTTGCTAGAGGGTGCCATAAGCACATCTTTGATGTCATTGCAGCAAGTGGGTGCTGTTTATCCTGCTGGAGGTCTGAGCTCCAGCTGCTACAGCAGTAACTGGCCTTGTGCTCCATTTACTGATTTTCTGGCATGGGGTATATTTTTGCTGAAGGTCATGAACAACACAAGAAATAGGACAAATTTTAGTCTCAGGATGTGTTGGTCAGAAAGGGTGCTTTGGTAGCCCAAAGACATTCCCAGCCTACTTGCTACCAGTGACAGACCTCTTAAAGCTTTTCCATGAGCAGGGTAACCTCTTTTAAAGGAAAGTAGCAGGCAAATTACATCAAGGGATTGCAGCCCAGGTTCCTGATATCTTTTGTAATATTATGCAGTGGAATGATAAATTGCAATTGTTACAAAATAAGTATCAATGTTAAGAGGACATGATTTCACACCTGGAGGCCTGGATTAAAACTGTTTTGACAGGTATCAAATAAGGTGTGTAATATTTTGTCAGCCATTGCATAGGTATCACCCAGAACATGAAGTAGTACTTAATTAACATTCATGCTTTTTCACATCAGTACCTTAATGAATATCTGAATGCCTTTGTTTTAGTGACTTAACAGCAGTATTCTTGGTAAATAATGCACACAACTATTTATTAAGCAAAAGTGAAATGATGTAACACTACAAAGAACTGTCTTGTTATTTATCGTAGAATACATTTCAGAGGAGTTTGTGTGTTATAGTAAGCACACAGGAAAAGTTCAGAATTTTGTTGCTCAAGGTAAAACATACCACAGTGGATTATTAACCCTACTTATAGCCAATGAACTTGTCATGAATTTTAAACTAGAAAACTAAAGAGGAGTAGTAAAATTAATTTCTTTATACTGGGAAATAACTGTTTCTGTGGAGAAAAGGCTTTACCCAGTAAAGACATTACCAAAAAAAAACAAGTAAGTCTGTTCTTCTATTTATTGTTATGGCCCTGGTTACCCACTGTATCTCTGCTCATGTTCCTTATTTGTGTATCTGGACAAGCACATATTTTGTGTGGTTCACAGCTATGAAAATATTGACTTGGTAGCCAGTTGAAGCATGCAGAAATGAAATGTAAGACTGCTTTAGAAAGTTGTTTGCATTTCTCTGCCAAATTAAAGTTTGTACATTTAATGAGCATGCATTCTGCTCTCCTGCAAGTTAACCTTGTAAAAGGGCAGATTCTCTGAGTTGCTGACTTGTGCTTTCTCTCCCTTTTTTTTTTTTAACTTTTCTGAAGTTCAAGAATGAAATTTCCAGTATTTTCAGATCATTTTGATTACAGTTTGTCTGTGAGACTTGTGAATGCTGAGAGGATTTAAAAAGGCCTCTTTAGCTAGTGTCCACCTTTTTTATTTACCATCAGTTTGAAAGACCAGACAGCAATTCCATTTAGGACAGCTTAAGGGAGAACATCAGAAAGTTATTCTCTGTAACATCAAGCTGTCATACATAGTCCAATTTTCTTATATTTTCATATGTTTTAATAGTCAAGACTATTGTTACTATTTTTCTTGCAGTTCAAGATTTGAAACTGTGGAAAGAGATATCAATTGTCAATTAAAAGAAATGTATCATGCTTTTAGCTACGGGAGTTTTTTCCTTTTCTGTGGTAGAACTTTCTACTTCAGTAGTTTGTGTTTCTTACAGCTTTATTACTTGATTTCATAGTTTGATGATTGATCAATGTGTATTGTTTACCAGTAGAGTTTTACAAAATGGCTTATTGTAAGTGGCAACACGTTGCTGAGATTGAGCACTTTGTTAACTCACTGTGTATGTTTGTCTTTTGCTGATTAAGCTGCATTTTTTATGGCTTGGTTTTCATTCACGCAGATTGACTTTTTGATTTAAGTTTTTGACTCTGTAATTTAAAAGCAACTAGGATATTTCAATAGGTGAATTTTCATATTCTTCTTTTTGACGATATCACATACTTAACTGATTAAGAGATTAGTCTGAAGTGTATGACTGGTGCTATTTTACATATTAGTTGAGAGGAGGACTGAGACATTTCAATAGTCAAGCAGCTAGAAAAGCATGATATGAATCAAGACTGAAGTGTTTCTTGAGTGAAACCACCTTTGTGTAAAGATTATGTGTTGTATTAAATGTTCAGAATATGCAGCAGTACAGTTTAATAACACATTAAAATACAAATAAGATTTTGTGAGAGTATATTTTATAAACAGATTTTCCTATAATAACAAAAATCTAGAAATAGGCAGAACAAAGTCTACGTGATGAAAGACTGATAACACACTTCTAGCTGTTCCTGGGGGTGTAGATAAAAATTTATTGTATTGAAGCATATTGTCCAAACCTGGGGCTAAGGGAAATAAATATAAAACATAATTTTCTCCAAAGGTATTCTCTGAACAGCTGCTTACTGTGAGGTTTTTGCTTCTTTTGTCCTGTTTAGTTTTTAAGATAATTATTTATTTATTTATTATCTTTCTGATCTCTCTAATATCCAACTCATTTGCATCTCATTAACTCGACTCTATAGGTAGTATGGAAGACAGTGACAAAGACCTCATTGTTGCCATGATAAAAAATATGTATGTTGCATCCCCAATATCCAGAAACCCATTTGTCTCATTGTTAGAGTCAGGCAACATTTAAAGTTGATAATCCATATTGGCTGTTCTGAACCACAGTTTTGTACTGCGTGTGCTTAGAAATTACTTTCAGATTTGCCCTGTAAATATTCAGGGGATTAAGTGGAGACTGATCAACCTGTAGATCCAGGAATCCTCTTTCTTGCCCTTCTCCAAGATGGGTATAATACTTTTCCTAGCCCCATCACCGTTATGTTTCAAAAATTATGGAGAAAGGTATGAAAATAATATTGACCAGCTCTCTTAACACATTCAGATGCATCCCATCTGCTCCCTTGGGCTCTTAACTATTTGTTTTTATACATTTTCTCTTTAGAATTCTTGCGATTTTAGAAGCTTAAATATTTTTGACTTTGTCATTCTTGAAAGCCTTAAGTACCATAACAAAGTGCTATCTCTTAATGCTGTGAAATCTTTATAAAGGCATTTGAAATTTTTCTTAGGGTTTACACAATAACAGTTACAATGTAACCTTGTAAACTGTAGGAAATTCCTGAGAAAACATCTAACAAGTAGTAAGTACATGAGAAATTAGGCTTATGTTGGTGCATGTAGCTTTTATGATTAGAGAAGCTACACAGTTAAGGATTGTAGCATTCTAACGCTTCTTTAAAAATAGAAAGTTTACAAACATTGTAAATTATATGTTACTTAATATTATTGTGATTTTGTCCTGTTGCCAGACACCACTTTCACAGTAGGGTGAAAGCATTTACTTTATCTACTTTGATACCAAATTTGCACAAGGCATGCATGAATTATTTATTCAGGGAAGAATTCTTATTTACTTTAGTAGGATGTTTCAGCTCGTCAGAGGAGGACTTAGGGGACTGATACACAGAAATTGTGATTTTTAATATGATGAGTGGGGATATGCAGAGATAGGGCAAATAAATACTGGAATGCTAGTACAATGACAAGGGGCATATTGCAAATGGGAAATATGACATTCAACTGGCCTGAATAATTTGAGTGCACAGTGATGATAGTATCATCTCATATCTTGATAGTAATGATGCAGTAATTCAACACTGGCTGCACTGTGCTTACTGATAACATTTCAGATCAGATACTGTGTGGCATTTGCTATTTACTGGCAGGGATTTTCCATCAAGGAATGAAGGCAAGCAGAGAAAATCTATATAAATCTTATGCTGATATAATGGAACTATTTAGCAGAAGAGTTCTATAGATTTTTCTAAATAAAACATTCATATTCTATTTTTTTTCTTGTATCTCTATTTTAAATGTCCACATGTGATGTTTTCAAAATAAACCAAGAGTTTGGATATCTGAAACTCTTTGGCATATACCACTTGAAGTTTGCAGGACTTTTCTGTGTTCATCCCCTTGGAATCATCATTGAGATTAGGAAAGCGAAGACTATAAAATGATTTCAGTGCCAGTGTGGCTGGCAGCAATGCCTCTTCACAGATGCCTACCTGGATGCCTATTATATGTAGGTAAAGGTGTTTAGTATAAATGTACCACAGTTTCCCGCCAATTAAATCTTTAGTAAATAATGAAGTGAAGACAATATTGCAATATTTTTGATCTCGGATACCACACTCCTTGTCAAAGTAAACATTTGCAGGAAAGAAACCGAGGTGTTGCCATATTGGTGCCAGCTGGGGTGGCCTGTACCCAGTGTCAAATCTCAGCAAACAGCAAATTTTCTGAAGCCTCTGGCTTCTGAAAGATGTTTGTCATGTTGTCATAGATAAGATTTACTTGTCAACAACATCAAGACTATTGTTGACAAGTAAGCAGTCAACATCATTGCTAATTTGTTATATCAAATAATACAGAAAACTAGAAGGTTGGGAAGTATGTTTTTTCACAAGTAAAATCTATCTGTACTTCAGACTTACAAATTTTTAAGGACCATGTTTACCTTCATGCAACTGACTCATCTTGTCTCGTTCATTTAACATGAGTTAAAATAATTTTAAAGTTCATTTATTAATTGTTTAAACCACATTGAGTCCAGGTTGGGTTGGGCAGCAATGTCAGTGACCTCAGGGTGGGAATCAAGATGAAATGGAGATCCGAGGAAGGGAAATTGAAAAGAATTAGAGGGAGATGAAAAAAAGCCAGAATCTGTGTTTTCATTCATATAAATGCATCTCCCTTGTAGATATATGGAAGTCTTTGGCCTATTTCACTAGAATTATTTCTTCACCTTCCAGTTTAAAGAGATGTGTAAAAGTGTTGTGGAAATGTAGACTTTGGAGTTACTCTTCCTGTTAGAGAATTCTTTGCCAGAGAGGACAAGTGTTTTTACTGAAAGCTTTTAGTCTACAGAGTTCTTGACGGGAAATTATGTTGTATTTGATCCATGTTTAGAAGAAAGGATCTGTATGAGAAGAAATCCATATCTGAATTTCTTAGCCTTTAACTGTGAGGCTGGAATTACTAGGCACAAGTCTTGGTTTGAGTGGTTTTTTTGTTAACAGTATGAGAAGTAGTAAAAAGAAGTTATGCATGTTGTCTTTTTTTGGTTTGTTTGCTTGCTTTTTGTGGATTTTTTTTGTTTTGGGTTTTTGGGGGGATTGTTGGGTTTCCTTTTTTTGGAGATTTTCAACTTTTTCAAACATATTACTGAATTGAGAATGTGGAAAGCAGAAAGGGGCAGAAGGGAAGAGCTGGTATATATTGGGCTTTTATTGTTTTTGTAAGGTTTCAGCCCAAAAAAAAATCATGAAGTACAACTTTCTCACACAATGTTTTTATCAGTCCATTACTTAATCTGTTTTGTTTGTACATACTTGTGCCTGAGGCTTATCTCCTTTTTATGTCATCCCTGATAGAACTGTCAACAAGTTTCCTAAGCACACGTGAAAATTGACTTCTCCACTCCACCACTGGTGCTGTTCAATATTTATGAATTTTCTCTTTGCTCTGTTAGAAGCACTGTGTCTTCATGGTAACTTTTGGAAATCTGAGCTGAGCACACCAAACTAAGGTAGGAGAGAGTGTCATCATTCATTCAAACTTTATTAGCCCATTGTGAGAGGCCCTCTGCGTAAACTAGGGGGCTTAACTCTCCATCGTCCAATGTCACGCCCTCTAGCTCATCTCTCCTTATGTCCAGTTTCAGAGCATGATGGAAAGTGACACTGATTCTGCATCCCTTTGTGTTCCACCAAAGCCTGACTTGAACCAGCTGCCTGATTTTCCAGCAGTGTTGTTGTGCAGGAAAGGATTCTTCCTGTGTAGCTTTTACAATTGCAGCTGGGGAAGGTTCTCAGCCTTCCCCCCACATGTCCCCTCGCCCTGGTACAGAAGATGCATTAAGCATTTTCCCCTTCTCTATTCACGTTCTCAGCCTGTTCCACTACCATAGAATCCAAACACCTAAGCCACTTAACACTACAATAGCTTCTAATGGTGACTTTCTAGGGGTTTTTCTGCTAACACTTACGTTGCAGCAGAGATTCTTACACTCCATGGATAATAACTGTGACATATGTGTGGAAAAAAGGGGAGAAGGTATCAGACACCGTGAGAAGTCACAACTGAAAGGCACTTGAAACTTCTTGGGTATATATGTGATGACAACAACATTTTTCTTTAGCTGTGTAAGAGAATTCTTACAAGCATACCAGTGTGAATCTTTCAAATGCAAAATTATTTTATGGAAAGAAAATGAGCAGTGTAGTAACAGGTTCATTTGCTCAGGGCTGCAAAGTACAACTGCATTACATGCTCTATCTATATTTGGTATTAAAAAGAAATCAAAGATACCCCTTAAAGCATTTTTTTCTGACAAGATTTTCATTAAAACCCAAATCTTTTTATTAAGCACATTATAACATAATTAAAATTAAATAAGTCTTGTGGGAAAGTAATGATATGACAAAGAACCACCCTTGATTAAATTTTTTTTTTTTTTTGCTTTGAATAGGTTCATTCAAAAGAGATTCAGTCTGAGAAACAATATTATAAGTTAAGCATGTTTTAATTATCTTACTTTTTAAAATTTATGTACTCAGAGGTACCACTTTGATATAGTAGATTGAAAAATCTTTAAATTATTAAAGAAATCATTTGCCAAAAGCTTGTATGCCTCCATGTAACCACAGTGTGTTGTCATGTAATATTGAAGAAATAGATTATAGCAATTGGTCTTTGGCTTGCTAACATTGCCCTCCTTGAGAGTCGTATTGACTTTTTAAAAAATAGCAGACATTACGATTTAATTAACATTGTTAAAATGTCTTCAAATATCACACAGTATTAGCAAACCAGGTACATTGGACATCAAAGATTTTTCTTTGGTACACACAGGTCTAAAATGGTAGACTTGAGGAGGCAAGGAGAAAACCAACTGAATATAGGCAGTTTTAGGGTGCTGGACATCCTCCTAATACATGTTTTACCTCATGGGTGACAACCTGATGGTTCTTTCAGAAGGCCTCACCTGCCACCTCAAAATGTTAGTCATGAGTGGCTTTTGTGCAAATTGCTTCATTGGTGATTTGTTGAAAGCTGTCTTGTCAGTCTAAATAGCTTTTGTGTTGTTGCAATACACAGCAAATAAAGAAATAAAATTTTAAAAGCCATGTGTTTTTCTAGATCTAATAAGAAGCTATTGAATATTCTTTCCTCCATCTCCAAAATCTTGGAAGCATTCTATCAGTGAAAAAACAAAAGCAGTGCTAAAAAAGACCATGCCTTACAATCTTTATGGGCTGGTGAATGAAACCCTGAGTTTATCAGTAACATGTTAGTTCATTTTTGGAGCAATACTTTATTTGTTTACCTTCTTATTATGGGCTTGTTTGGGGCTTTTCTAGGAAAAAATGAGGAAATATAGAAAACCTTTATCTGAAAATGTATGAGAAGAACTATAGTTCTTCTATAAGTGAAAAGTACTCAGTATGCTTTTAAAATAGCTTTTAGTCTTCATTCTACACCTGAAATGGTCATCCTTAGACTTTCACAGAATAGTTCCTGTTTATAAGGTGCATCCTTTCCAAGACATTCAAAAGACCCCTCAAACACGTATCAGGCTGTTTGAATTGTGGTTATATATTAAAAAACCATATAGCACTTTATAAATCAATGCTTACCTCAATTGTTTCTTGGGAAATTTATGCAAGGTCAAACATGTATACACAGCCACCTTTATCAGGTTTAGGTAGGGTTTTTTGTTTCTTTTCCATACAACTGGTCTACAACTTTTTCAATCTTTCTTAGTTATTTCTTTTTCTGAAGTTTTTCCTGTTACGTATTTTGAAAATATGGTAATGCTTTTTGTGAAGTAAAATAAAAAATTCACAGTCTGAATTAGTTCAGGCATTAGATTGTTAATGTAATCCTTTTTGGAGAGAGATTATAAACCTGATTATAATCTTTTAAAAAATGAGATGAATGTGATTTTCTTGATTTTCCTCTTGATTTTCCTCCAACACAACTTTACTAGTTATCTCACCAAAGAAAATGTGTTTTATCCTACACATTGGATAAATAACCTTTGTACATTATCAGTGCTGTGCTGCACTGTTTTTCTGGTATGGAATAATGGAAATTTGTTGTAGGAAACTCTGGTGCCAGATGATAATCCAGGTCTATGGTAGGTCTCTCAACTAAACTGGAATTTCCATTCTCGCTTTTGGTTGTCTCTTAACATATCTGATTGACAAAAAACCCTTCCCTATCTTGATTCAAAGATTACTTAGAGTCAAAAAAACCTGAGAATCACAGTAAGTGTAACTCAAGTGGATCAAGATGCCTGGGGAAGAGGTCACAGCACCAAGCTTGCCAGAGTTCAAGAAGCACTTGGACAATAGAATGGTCCAAGGAATGGTCCTGTGCAGGGCCAGGAGTTCAGTTCCTTGTGGATTTTTTCCAACTCTGTGATGCTCCATGGAGGCACTGAGTCAGTCAGATTAGTCATTGAGTGTGGCCATCAACCACTTGGGAGCAATGTTTTGCCCTTTTTCTTTACGTCTGTGGTAGGCATCTTTCAGTCCTCAAAGATTGGTTTGTAGTACTGCACCAAGCTTCACTCAGAAAGTTTCTGAACAGAAGAAGTTTCTGCTCCAGAAACCTCAAAAGAGATCTTGGTCTTTATCCTCAAAGATTTGGAAAATTCTTACGGTGTCTTGTAGGAGTTCTTCAAATGCCATATGAAAAAACCAGCAGATCATAAAAGTTCAGTTGCCTGCAGATATAATTCAAACATATTGAAAGAGAGTTAAATTGCTTTTGCACACATCATCTCATGGCTTTCCTACCTTGGGTACAGTCAAGCAGTGCAGCAGGCTGCCCAGAGAGCTTGTACAGTCTCTGTCCTCTGGGCTTTACAGTGCAAGGACAAGATAAAGCCCTGAGCAACCTGATCTGACCTCAAAGATGTCCTTGCTGTGAACAGGAAGCTGGATTGGACACCTCCCAAAGTTCCTTCCAGTTGCAATTATCCTATGATATAAAGGGATTTCTAAAATGAGTTGGGTTAAATGCTAAGAATATGACACATGAAAATTTTACAGTCATAAACGTTCTTTGCTAAATCTTCCTATTTAGGCTATTTTTTTAAACCAGGACATTTTGAGAGACTGAGACCTGATGAAAAGCAGAGACAGTATTATAAACAATCTTGCATATGTTGGTAGCTTGCATACTGCCTAACTCAGAGCACATCATGGACAGTGACAGTCTATTCTCACAGATGGCAGCTGTGAGAAGACACACAATACTTTGCTGGCAAGTTTTCCACAGTGAGAAAACAGTTTAGCTTCTTGGAATATGCTGAACAGATAGAAGAAAAAAACACATCCATTTTATGCCATTGAACCTGGAACGCTACAAAAGAATTGTTGTCACCTGATTGCAGTAAAACTTTCTAATATAGACTACCTGGATAATTCTGGGAACACCAACATTTGCAACCAGAATTGTCAGCTGCTACTCCTTTTACTAAATAGAAACCCTTTTTGAAAACAAATAAAAAAGTCAAAGCTAAATAAATAAGCATAAGGTCTGTGTTACTCTGATTTTCTGGTATAGTCAACCAAGAACTTAATTTGATCTATTCAGCAAGGAGGAAAAGGACTCCTTTAAGAACAGAGGGAATTTGACTGAGACGATTTAAGTCATTTGAGACTCTTTAATGTTGTTGTAAACTTATCTTGGTGATGTGGAAGTCAGCCAAAAATTAAGGTAGATTGTTCTTTGCGCTGTGATGCAGGAATAGCATGGCTGTTGTTGTACGAGTATCATCCAAAGATTCCTCAGGCAGCAGTAAGGTAGGGTAATTAATACCTGACACCAATTTCCCACGCTGTTGTTCTCTGAAACATTACTGAGGCTTTAGTCTTCCTTATTTCTCAATATATAAGCCCAGGCCAAGATATAATATGTGAATGGAAAGAACTTGGGCTTTCCCCCCCTTTTTTATTTTTATGCAGAGTTCTTTTGAGTTATAGAGGATAAATATTTAGAAGCTGGAATACAGATTGGATTGATTAATTTCTTTTTTTTTCTGTCTATGACTAGTGTCTACCTTAATTTTATTTAGAGCACAGCCTTGGTGACTTCTTATGGTGACTTCCTTTCTGTCTTTCTTGGCCCTCTATGTGTTGGTTAGATGTAATTGAAATTGTACTCAAAGATGCAAAATTGGAAAACATTTCTGAAAGTTGGATATGGGCGTTGTGGGTCCTCAATTCATCCTATTTGCTGCAGAACCTAGTCAGAATCGAGTATTTTATTTGACAGTATAGCCAAAGCTGTTATATTTTGTTCCCATATACTGGATAACCATAAAAATGGTAATATCTTCATTGATACACCATCTTGGTGCATGAGTAAAATTATGTTAAAAAAATCCAAGTATATTAAAATATTTTTCTATATTATTTTCTTTGTATTTATACTCTCTCTAAATATAGAGTTAAGTAAGATGTTGAAGAAGAATGGGGTTTTAATTCAAACCCTTAAAATATTTAATTAGCATTTAACACATAGTTTTTATGTCTTTCTTTAGAAAAATAGAGAGCATATGTGGCAGCTTTATAAAATAAATGTATTGCTCATTATAAAAATATTAAAATAAGCAGCAAATATAGCTTGCTCTAAGTTTAAAGCAGGCTCTTAATACCTCGAAATAAGGGTAGCTACACTGCATCATAATAATAGGCCATTATTTTTTAGAGTTTGTCTTTATTAGGAAGAGTGGAGAGTGCTGAAGCTTTTGACTATGTTATTCAACTACTGTAGTGCTGAAAAAGTTGTTTCCAAAGTACAGACTTAAGAGAGAGAATTTCTGAACAAGTGCTTGTGGCTCCCTCTGATGGTAGGAGGTTACTATTGCTGGGGCCATGCCAGAGGAAAACCTGGAAAAAGTCATCCTGGAGTACCAACAACTCAAGGAAATGCTTCATCGGTTTCCTTTTTACACACTTAAAAGAAAATAAAAATCTCGTGGGACTTTTCACTTGAACAGTACAAAAAATCCATGAACAGGGAAATCTCTATTGGAAATTAAACCTATTTGAGTGTGAGGATGAATACGTGGATGAGATGTATTTCTCCACTGATGAAATGTATTTTCCCACCATTATAGATGAAGAATTTAGAGAACATTTAGATGATGAAGTCTCTACAGTAGGTCAGTACTAAAAAGATAATTTTAATGATTTTACAAATAAGATAGAACAGTTAATTGCTCTCTATGAGAGAAAACTTCAAAAGCTGTGTATCGGACAATTTTATTAAATACTAAACGTGGGGTACAAACAAAAGTTCTTGTCTGCTGTTGAGATGAGTTTTAGAATGCCATTCACACTACATGACTGAGGATTTTTCTCATCTCTAAATACAGCCTTTGGTCAAAGATAGAGAAAACCAAGTAACTCAATGCCACTACAAAATGTAAAACGTGAGAACTAAAAGCTACTTATTATCTTCAGAGACATTTCTTTGCTGGCAATAGGGGACAGCATTTTACAGTACTGTATGTAACTAATCTAGTTAAAAAAAACCAACAAACTAAACCAAACCAAACAAAAAAACCTGCAGATAAATTAAGAAGAACATCAGGAACTCCATTAGGAAAGCAAACAAATAAAAAATCAATTTATGTAAATATGATTTTATCTTTCTTTGGGAGAGCCTTACATTACTTACAATGCATGTCTCCTTCAGAGACAAATGTATTTTAAGTAACCTACCAACTCCTGAATACTATTATGACAGAAATTCCTGGTGAGTAGCTAAGACGTACAATTCTTTATTAATATGAAGTCTATGGAACAAAAGAGTATTGAACTTGGATAATATCTGATTTCTAGTTATCAATATGTATAAACAGCCATGTAATCAACTTTTTAACCCAAAGGCCTTTACTACTATTTTTTTCCCCTTTAAGTTTGATTTTCTTACAGTCATATGAGTGCTAATGTTTCACTGATGTATACAGATCATGGAAAATCCTTACAGGAAACATCTTTTTCACTGAAAATTGGAAAAAAAATTGGAAAAAACATGAGATAAAGTCTTGGACCTCTTGAATTACTTTCTCAGCCAAATAATAAATCTTGTAATCTATATACTGCTGACAACCTGCGTATAGTATTTTCAGATTTACTTCAGATTTTTATACTTTCAATTATACTGTAAATTCAGTATAATTTATAAAGTATTTCTGAATGTAGAGAAAAACAAGTACTCAGCAAAAAATCCCTATATTAACAAATTGTTAATGAAGACTGAACACTTTTGTGATTTTTGAGGGATTCCTACAAGAAGAAGTATAAGAACTATTTCTACTGTGTGTAAATTTCCAAAGGTTTATATTATTAATCCCTCTGCAGCCATTTAGTAACAGACAATCTTGCACAAAGAAGTTAATAAAGCAGCAGTGTAGAGGTGGACAATATCTCTTTAAACATATCAGTTGTCCTGATCCCTTCAAGCAACTAGGTCTAAAACATAGGTGGTGCTGCTGGCACACCTGAAGGGTGGGATGCATCCAGAGGGACCCGGACAAGATTGACAAGTGTGTCCATGTGAATCTCATGAGGTTTAACAAGACCCAGTGCTGGTGCTGCACCTGGGTCAGAGCAACCCCTGGTGTCAATCCAGGCTGGGGATGAGCAGATGGAGAGCAGCCCTGCCCACAGGGACTTGGGGGTGTTGCTGGAGGAGAGGCTGGACATGGCCCAGCCATGGCACTCACAGCCCAGAGAGCCAAACGTGTCCTGGGCTCATCCAGAGCAGTGTGGCCAGCAGGGTGAAGTTGGGGATTCTACTCTCCCAACTCATTCCTGGAGTTCTGCTTCCACTGGGCTTCTGACAACAGGAAGGACACGTGAGTCTGGGGGAGGTCACAGAGGTGATTAGAGGTACAGAGCAGTAGTAGTATAATTACAAGAAAACAGGTGCTAGTCATAGTTTTTACAGAACAAACCAAGATTTGCCTTGTTTTATATTATTCAAAAGAAGAGAGAAGCATATTATTAATTCTCAGCCTAAAGAATTTCTACATGTCATTAAATTGCAGCTACTAAAAGATGCACTTTTCTCTCTTCTCCAAACCATTATTGTACCTCTCTTTTGCTTCCTAGCACCAAAGGGGAATCTAAGAGAACAGGCATACACTGTTTACTGGGAGAATTTAATCTTCTGCACATAGCTCAGTAAAGAGTAAAACTAGGGTCCAAGCAGCAAGACAGAGTTCAAAAGATACCTCAAAGAACTATTACTACTTTAACATAAATACATTATTTATAAGTCAATTAACTTTCTTTAAGCTACAGTAGAACAGTAGGCACACCTAATTTTTCCTTCTCTTTCAAATGGCTGTGGTACATGAAAAATAATGAAATCAAATGCCAACTTCTGATCTTTGCAGAAGCTGTGTCTTCAACAGAAGCTGGTTTTGCTATTTGAATTTGGCTGCCTTAGCAACTACAGTTCTGCCAAGTTACTTGTGTGATAATGTGAGTGGTCATGAAGGCCACAGTGTCTAAAAAAGGTCTTGAGAATCAGGAATGTCCTTGAGTACTGCCTGTATCTCATCTTATCTTATTTACTTACTTATCTATTTGGTTTAATCAGTCCGTAGGCAAGACTAGATCCTGCATCTAAAGTTGGTGTGAGGTACTGAGGAGACTCTAAGATCACAGAATCACAGAATGGCCTAGGTTGGAAACACCTTAATGATCATCTACTTCCAACCCCCCTGTCATGGGCAGGAACACCTTTCAGGTAGAAGCAGCAGTTGATTTCTTTGATTTTCCTTGGATTTAATGTTTTATGCTATTTTCAGAATCTCTTCATACATATATATATATCTATATACATATATATCTATCTGTATGTATGTATTTATAGATAAGATACATTTTTTGTATTTTTGTATGTATGTATACATTTTTATATGTTCACTATATTGTAGATAAAAGTAATAATACAGGGGCAATCAGGAAAGTCGTCCTCAGCAGTCAGGAAGCAGATGCTTATATAAGAGTTGAAAGCAATGCAATGTTGTACAGGTGGAAGATATGACCTATCCAAAAACTGCATCTACATCCAAATTACTGTAAACCAGTTCCTCTGTGGTTAGCTAAATCATAATAATTTAAGTCAGATTTTTTTTTGAGGAAAAAAAATCAAGCATGAAGTCAGAAAAAAGAAAAAAAAAAGAAACCAACACAGGTGTGGCTGAGGTCAGAGCAAAAAAGATAATATTTCTGGCAGCAGGGCTTAGCAGCCATCGTTTAACATTGCCAGATTCCACTGTTTCTAGGCAAATGCTAAGAGCTGTGATTATCTGAATTCTAAGGACAAAATGCTCCCGCTGGTGCAACACCAGTGTCAGCTAATGCTGCAGCGTAAATCTCCCTCCCTCCCTCGCTTTCGCTTCTATAAATTCCTAGGAGAGCTAAATTCTCAGGACAGCGCTGTCGGAGCGGGAAGCGTTTCCAGCAGCCCTTTCTCAGGCAGTTTCTCAGCCTCTCCCCCAAAATGCCTTTCCTGCGGAGCCGCCACGGAGCTAAACCGCGATGTGCAGAGACCTCTGGAGACTGGAGAAGCGAACTGCAGCCCATGCAGCGCAGGGATTGTGCCCATGGAATCACCTAGGCAGCTTGAAAGCAGGCTGGAGAGTCAGCAAGGGAACGCTCAGGTTCTCTTCATCTGTGGGGGAAAAGTCATGTTCTTGAAAGTGATACAGTTTACCTTATTTTCTTTGAAGCTAGTAAAAGAAGAAGTCAAAGATACCTCATTCTTATGATTAAAAAGAAAGCCCCGAATACATTAGATACCTTCCCCATGTAAAAATACAATGTTAAATAATAGAGTCTTCAAAAGAGCTGTGAGTTCAGTTCCTACGCTGCAAGCTCCTAGAATTTGGAATCCATTTATGAACCCATTGCTATATAACACTGCTTGTTTTTACTCACCTGAAGTGTGTTTAGAGGCCGCATCTCTTAACATTGACTGAGAGATGCGACAAAGTTCTGGTTGAGTTCAGAGATAATTACAACTCTGCAAGAGACCTTTGTGGGATTGTCCTTAGCTGTGCCTGTAATTCAGACCGAGGTGTTACCTCATTTATTTTCCCAGTGAGCACCTCTCGATATGTTTGACCATGGAGAAATTGTGCTCACCTTGAAGGAGGCTGAAGTTTGCAACTATAGCTCCAGCTTAACCTTTGTGTTGCTGCTTCTGTACTTTTAGTGTAATTCAGTGTCTCCAAGTCCTCAGTTATGTGTTAGGTATAAGTCATTGCTTCAGTGGGTCCTCTTGTGTTTGAGCACAGGGAATTTGACTTGGAAACAAGGAAACACTTTGGCCTGAAGAGGTCTTTCACACAATTGTTAAAATGCATCCTCTGTTTTTTTTTCTTCGGCCTTGATTGTGGATGTACAGCTAATACCAATTATTGGGCATTTCAAAATTCTGATTTTGTAGGTGAAGCACAGATAAAATTGCATGTTTGCAAGTTGCTGTAAAACCACCATGCAGATCCAAAATCAGATCCAAATTATTTCAACAAAAAGGAAATTGTGTTGTTTGCAGGTTGTTGAAAAGTCACCACGCAGATGCAAAATCAGATCCCAATTATTTCAACAAAAAGTGTTTCTGCATTGAGTTTCTTGAAGTCCTTCCCCAAAAGTGGAGTTGACTAAGCCAAATTACCAACCCTCTGCAAAGTATGCAGAAAGACAGAGTTAATTTTTTAATTAAATGATAGTCAAATGCAAGTAGGCAACTGTGTCTGGCTTTTCAGGTCTGAAATATTAGGAAGCTTAGGTTTTGCCAGTGGTACTTCTGGAGCTATCCCTCTCGTAAGACATTTTGATTGCCAGCATGGAAAACTGGTGATTGCGTCAAAGGAAACAAAGATAACTCTTTGCAATATGAAAGCAGACAAAGAAACATAAATTCCAACTCTGCAAATGCTTTTTGACTTGGGATCTGCAATATTTTCCATATCACAGCTTTTTTTGCCATTTTCATCATATGTGCTAAAGCATGTCTAATGCCTCCAATGTCTGTGATTGTATATTACAGTGTAACTTTAAAAGTTTATTTTTTGAAACTCTGTCCTTCAGGCTATTGCATAAGTTTTTAAGTCAAGGATTCAACACTCACTTAATAAGTCAACATAAATATCTAATGAATGTCTAACAGAACTTGAGGAAATTAAAGATCTTGCTCCTAAATTTATATTAAAAAAAGCAGAATTTCATTTTTTGATACTTAGACCTCTGTGCATTAGACTTTCTTTTTTTTTGTCTAAGCAGGTAGGAAAAATAAGAAGCTGGCTTATTAATCTTTTCTCAAATTCCCCTATGAACAGAACTTCTAAAACTTTCAAGTGAACATGCCAAATAAATGTTGATAATAAAATACAATCTGTAGGAGGGAAACTAATCTGCTGGGCTATGTCTAAAATAATTCACTAGAGCTCAGGGGACCTCTTTTGTCCCAGAAGATTTAAGCCTTGGTAAGAACATGCTGGAAGGTATTGTGTACAGGCAGTCTGCCTTGAGGTATGTGTATGTAGACACTGAAGAGGTAGAGGTAATTTTCATAGGTTTTCAAAATGCATTCTGAGAAATCTTATGTGTACTGACATGCAGACTTTCAGGGTCACTTCCCCGAGAACACTCATTTCATTCTACCATTCCCCATTAACAACAGCACTGTGCTTCAAGAGAGAAACTAGTTCGATACACAAAATGCTTGAAACTGATGTTTAATACATGCCTGTAATGATAAATTCTGAGGTGCATTGAATTTAGCTCTGCTTTGAGCATCCAGACAGAGGGACTGAAAAACATGCTCATTATTTTGTACATTTTCATCTAAGTGCTGCTCCAGCAGTTGGTGCGTCGTTGTCTTTCTCATGTCATCTTGTGTCATCTGTCAGTTCTTGTGTTCATCTACAGTTTCACCTGTAATGAACTTTAATGAGATGAACTGGGGCTTGAAGACTATTTCTTTTAAAAAATCTTAACTGCGTGCCCCTCTGTTTTTTAATTTTCTGATAAAGTTAGAAAAAGGTGCATTTGAGGACCTGATTTCCACCCTCACTTCTAACCCACCACCAAACCATCTTTTTTGGGTCTTCATTTCTTTAAGTTAAAAGCAGGCGAGAGTTCAGATTTCTGGGTATGAAAGGAAGGTCTGCTGAATTGGTGTTCTTCTATCTTGGGGCGGTCCTCTATGAAATCTGAAGATCTGTGGTATAAACATAAAAAAAGAATATAATAAATATAAAGTATATTAAAAGGCCTTTAAGAAAGGAAAAAAAATTAAATTGTGGAATTTTTTTCGTTTGTTTTAGTAGCTTCTTCACAGTTAATAGCTGTCAGGAATAGATACTGAATTAAAAACAAAAAAAGACAAGCTGAAAACTGCTATGTAGTGAAGAAGTAAGAAGAAACATCTAAATGCTCCTCATTTCCCTCCCCTCTAAAAAATTAAAAAATTAAAGTGATGAATTCCATGAATTTTTGACAGATTTCAGTTTAGAATCAGTTACTGCCTATGCTTGTTTTTACTGGAGTTACGCTAGGGATATCTGGCTGCATACTCTGAACATCTTATCTGGCAGATGAGAATGTCCTGAGCAGACAAAAATTTTGCAACTGAAAAGGAGAAGAAAAGAAAGTGATGTCATCTGTCTTATTTTCTTTAGGTTTCCAGGTCACTGTTTGAAAGTATTTTAAGCAATGCCTTCTATTTTTCCTTCCTGAAAATACAGTATTGAAGTTGAAAGGCCTAAGTGCACTATGTGACTAAAGAGGCTAAAGTATCTACTGCACCTCTGATTGTTTGCTGAGAAAGTCCTGTGTAGGTTAGGAAGAACTGAGTAGGGGTCTCACTTCCTTGTGTGGTCTTCATGTTATACCTTTTGTGGTTGTATAGACCCAGACTATATACAATGTATAGTTCCAGCAGCATAATCTGGATAACTATGGTGATATAACCAAAGCCTAACATTGCAATAATAATGCAATAAGATGATCATTGACCCCGTTCCCGATTTATATCTAAATGTCAAATCAGAAGGATTGTAAATTTTCTAAGCCTACAAATATCTGTGCCCAAAGTCAAAATGAAAATAGTTCATGCACTGACCATAAAAATTGTCAACTCTTTAGGCTCTTGGCACACCTGGGATGAAAATTGTAACTGCTGAGTAAGGGCAGAAGATGATCTCATCCATCCCAAATATATTTATCATACAGAGATTCAGGAAAAAATCTTGCTGTTACCATTTTATGGAATCCCATTGTAGCAGAAGTCTAATGGTGATTCCAAGCTAGGTTTATACAAATCTTTTCTTTCTAAAAAGCTCAGGAAGAGGAAAATAAATAAAAATTTCCCATGTCCCATATAACCATTATTCACTTTAGTATCTTTAAGAAGCCTCACTCCTCAGTTTGGAAAAAAGCCATCTTTTCAAGAAAAAGATATTTTATTACACTTTTTCTAACTTACACAAGATTTATTGCTGTAGTATTTTATTCAGATAGAAATACACTGCTTTTTGTGACTTCATAAATTCTAAAAAAAAGAAAGAAAGAAGATAAATATTTACGGTAAAATTTCAGGGAAATATCTTAAATTTTGGAGTTGACCGTATTGCAAAATGTGCCTGAAGCAAACAAAATTACACTATTGGCAGAAAAACATAGCTGTGGATTCAAGACAACTACTTTGTTTTGCTAGCAATTGTCCGAAACAGTTCATCCTAACCACAAGCAAACAGGCAAGACATCAGCTGGTAAATACATAGATTGTAGTCTTACTGATTGAAGGTTAGGAACATTTTAACACCACCTAATTTTTAGCACCTTCAAAAACCCAAGATAAAGTCATAAAGTATGGAATGGTCCTCCAGGAGTTATTTTGGTTTATTTTGTTCCAAAAGAACGATTTAGGCATATAGAAATCTATTACTCCCATGGCAGTTAGGTTTGATGCCATTTGAAAAACAAGAAAACAAATCATAGAAATTGCACATAATTGTGTGTACTAGAGTTGCTCTTATAATATTGCATAGGTGTGGACTTATACTGTGTTTCATGAATCAGTTCCTCATGAAAAATGCCAGAGTTGATGGGAATTATTCTGTCGTGCATGACTAGGGAAAAGCAAGTGCTACTAAGTCTGTGCACTTCCATGCATGGCTCTTCAGTGTTCTGCAGCAGTAACCCAAAAGTACTAATAGTTACAAGGGAGAAATTAACTGAAGTGGAGGACACACTGATTGGCATATTAATTTTGAGGCTGTAAGGAACTGGATGAATTAGACATAGCAACTGGTTATGTTGAAAGGGGAGAGTGTTAGGCTGCGGGAATCTCAGCAGAATAAATCTTAAGTCATTTAATTAGTTATCTTGGCACACAAGGAGAAGGATGGTGCAAATGAAATGTACTAGTGACATGGAGCTGGAAGCCTTTGCCTTGACAGAAGAGAATGAAAATGTCAAATAAGAAACCTATAGGAATTGAGCGAGAGAAGTGGAATGAAGTTAAATACTATAAATATAGATTCCATTTGTATTAGAGGCGAGCATCATTCATTCTGCCATGAGAGTGACCATCTTAATTTGATTGGATGAAATAAACCATGATAAATCTAAAATTCCAAGCATCTCATAAGATGGATGTCTAACATTAATTCCCTTTCTAGGCACTCACTTTCCTGGAATTCCTTGCAAGTGCTTTTCTATACCCCAGGAAATGGTTCTCTTTGGGTAAAGAGACATTCTGTCAGGTGTCTGCTGTGTGGCTGTGGAGATATTTGTAACTTTCAAAGAATAATTGTGGTGGATAAAATCTGTAACTCTTTCTGCCCACCCAAAACAAATCTGGTTTTGCATTACTGTGTCATCCCATCCGTCACCCCATGAATTCAGTGTTTTCCAACAGTTATCCTGAAGCATTTAATAGTCAGTCAAGTGGAGACCAAGCCTCTATGTCCACTATCAGGCTGAAACCCCAGAGGATTAGTTCTTCCCATTTCCTTGTAAAGATGACGAGGCCTTAGGATCACAGCTAGATCTGAGTGAACAACCCCTGTGTACCCCTCCACAACCCAGATGGCTTCTGGCAGAACCAGTGTAGTTTAATTAATTGAACTGGAGGCTAATTAATTGAATAAGAAAACACTGAGAAGCATGTCAATTATAAGATGATGAGAAATGGGATGAATTTTTCTTTAGGAGGTCTTACTGCAAAGGCTCTAAAGTTAACTCGGAAACACCAAAATGGGTTTTTTCCATAGAAACAGGCTTTCATCAAAATTAAGGGTCCGGCAAAACAAATTTTGTAGTTTAATTATGTATTTTACTTCAAATATCTTTGATTTTATTATTGATGTACACAAAATTTAGTATTTCCATATAGAAACATATAGATACTAGAATCAAAATTCTCATAACATGGAAGTAGAACATTTTAGAAATTAGTTAGAAAATATGTCTTTCACAGAGAAGGTTCATGTAATTTGTTGTTAGAAATTTCTTTCTCCCAATCTCCATTTTATAATAATTTCAACTAATTAAGTATATCTAATTAAGTAAAGATACTTTAATGATAGTTTCCCTCATTAAATGTTTGATTTACATGGAATATGAAGTATAGAGTGGGGAGGTTGCTGAATAGCTTATTTTAAAATTCTCAAATATTCATGAAGTTTTCCATTTCATATTGTGAATAAAAAAAGGAATGAAAAATATTTACTGCTAAGGGTTGATGAGGAGTTTAAAGGAGCAAGACATTCGTAGTACTGTAAATATGTTGAAATAGTGCTAGGTAGTACAAAGTATAGCAGTCATGTTTACTGAAAAAGAATGCAGAATGTGTAGTAAGGAGACATCAGGAGTATATAGAAATCAGGGGCATTAAGAATGAACCTGTCTTTTTCTAGTGCAAAACATTTTAGTTTCAATCTTCAGAACCTATTATTAGATGTGTTTCATGAATACCAAAACCTTATCTCCACTCACTTTTGATTCCCACTTTCCAATTTATATACTTCAGAGGAATTGATTTCCTTCTTAATGAGTCAATTGCAATCAATACTTGCAGTGAATTACAGTCATGTTCTTTAACATGTTCCCTGCTCCACAAGGAGATCTACAGCACACAAAACAATCTACTGAGCACCCACATAACTTGGAATAGGATTAATGAATACTGTGAACTTCTTTCCTGAGGGCTTGTGGTGGTTTTGCCCAGGTACTTTTCTCCCCCGTGGCTGGTTTTGGATTTGTGCTGAACACAGCGCTGATAACAGAGATGATTTTGTTATTGCTGAGCAGGGCTCGCACAGAGCCAAGGCCTTTTCTGCTTTTGTGCTGCCACGCTGGTGAGGAGGCTGGGGGTGCCTGGGAGGGTGGGAGGAGACACAGCCCGGACAGGTGACCCCAGTGACCAAAGGGACGATCCAGACCATGTGAAATTGTTATATATCAGTGTATAAAGTGAGGAAAAGGTGGAGGAAGGTGGGGACATTTGGAGTGATGTAATTTGTCTGCCCAAGTCACTGTTACCTGTGATGGGGCCCTGCTCTCCTGGGGGTGGCTGAACACCTGCCCAGCAGGGGAGGCACTGAATGAATTCCTTGTTTTGTTTTGCTTGCTTGCATGGCTTTTGCTTTCCCTATTAAGCTGTCTTTATCTCAACCCATGAGTTTTCTTGCTTTTACTTCTGATTTTCTCTGTGATC
Source organism: Origma solitaria (assembly GCA_013397895.1). Lineage (NCBI taxonomy): Eukaryota > Metazoa > Chordata > Aves > Passeriformes > Acanthizidae > Origma > Origma solitaria. The sequence goes on along the minus strand of VZRL01000931.1, from coordinate 157,314 downwards.
CTTCTTGTGGGGGAGTGAGTGAGTGTTATGTGGGGCTTGGTAGCTTGCTGCGGTGAAATCACGACAGGGCTTAAGGTCAAGCAGTTAAAAACATAAAGTTTCATTCTGACTAAGGATTGGAAAGTGACTTTTAGACAAGAACTTATTGTAAAAATCCACTGTTGTAAGTGAGGCATTGGCAGTCATTTTCAGGCTGGAGAATTAACTGTAAAGTTGTAGTGTCCTTATCCAGCAAGTTTCAAGTGCTTCTGTCCATTATCAGGATTTTGGTACCCAAACAACACACCTCCATCACCAAAACTCAGAGCTGTACTGATATTAAGGCCATTCAACACAATCTTTAATACTCTTGAATCATGTTTTTCAGTACTATAAAGTATTGTGTTCTCTACTGTTTATTTACCTATTTTGCCAGGTAACTAGCAAAAGTCTATTGGAATGGAAATAATGAGACCTTTTCTTTACTTGTTAATGAGAATTACCTTTTTATATGAACTCAATTGCTTTCAGCTTTCTTATCAACAATTACCTTTGCATAAGGGCATCTTTCCATTATGGACTCTCCTTATTTGTCATCCTAATTGGACTTTTCTTTTCAGAAGGCTTCTAAGAGATGAAAGAGTGACATTGACATTATTATCAATCCATCTCACTTTAAGGAGCTGCCTACCCACCAGGTAAATTCAGGATAACATACCTATTAACTATTGCACACAGAAGTACTAAGTCTCCAGGTTTATTTCAACAAATTGATACAGAAATAGTTGGTATTGCATAATTAAATCTCATCATTAAGTTTTCTGAAGACTGTATCTGACAAGTAGAAAATATATGCTAGTTAATGCTAATTATTTCCAAAATTGTCAAAGTTTGACTCCAGAGGGAAGACAGTGTTTTAGGAGTAGGATATCCCAATCTTTTCCTGTATAAAACCCTACCAAGAGGTAGAAAAGCAATCTCAAAATTTAAAGTGATGTTTTTTCATGATGAATTGTATTGAATGAAAACAGATGAGAACAGAAAACAAAATGAAAAGCACGTGCTGAGATTTTGGTTTCTCCAAACCAAGTAGGAGCAGCCAGTTGTTTGATGCCCAGTCCCATGGAAATCAGGGAAGAATGGAAATGTCAGTAAATACAGTCACTGGTTGAAGGTTGGTATATCTTATTGTGAAATAAGGATTCAGTGACTTCTGTGGTACTGCCATCAAGCACTCTGTTTTTCTTCATCTCCTGTTCCTTTGAAAAGAGACATTCAGGCTAATTTCCCTCTCTGAGGCAGGACTCTTCAAAAGACGCTCAAGAATTTAGTAACATTTTATTTTTGGTAGTGTTGACTTTACTCCACAAACATCCCAGATGAACTCTTCAACTGCTAGATATGTTATAATAACAATAACATATTGTTGCATAGTCTGGAAAATTTCATAGACCTGTAAAATGCAAACAAGACTCCTTCTTTAAAAAAATAATTGAGTTAACATTTGGCCTTTTAGAGAATGCCGTTTATCTCCAAATTATTTCCTTTTCCTTAAATATCTAGTACACTTATCTTTCCAATATCCCATGGTGTACTACCTCTCTTCCCTACCATACAGTCAATTTGTAAAACTCATAGCACATCAGCAGCCAGAGCAGTTAATATCCATGAAGTTTTTGTTTGTTTCTGGAGACCTTAATCTACCATGTGGTTCTGTTGAATTTTTCTACCTTGATAACAGACATAAAAATTTAAGTAAACATACAAGTAAAAAAAATTCCAGTGACTTATATATTATTCATTTAATGGTTCTAGGCTTTCATTAGAAACAGTTTATTTTGTTTTATTTTCTTAGTGTTTTAATTATTAATGAGAGCACTTATGGAAATAACTTAAAACATTATCTAATATTGATTTGTTTCCATAGTCTGCAGAACATAAGTCTGAACTCTGATGCTCTGTGAACTGGAATTTAGTAATTTTTCTGATTTTCTTCACAGTCAACATTTATACTAAAATAGTCCATAGCACTGGGTTTTCTCATATTTCAAAAACTGCAAATACTCTTGTATTGTATTGTGTCAATACCCTGTGAAGCCATGTAGAAGGCCCATACCAAGACACATATGTATGTGTGTCTAATCATGCTAAATGTAAGCTATAATGAGTATGATTACTCAGTATATAATATTTTCTGCCATCATCAAACACATTGGAAGGAAACATTAAAAGTGTCTAAAACATATGTAGTTTTGACATGGAATTCTGGGGCATATAAATGTATGTTAGCAAATTGTCCTCCATTCCTCTTCTCTTCATGAACTTTTTTACTGTTTCTCACAGACAACAAGTCTCATGTATGTAATGCATCAAACTACTTTATAACCTTTAAATTTAAACCAGTTTGAAGCTGAGCCTAGCACTTGATTGAATCGAAGACAATTTAGCTTTAGCTTCATACTACATTGTTTTGCTGCTAGACTGTAGCTAGCTATGAAGTGAAAAGGGGGATCAGAAATCATAACTTCCAGGTTACCTTTCCTAAGCTAAGCATCATCAAGGAAGGTATGTGTATTCCAAACTGTAAATCCAGCAAGAAGTGTCTAGATTTTGTAGGACATAGTTCTTTTATATGAAAGATTCTCCCTCCTCTGAAGAGTACCAATTCCATCAGGCTTGTAATTTTGGAGACGAGCTGTTCACAGCTTTTATTGAATTTTTAGATATTGAATACAAATTGTAGGTAGTTAAAGATTTAGAATGCTGAGATCATGTTTAACTTGTCTTTCTATTTGGAGAGCAGGGTTTTTTATAATAATTGTTAGTACAAAAAAAATCAAGTTATTCTGTAATGTCTTGGAATACTTTAATTAGTTTTGCTGACAATTTTTCAACAGCAAAATTACACTCTTCATAATATTTCTTGTCTGGAATTATAGAGCAACATACATAGAATATGATGTATAATTTATGCTGCATGTAGGATGAAGCCATAAAACTTTAATATTTAATCATAGTTTGATTAATCAAAGTAACACCATATGTTCATTATATATATTTACACATGATCATAAAATACTTTGTACTTAATGTTGTCTGACTGCTCATAACTTACATGCAACTCTTAAATGACTAAGAAATGGGGAAGTATACTATGAAACTAATCAGAAAAAAATTGTGATTGCTGTAACATTCTGTTCTGCTATCATAACAGTTCCATAAAAGTAACTTACCACCTTAAGGAAAATGGGCCCAGACAATGAGCTCATATCCATGCATCCTGTGCTTTTACCAGAACCCAGCATCACTCCAACTATGCTGTCAGAGCCCAGTATAAGGTAGATTAAGATATTTCCAGGAAAACCTTGAAATCACATGAGGCTCTCACAAGCTAAAAGGTTTTTTTATCCCTATTTTGGTATGTTCATGTCAGCTATTTATCATGAGCCCATCTATACAGACATCAGTATTACATAATTTAATGCAAGAAAGCAAATGCTACAGCAGTACCAGAGGATTTCAAAGTCCTCTTTGTGTTTTGCATGGGTAACAAACTGAGAGATATTAACTGTTGCTAGTATAAGACAGGAGTTTTTCTATGCATTCCCTGAGTAAATTTTAAAAGGAAACATATACACTGAGGATATGTTTAAATAAAGGTATGTGAGAGTTGTGTTGGAGTCTGTCTCAGTTATGATACAGGAGAAACCAGATATTGACTAATGAATATGGAAAAAATAATAATTCTCACAAACACAGCAAGTTGACAATAACATATGTTTCTCAGCATGTGTATGGTTTTGTTAAAAAACAAAAAAACCAAAAACAACACCCTCCCCTCCAAACAACAGCAAACCCACCAAAGCAAACCAAACCAAACAACAATAACAAAAAGAAAATTTACCTGGGCGACTGTTCCAATTTTCCACCTCCAAATCTTATCACCAAAAATCCATTTTATTAACTGCTAATAATTATACTGCATTTAAAGCCATTACTTTGTTTAAATTACTTTTAAAGGTCTGGAAAGAGTGCTGAGAGAAGTCTGTTTTCTTCAATGATGCAGTGGTGATTTTTTGCCTTTTTCTTTTATATGCCTGTTATAGAGTCTCTGTGTTATTAGCACATATATTTGTAGCTTTTGTAGCCTGTTATTGTAACTTAGTTACAATATATTTCCAGGCAGAAAGACTAAACATTATAAAAGCCTCCCATCTGAGGGCCTGAAACCCCTATCCTATCTTGGCCCTCTGTAGAAACCAAGGTTGAAATTAGCTCTTTGAGACATGTTTTTATAAACAGGTTTCAATCCTCATCCGAGGAGGGAGACTCTAGAAGTTGCCAGAATTGGGGGGACATTACTTCATCTATTAAACTTCTTACTAGGGAATCTTTGTCAGATATGCTAATTTGCAAAGTCTGTAAAAATTGTATATGCGTCGTGTGGTGTGCATCTTCGGCAGTTTCCACCTTGATGAATTGTGCACATAGGAATCCTTATTAAAAGAGGTAAATCCCTTTTTATCCTCTTAACTGTGTCTGGCTCATAATTCTAGGACCAGAGAAAATGGCATCATCAGACTGAACAAGTTTGATACAAAAAATTATGATTTGGCAGGAGGTTCATGTAACTTTTTGCACCATTCTAAAAGTAGAACAATTACTATTTTTCCAAGGCAACTCAAATATGTGACTGTTTACTGCTAGAGTTGCAAAGTCAATATTACTTTTGAGTGAGTGAAGTGCAGGCATATATCTGCTATTGCAAAAGGTTTAAATGTTAATTATCCTTAAAGCAGAATTAGAGTAAGACTAAGTCAGAAAAAGGCCTTTGAACTGTAACTTTGAATACTTTCATATTACTTTCACCATGTTCAAAATATCTTGTTTAATTTTGTCCCTCTGAGACAATCAGGGTCTATAAAATTCTTATTTTAAATTTCATGAACTTCAAATTGAATTTGTTGTGGAAGGTAAATGTGGGAAAAAAGTGTAATGTAAGTATCACTGTACATTATGAGAAGAGAACCACAACTTATGGAAATACCATGTCATTGTGCAGGTACTATCTTCCAGGATTTTTTGTCTGACACACAAATGCATATTTGACTAGAAATAGAGAAGAACAACTGATTATTATTATTATTATTATTATTAGTGGTGGTGTGTCTGAACTAATGTATTGCTCACTGCAAATGAAATAACTCCCATCACAGTTTTGCCTGGCTCTTGCACCTAAAGGTCTGTCTCACTGCTCAATATGCAGGGGTAACTGGGATATGCACATGGTGTAGGTAGACATCATCTTGCTCCTGTTGTTCCCCAATATATTCTTCCTCTCATTGATGTCTGTCTCCTATACTCTCTACCTAATAGAGGGGGAAATAGCGCACAGCAGGAATTCAGAAACCCTGCACTTTAGCAATCAGTATTTCCTTTTGGTTGGGGAGGGTAAAAGAAAAGGGAGAATTAAAATGATTCATGATTCTTATGAAAACGATACCTAGTTCCTGCTGAAAAGTGAACTATTTATTTGATAACAATGTGCCATCTAATAATAACTCAGCAGGGAAGTGAACTAAGCAGCATATTCATCAGCACAGGGGATTCCCAACCAAGTGATTATCTGCTTTCCAAATCATATATTGAAAGCAGACTGCTGAGAATCTCTGCAGTAGTTATCATTACTTTCTGTCTATGTAGACAGCAATCCCTGTGCACTGTGAATATTTATTGTCATAATGAGACACCAAGTCAGCTGATAATCTTGGGTCTAGTACTATCCAGCATGAAATAACAGTCTGTTGAATCATTATCTTTTTCTCCCCTTGTTGTCTTTTGTTGTTGAGGTTTTGAGGTTTTCTGTTTTTGGTTTTAATTCATGGAGCTGATCTAAATTATTCAAAGGCAGCAGTACAATCTATTTTATGTGGCTGAGCCAAGTCCTATTTGTTCATGTTCTCTCCTATTTGTATTCTCTTTAAGCAGAACTCATGCCATGCAGCTAGATATGAACCATGTGACAAACAGTGCACCCTTGCAAAGGATTGCATCCTGGTAGGAAAGCTGAAATTCTAATTTCTCTGAAGAAAAATTTTATGTATTTTAATGTGGCAATAGACAACAAATTACAACTGTGGTTGTGTTACTGAGCTGGTTAAAATTATAATGGAATTATATTGGACATAATCAGTCTTCCCCATAAAGCTCAAACTGCAAACTATAGCCCTGCACCTGCAGAGACCACCATCTTAAGGTGAAATTTATACGGATCTCTCCAGCAGTATGATTTCACTGTTGATGAAATCTACTGAACTGCTGGAATTTATAACTATGGATAATACAATAAAGCAAAACAAACAGCTTTAGAAACACTGAAGTATTCAAAACTGAAGAAAAAATGCAAATGTGAAGAATTATTCAAGAGTAGCTAGGGTCACAAACACTCAGCTGAAGCACAGGACACTCACAGGCCACCAAGAACACATGAGAAATGGTTATGAGCCTGTGACATAAAGTCTTTATACCAACCAAAATGCTCTGGATTTTCCTCTGCACTCAATTTCCCCCCAACTTTTATTTTTGATAGATAACATGTGAAGTGATAAGAAGTTAGTCTGATATGTCCAGACAGCCACTCTACACTGGTTTGCTTTCTCCTTTTTCACTTTAAAATTAGATTGGAGCAAATAAATTTTTCAGCCACTGAACTAATTTGCAGATAATTTGGTTATTTTACTTCCCAAAAAAGAGGGTTAGGTGGTTACAAGATAATAGCATATAAGTAATCTGTTTTACTTCAAAACCACACCCATTATTTAAAACAGTTAAAAACAATTGAAGTTGAAATAAAACTCTTTCTGTGCAGTAGTTGATCTTGAGAAATGAAGCTTTTTCTTGAAATGGAGTTTATTTATTATTTTCTTCTGAATTTAATGAGGAGACTGGATACATTTTCTGTCTGCAGTAATACTTACCTTTCAATTCTGCAGGATAGGCAGGAGGATATCATAATGTTCTATTTCTTAGTAATTAGGTAATTTATCTCTGATTGTCGTAAGAAAATCAGTCCTTTGAACCGTACAATAGGTGGCATCCCTTCCTTGTGCACTACATTATGGACTGGTGGATTTTGGCTGTACTTGCACTAGGCTTGGGTTTGACAAAGTTATACATTCAATTAACTTGAGTAAACTTGTTACTCAAAAGTTTGAAACTGATTGATTAAGCGAATAAATAATCTGTGTTGTTTTCATTACTATCAGCTTCTCCTTGCATACTAAATGGGGAAAGATAGACTCAGGAGCACTCTAATGAATTGCTAGGAATTTGTGGTAGTTATCTAATGGTACCTTTCTTTTGGAATGTAATTTATCTTCTTCAGTTTAATTGGCTTGTTTAGTCAAATATCACACAGCCAAGCTGAGCTTTTGAAAAAGATATTTCACCAGTTTTGCTAAACTATGAACTCATACATATCTAATGAGGGTTCAAAGCAGAGCAGAGCACATGCATGTGGGGTAGGAGGAGCTGTCCCAAACAGAAGAAACTGTTAGACAAAGGTAGAAGAGACTCTTCTGTTTTGAAGTTTTCTTGTTATTCAACAATGTATATCCTTACCAGCCTTTGAAAAGAAGACAAAAATTAGAAAAGATGTAAAAAAGGTTTTTCCTTATCATAGAGAAAATCAAACACCTTCTGTCCCCCAGATATTTATTCTAAAAAATTTTTTTTTAAATTATGGAAATAAAAAGAAGAATGTCTCCATTAATTATTTTTTCATGACCATGAAGAAAAGATATCTTGATTATCAAAGAAAACTTTATATTAATGAGCTAGCTAATGTTTTTTCTTATCAGAAGAGATAAAATACTTCAAAATGACTGAATGAATTATTACTTAGACTATACAACATTCATTGGATTTTGTTTGTTTTAACTCTGTGAATTTCAGTTCCTGAGTGCTTTTCAGAAAAAGAGTTCATCTTTCTTAGCTGTAACAACAAAAACCTTAAGTCTCAAGATGATAGATTGAATATTTTCAAGCAAAACTAAGAAATATTTAATTTGACTTTCCTGGGATAGACATGACAAGTTGTTGACTGTGCAATTAAAGTTTTAGAAGATGGGTTTTGCTTTATGTCTCATGGTTGGGTTACCCTATATCTAATAAGAGATGAGCTCTGTTCAGTGAAGTATTCCTAATCTCTCTCTAGTTTTAATAATATACCTGACCTCACACTGCAGATACACAGGAAAATGTGTGGGTAACATGCTGCACATTTTCCTCAGTGAAAGCACTAATCTGTTTCCATCCCTCGAGTTAAGAGGAGATTGTCCAACAGATGGAAGGGTAACTGGGGACAGAAGAGATTGAGCATTTGTGCAAACCTTGCTTCTTTAAGAAACCAGATGAAGAATCTCCACAAAAATGTGATGGCTTTTACAAACATTGAATCAGATAAAATGCTCAGTGAAGGAATATTAGCACCTGCAATGGAAATCTTCATTTTTATCAGGTGTTTGGTTCTTCCCACGTTTCCTGCAGGGTTTTCATCCCTCAACTTAAAAGGTTCCATAGTCTACACCTGGGTCTCAACCTTTTGCATGGCACTCCTCTTCAGAGCAACAGACCCAGGATATTACTTGTAACATTCCTTTTAGATACAGGGTAATTTTATGCCCTCTTGCCATTCCATTTAATTTTAAATTTACGTATTTACTTTTAATATTCCAGTTCTCTAGTGGTGATCTCCATGGATGCTGTTCTTCCCACAAATGTGGGAAAGAATTCTTCCTAAATATCTTGAGAGATGAAAAAGCCCTGTGAGATCTGAACTGTGATTATATACATCTTGTTACATTTTCTTTTGAAAATCTTGGCATTTATCATTGTACATCCAACAACAAAATTTAGACAAGATAAGAAAATCCTTTGATTAAAAAATGTAGAGGGTTTTTGTTCCCTTGCTTTCACTCTTAAGCTTCCTCCTAAGAAAATGAAACATTATAATGACTGTCACCTTTGAATTGCTGTGATCCCTAACGCAGTACTTTTAAGGGCCATGTGACTGAATTTGCAGTCCAAGATCTATACAATTGCTACAAGTAGCTGTTCAGATAAATCTGCATAATTTATCATTACTAATATCCATTTCATTTCCTAAGTGACCGTGGGTGCCAGTGTTGATTCTGCTCTGAGCTTTCATTGAAGAAAAGCGTCCTCAGGCAGGTTGACAATTCAGATTGTAACAGACAAAACTTCATCACACACCCCTCCCCACTTCTAATTAGGCAAAACCCATTATTTACATGTATGTTACATTAAACTGCTGAAAGCAAAGGTCGTGCAATAAAGTTAAAACAGTAAAGCAATTTTATATACTCTTCTCGTACTGATCAATATTTTTGTCATATATCCTCACCTATGAAATTAAGGGAAATGCAATGATGCAATTTAGTGGAAGTCAAATCAAGGGGAAATAATGATGCAAAATTTGCCAGAATTCTTGTTTTATCCTTTTGTACCTAGTGGACAAAATGCTGAGTGTTAAAAGAAGTGTATCTCTAGCAACCAGCAGTCTTCATGCTCTATTTCTGATATTCTCCTGTAATTCTTTTTATTTTATAATAAAATTAGGAATTATTTTGATTGAGTTTATGAAGAGTACTAAGGTAATCACCAGAACAGAACAGAAAAGCTAGCTGTACAACATTCTATTTTCATTAATACTGGAGTAGCACCCTTTGACTATTAAATACAACATAAATACTTGGTGCTATTACAGTTTATGAAAATTTTCCCATTAATCTCTGTGTTCCAAAGAGTCCAGGTGCAAATTACGTTAGAATTGTGTCTGAAAAGTTTTTTCATAGATTTCTTGATGTAAATTTTGCTTTTACATAAACAAATGGCATTGCAATAGCTGATGTGAGTTCATTCTATAAAGTTCTGTTCTCCTTTGAAGTTTCTTAATGATTTACTTTCTGTCACTCCTGAATCTACCTTAATGCATTATTATGCATGGCTGCAATTTCAGATGTATTACACCATTCTTTGTGAGACTTAAGCTTTATGTTGGCATCAAGTTTGTCTGGCACAATCCATTTAGCTACTGTATTTGAGTTCCTAAGCTTTTGATGAATTTAGAATCATGTCTTAAATATTTACCATTGCTTGTTGAAGTGTATTAGAAGAAAGAGATTATGCATGCAGAAAGTGTATAGGAAGTTCGAAGATAACAAATGATACATCAAGCACAGCCTAATGTGGTTTTACTGGAGTAGAAACAGTGGTAATAAATCATCTGCCAATGTTGATAATAAAATAGTGTATTGGCCTCCATCAGCCACAAGAGAAAGGTTAAATGTTATTTCTCACAATAACCATGTGGTCTTCATTCCTGACATCCTGACTAAATTCTATCATTATTTTCTGTAGAAACTGTGATCTTTATGAAAAAAATATTCCATTAAGAATAAAAGCTGATGCTTCCTAACCTATAATATCCCTGGAAAACCTTCATCCATTTTACGGTTATTGCACCACATAAATTGTCTTCCATTTGGGGGTGAATACAGCTTGCTCTGCAAAAGTCATAAGGTAGAGCTTGGAATTCATCATGACCAGCTTTCGTTACCTCTGATGATTTTTTTATAACCAGTAGAGCTGGTCTGAGTAGTTTAGTGTTTAAGGCAGCTAAAACCAGCATTCTTAGCCTTTATGATATCATCTGTTTATTTTCGTATTTATTTGTGAGTTGACTTGTTAGATGATATTCTGCTCTGGTGTGATGGAGAGAGAGGTGGTGCAGGGTTCTTTCTGAATCTCAGTGGGAGAGGCACAAAAGCAAAATGTTTGATAAAATAACTGATTTGATAGGACAGAATAGGAAGAGGAATGTAGACATTTTGTGAACCTTGTGCCCCTTCTGGGCACCCTGTGTTCATGAAACTTCAGATGGAGCCTGGATGGGTTTTCACATGGTGTGTTGTCCAGAACAAAGCAGATCCTGTCCGTGGAGAGAAGCTCCTCCATTTTGGTCCTTTGAGCTAATATGTAATATCTTCATTAGAAAGTAAGCCTATTCCTTAAGGATGTTCTCATGGGAACTTCTTGTCATGTTAGATACAAACCTGAAAACAATTAAGAGCTGGATGAATGTAAGAGAAGTTCATCCATCTATCCTTTGCTGTAGTGTTGTCTTCCAGGGTTATGTCTATCTATCCCACCTTCTCAAGGTGCAGCACACAAATATTATCCAGCCACAGCATTAAGTTTTGCCCATTGCAAAGAACTTTCCTGAAAACGCAACAGCATTTTCCATTAATGTCAAAATATCATTGATAATCCTGGAAAAATATTTCCTTGTCCTTTTCACTGTCATAGCTATGGTGCAAAGCTCTGTCTGCTGATGCTAGGTGTGGCATTAGTAAACTGAGTGAAACATCAATTTTTCAATCTTATCTCTAGGAAAGTTCCTGGAATTGACATCTGCAGAAAACTGTCCCTCTTCCAAATAAGACCTGTGGAGTCAAATCTCCTTTATACTTAATTTCTTATTTTGCACTAGGTTGATTGGTCTAGCCACTTCTCTTTTCATTACTTGGTGAACTTAAGATACTTTTATATCCTGATCAACGTATGAAAGAACAGCTCTGTGTATATGAGAATATTTGTGCTAGATACATCTGGGAACAAAGATTAACAGGTAAAAAGGAGAAAGATGAGCGGAATGGAATGGAAAAAAAGCAGAAATATTTTTGCAGAGTGAAAGAAATGAGAATAGAAAAGACAGGAGAATGAATTTAGAGCATAACACAGGCTAGAAGTTGTTTTACTTTCACCAGAAATTTAATTGAAGACATTGGGTTTACAGAACTGTAGTAAATTAGCACAACAAATGGACCAAGACTGTATATGCTCTTAGAAATATAATGCAATTCTCCTGAAAGATCCTCACAATCCCTGGAAAGGAAAGAACATTTCTAGTTTCCATCTTCCTGTATGTTTTTATTGTTTATTATATCAGAATTTTCTTTCTGAAATATATAAAAAGATACTGTAATAATACTACTCCTTGCATCCTTAGGACTGTAAATGGGAGAAAATATATTAGTCTATATTGCCTGTAATACTGGAAGTGTCTGGCTTTCTAATGATACAATTTAATTTTGCCAAATCTAGTTTCAGCTGCTTAAACACCAGTTTATTATGCAAAAAAAGACAGATAATAAAAAGAAGACTGCAAGCTATAGGATGAAGCAGAAATTAGCATGAAAGATTTGTGCTATATATGCAATAACTAAAACATTTAGTTCTCTATACTATAATAAGGGAAGAAAGCCATGCACCCAGTTTTATATATTAAAATTTGAGCCAAGATATTTTAGTGTCTTTTTCCTTTCATAGAAATGTCTGCTTAGGTTTTAATGATAAGAGTACATGCCGTAGATTCTGTGTAATGGGTACAATTCCTTCATTGAGATTTCTGAGTGTACATACAGAGGGTGCTTAAGATAATAAAAAATACAGCTTTGATATTTAGTGGCTTCTCTTTACAGAATTAGCTATCTAGGGTACCCCTCTATTCGTATTTGTTTGCAAGTCTTCATGACTTCCTAATCATGTTTCTCTGTAAGGTTCCTAATCTCAAAGGCAAGAATTTGGAGAAAGGAAGTGGAGAGGCTGAGGATTATCAGGGAGTATGAGAGAGAAATAGACTGATGGAATCACACCCTTCCATCCCTGAAAATAATGCAGCAGATGGGGTCTTGGTAAGGCTCAGGAAAGGCCTCAACCTCTCACCATCAGGAAGGTGGGGACCTAAAATATGAGGAGGAATGGCAACAGGTTCCTTCTCGGAGAGGTATGAGAATCCTGCCATCCTTCACCTTCCCAAGTACTATTACAGAATAGGTATGAGGCTCTGGAACTTGGTAATATCACCAGACCTTAGATCCTACCCCATAGGCAGCCTGGAGCTGGGGTAGTGAGACAGAGGGAAGATAAGAGAGAGAGAAGACAGCCAGAGAAGGAAAGAGTGAGGGGCCTGATCCATTCCCTTTAACAGTTAACTTGGTGCACACCTCTTGTGTAAATTAGGCTTTTCACAAGTTTTTTCTCACAGCTAGCCTTTCTCCAGGAAGTGAGGCGGGAGGGGACTGAACACAAGTCTCCAGGAGGAACAGGAAATTGGCTCAGAAAGAGTACTGGTCTACCTTTGCCAGACCCCCTCTTCTAATCACATTTCCTGTGGCAATACTCAGAATGTTTGGGACAGAACATGCTTAGGTCTGGTGATCTACACTCACCTGCAGGGCTGCATTCAGCTCTGAGGCTCCCAGCACAGAGCAGGCATCTGCATGTTGGAGGAAGCCACCGAGATCTTTAGAGGAATGGAGAGCCTCCCCTCCAACAAAAGGCTGAGAGAATTGGTTTTGTTCAGTCTGAAAGAGAAGGCTAAGGCAATTTGGCTTTGGGGTGGCTTAATGTCAGCCTTCCAGTAGCTGATGGGAGACTGCAAGAAAGATGCAGAGAGACTTTTTACAAGGGCATGTAGTGATAGACAAGGGGCAATGGTTTCACACAGAAAGAGAGTAGGTTTATATTGGATATTAGGAAAAACTTCCTTACTGTGAAGGTGGTGAAGCACTGGAACAGGTTGCCCAGGAAAGCTGTGGATGTCCCATGCCTGAAGATGCTTTTATCCAGGCTGCATGGACCTTGGAGCAACCTGGTCTGGCGAAAGGTGTCCCTCACCACTGCACACAGGTCAGAACTAGATGATCTCTAATGTTCCTTCCAACGAGAACCATTCCAAGGTTTTTCCTTCAAAAAAACCTCCCAGCCTAACAGGTTGCTCACTTAGAAAATTAGGCCTATATGTCACCTGCCAAAGGTAAAATGAGTTTCACCCATTCACCAAGGTTTCACAACATTTTTCAAAAAACTGGTTTCTGTGTTACCTATGAAACTCAAATGTAAAAGTGTGCATTGCCAGCAATTACGAAGAAGAGTAAGAGAAAGTTCTCCTTATAGTCCACATTAAGAATAAATTCAAAGGCTAAGCTATTCTTCTTTTAGAAAGTTTCTTAAAATGTTCTGTCATTGATCATTCCAAATGCAAGTCCCTTAATGATGCTATATATTCATCTCTGTGTGAGGGCAAAAAATGATTATTCTTATTTGATGATACTGAAGTCTTGGAAAATTGAGTTTGTGTGATTTTTTTTCTTTCCAATTCATCATACAGGATGGGAGTGTAAGACTCCATAATTGAGAACCATATTGAAAGTGTTACAGTTTTCAAGTGATTCTTTCTGTTTCTCTTTCTAATAGCACATTTCTCCATCTGGATAGATCTCATCTGATTCCTTTTTACTTGTTGATTTTATTATAGTTAGGGTTTTCTAGCCTAACTAGCCCTACCCTGATTTTTTAGTCTTTACATTTTTCTTGTGTGAAAAATGCTCAAATGGCTTCTCCAACCTGAAATGTCATTGGAAGAGAAGCTGTCTGACATAAAAGGTCATTTGTTCAGATATGCTGAAGAGACTGGATGATGATACCATGATCAGAGCACCACAGAATGGTTTGGGCAGGAAGGGATCTTTAAAGATCGTTTAGTCCAACCCCCCCACAGTGTGCTGGGACATCTTTCAATAGATCAGGTTGCTCAAAGCCCCATCCAACCTCATTCTCAACAATTTGGGGGAGGAAGCAACATCCACAGCTTCTCTGGCAATCTATTTAACTCTCATGCTTAGAAGTCCTGTGTTCAAACCTCATTGTTCAGAAAAAGGACTCTGTTTACTTTAGTGAAACTGATGTATAAAAAATGCAAAATGAACAAAGAGTTCTCAGTTTGCTCTGTTATGATCTTTTTCTTCTTGAGTCAATCCAGGCTATTATTTTATAAATTCTGCTTTCCTCACTGGTTCATTCCCCTCCTTGGGAACTTGAGTGCATAACTATTCAATATCAGGTATTTCACCTGGTGATGGAAGCCTTGCTGTATTTATTTAATTCTAGACCATTTGTAGGAATTGGTTGACCTGTACATTGTTTGGTTGTTTTTCTTCCTAGTTTTCTCACTTGTGTTGTTTGTGACCACCCTTCCACCATCACTGTCATTGTCACTCAAGGCTCTGATACTGTTTGTTACGAAGGATGATATACAATTATGTTGATGCAGAATAATATATGAAGGTGTAGTGAAGCGTAAAGAAGATGGAGGTCTCAAAACCTTGTGTTGTATCCTGAGGCAGCAGGTTACAACATGAGATGCAGAAGTTTCATTAGAAATGAACTGGGGATGAGGAAAGGAAAATTTAAAAGAGAGGGGAAAGAGAGAGCAGGAAAGGGGTGTGGATTATGTGATTTCTTCACAGGATTCTGTTGTAACATTTAATTATTTTCAGCCTGTTAGACAAAATATGTTTTACTTATGTTGTGCAGATAACATTTGTGCCAGACTTAATTAGTCTATTGGAATCTGTCGGCAGTTTTAATCAGGTTGTCAGAATCTAAATTATCTAGAGTCATAATGCAAACAATTCACAACAAGCTAACAAGTACTGTATGAAACATTGAAACATCTCCAGACATCTGTGAAGCCTTCAGTAGTAAAATTTTCTGATTTTATTTTTTTCAAATTTTCTTATTTTTTTCAAATTTGGAACTCAATTGCTTCTGCAAAATTTGATTGAAGGTTCAAACATTTTGAATAAATGTCCGTCTGTTTCCACGATCTTGACAAGTTCCTGGAAAGAGCTTAAGTTTCACTTTAAATTCCTGCAAAATGTGATGTTTTCATATAAGGTTTATTCACAGTTTTAGGGTATGTCAGACTCTAGCAGGGCAGACTTTTAATGCGGCCTTTTAATAGAATGTGAGATTTATTTTGCAATTACAGAGTGCAATGCCCAAGATTCAATATTGGAACAATATTTCTGAATTCACAAACCTGCACCAGACTCTTTATATTTGACATTATTTCCATCCTCCCCCCCACAAAAGGATGTATTAGATTTTAAGTTTGTTTCAGAATGTTGGCCAGTCTTGTTTCACTTACTTCCATTATTTATTAACAGAGCATACCAGCATCTACTGACGGGAGAGTTAACCACTTTTTTAATGTAAAGTTCAGAACTTCGGATATTCTGCTAAACCTGTAAAGACATTTTTATATTCCTTATAGAAGAAATTTTATGCAGTTTTCTTCAAGGCATACTTCTAAGCAAATCCACTAAATTTTTCGCTAAAGAATTTCATCCCTTAAAACACTACCTGGCCTTTTTTTGGCTTTAAAACTCATGTGCGGCTGCATTTTGGATCAATAACTTATCTGTGAAGATCTTCAGCTTATTTTCTGTCAATTCACAAATGGAAAAATAGATGTAGCTTACTTAATACACAATTCTCCGCTAGATCCAGAGAATATCAATGACCCTATACAATGAAGCTGTAGCAGTTTTTTACCTCTGAAGGAAGAAAAATTGGAGACTTGCCATTGGCATATAAAGCTGCATGTGTTAGGGCTGCTTCCAGCTGAGATGCAAGAGGCCAGAATCAGTGTTGGAATAAATTGGCATGATTTCATTAAATAAAAGTGGAGTCCTGCCCACTTATATCAGCAGTCAATTTGAGCATATACCCATACAGTTTCTACATTTGTAATGGAGAGTCTTCAAAACCAGCAAACCACAAATGGTAAGGATTAATTCAAACACATAATTTTTATTTCCCCTATCTGAATAAAGTAGATCTTTCTCCACAAATGTGCATGAAAAATATTCATATATCTTTCACAATGGTTCTCCGGGTTACCTGTTGAGTTATTATCTGGATGAATTCCCTCTGCATTTTGGAAGGGAAGAATTTTGACACACTGTCTGTAACTGTGCTCTAAAGGCAGGTATTGCAATACAGATTTTGCTCATCATCAAGGTGCAGTGCATACCTTCCAATGCGTTTGCTTATATAAGAAAATAAAGGATCTTTAACAAATCAGAGCACTATAGACATTGGAGATGCTCAAATATCAGTGTTTAATTTCTAAAGTGACATTGTTTCCTAACTGTATTATGCTTCCTAAATATTATGGACTTAACTAAGTTTATTAGACAATGCTGTGTCAAATGAGCAAAGATATGACCTTGCTTAGGAACCTATTAATGTTAAAGGATTTCTGGATGCTTAATTAAAATGTTCCCAGTCCAAAATGTTCCCAGTCCAGCGATGGCATCCAGACTGCAGGAGTTAGCATTGCAGTTGGCACAGGTTGGCAGACACTTGTTTTCTCAAGAAAAAGAGCCACTGCCAAAGTATGTGGAGACTGAACTATCTTTTTTCCCCTAGAGTTTTTCTGACAGGTAAGTTTGAGATTTGTAGAAACATCAGGAAGATGCCCTTAGCCAGAGGTTACTTCTTATGGTTAAAAGGCTACCGTGTGTCAATCCCATCTTTTACACAGACAATGTCTTGGGGTGATTTCATGATGACAACTATATTCCTGATTGTCTGCTTTATGCCCAGAAATGGGTCCTGTATCTCTAAGCTGGATTCGAGGGAGGTGCGGGAGGCAGGAGAGCTCTGTCGCGGGTTTTGTTCGAGCTCTCACTCCTCGTGTGCTTGACTTGTGGTGGGGATGAGGTACCTTGTTGCTTAGCTAGCTTGGCTCCTGTTAGCTGAGGCAAGAAATTGTATAAGTTATTCGAGAGCTCCAGAGGCACTCTCAGCTAGAGACTTGAATCTTGTAAGAACCAGGAAATATTTTTACTAAAGGAGAGAAAACTCTGTGGTCCCTATTTGTTTAGAAATATCTGCTCTGTTGATTTTTAAATTATTTTACTTAACAGTTCCCATATGCAGATCTTGGTAGAGGTAATTTCAGTTCTTCCTTCTGTTTTATTGGAAAAGAAAATATAAGCAAGATTTTCACCCTTCCATAATGCTATCTCATTTATTTGTGTATACAGAATATTGTGTTTTTCTGTCTTTCCTGCAGAAAGAGTTTCACTTCAATGAATATTCATTAAGATGGAGAAAATTACTGTGTAGCCATTTTTTAGCACACCTGTGTGAAAGGTGAGAACCTGAGATGTCCTTTACATTTACCTAGTAATAAAGCCCTTTTTGCAGTATAGGGCTCATACAGAATACCTAATATAACCCATTAGCACTCAGTAGTAAAGTGGCAGATCTCAATTTCTGTTGTGAAGCAAGTAAGCAGACAAACATGAACTTAGGTGTCCTTTTGCAAGTTAACTGTCCTGTCCTCTTCTCTGGTAGTGTGTTATTTCACATTTCTCTCTTCTGTAATTTGAAGATTTTAAAATTCCTCTGTTCATTTTCAATTAAAACTCTGCAAATAAAGTGTTGAACTCCCAATCCTTTTAGGTGAGAAATTCTGAAAGATGTTACTTTCATGTTAAGTCAAAATTAATTTTTAGTGTCTTGGTTAGTCAAAGATAAAATATGGAAATATCAAGCTATTGTGTAATCTGTTGCTGCCATCAGAAGGGAGAAAAGTCATCTTGTAATCCCAAGAGAGAGTTTTTTGCACAAGGAGACTAAGCAAGTTGCATGGAAGAGAGAATATAAAGCTGCTGCCATTTCAGATGTATGTACTGCTTAAAAACTGTCCAATATCTTATTAAGGATTTGAATTTGATAATTGCACTTGAGTAGCTAACACACAGATTTTTTACACAACAAAAACAGGGCTAGTATATATGACTACAAATCTAAAGACGTGTAGGTTGTTGGCAAAAGATAAAGCAAATGAAAATGAATGTGCTTGTGAATCTTATATAACATGCTTGAAAACTTGAAACTCTTTCAAACCTTGGAAGATGAAGCTTTGGCTAAGGTAGAGATTAGCCAAAAAATAAAACCTTACAGAAAGCTCTTTTCCTTTAGCCAAGGAGCTGATGCAGAACTCCCTCAGAGGTCATAATCTGGGGGGCTAATTGAAATCTGGGACTATGTTTCATCTTGGAGATATGCATATACTATTCAGAAGAAAGCTGTTTGTTTTTTTTTGCCAAATAGATAAACATCCCTCCTACCACTGAAGATGAATAATGTACTCCAGTGTCTGTATTTGGGATCCTCAAAATTCCAAGGGTTGACACTGAAACAGCCAGAACTTCAAAGCTGGTTGCCTATAAAATGGACCTTTTACAAGATTTTGATAATATGGAGGTGTTCCTGAGTTAAAAACAATATTGCTTTGTAACATAACACATAAATGCAATGTACCAAACAGTATAAGTAGGGGGGAAATATTCCTTTATTCCTTTGCTTAAAAGAAATAGAAGGCCAGTTTTTTGCAACCTGCTTTTTTTCCCTCATTATTTTTGACTGTTGCTCTGCCTAATTCAAAGTTTTCTAGTTGATGTATTTTGTCAGGGATCACCGAAAGAGACAGGGTAATTGAGTTACTTTCTTGAGGGAGAGTTTTTCTTCTGCTAGGAATTAGATTTATGCCTTAGCAGAATTTGGTAGCTTTTGATGTATCTTTGTGGTATTCATATAGAGATGAAACTGTGTAATTTCCTTTAATCCCGCATAAAATAGTAATTTTGTGCCTATCTTTCATCTTTACAGTATACGGGATTTATGATGAAAATTTGAGTGAAAAATTGAAATGCTATGCTTGTTAAAGTTCTACCTGAATCCAAGGTAAATCTATTTCTGTTGTGACACCGTTGATTGATTGTGTCTAATTAACTGTAAAACTGTGTTTTCATTTTAATGACAAAATGTGAAAGAATTAAGCAGAAAAGCATTGGGAAGGTAGGAAGGAAGGACGGAAAGAGGGAAGGAGGGAGGGAGGGAAGGAGGCAAGGAAGGAAGGAATGGTGCGGAAGGAAGGAAGGAAGGAAGGAATGGTGCGGAAGGAAGGAAGGAAGGAAGGAAGGTAGGAGGGAATGGTACGGAAGGAAGGAAGGAAGGAAGGACAAACAGAAAATTTAAAACCTCAGATGCTTAGTTTAATAACTCCAGCACACAAATATCTGTTTCTGTGATGGAGTACTCTCAATAGGGAGAGATGTTCTAAATTTTATCTGACAAAAGAATACAGCTGGCAATAAACTAGGGAATTGATACTAGTGAATTAAAATTATTTGTGAAGCTCTTTTCTCACTCTCTGATATGTATAGACTTACAACTTTAAGTATTCAACTCAAGGTTAAAATCATGACATTGTTTGCAGCTGGTGGGATGTCAATATTCCCAGAAGAGTTCTGAAAGTACACTCTGCACTGTGTTGATGTCACTTAACAAGCATTTAAAAGAAAAATAATCTTTCCAGTCTCCTCAGGAGGGGCTATATCTTTTTCTCCATTCCTTAATAAGACCTTTTGAATGTTAGTTTAATTAAAACAGAGAGATTACTTAAACAGTGACTTTCAAAATTATTTCCATTAAAAATAAATCGAGATCATGGTGTATTTTATTGCTCTGATTGCCATTGGTTATCACTATATTTTTCTTATGACAGTCAAGTATTAGGAGCAGTTTTCTCTTGACACTGAAGATGATGTTTAAAATCCCTGGAGTCTTTAAAACAAGAGAGAGCTCCCAGCATGTCCTGGTGCCATGGAAACCAATATTTACTCTGATATATCAAGAATAACCTGACATCTGGATTTGTCAGTGGTTTTGCATTTTTTATAAGGAAACATGCAGTCATCTTAGCATGACACTGCAGTGCAAAAAAAGCCAGAATTAAATCAAAGAAAACCCCACATTATTAGATAGAAGCAATGAAGAGTTGTTGCTAAATTTGCAGTACATGATATTTAGAAGTGATCTTTAGTACATGATATTAAGTACAGTTGTGAATGTGTTGCTGCTGGATGAATCCCTACACTCAGCCCCTTAGTAGAGTGTGCTGCTTCAGGGACCAACAAATGAACTCTCTTTTGTGTTCCTTTCTTCTAAAAACACTATGGGGAGTGACAAGTGCTCAGAGCTGGATAGAGGAGAAAGGGGTTCAGATTTCTGCACACCTGAGGAAAGATGCGCTGTTCTAACTCACGAAACTCCTTGGTTGCTGAAGGTTTACTCCTGTGGCTACTCAATTGCCATTCCCACTAATATATTTCTACAAAGGTGGAAATAACAGCTCAAGGTGAGGCTGAAGGAGTTCATCTTATAGGAAAAGAGAACTTGCAATTTTCCCCTTGGAAAAGGTTTCTGTATAGATTATTTTTATTGGGGTTCCAATCCAGCTGCATCTGGTATAAATAGGACTGTCAAATGTAGCTACTCTTCAGGCAACTATTTAAAAGAACAGGAATATAATTTCCTTTCATTCTGCATGTGATGATAGTGAAACCCAAATTTTGAAAACGGTCCCTTTTTCTTTGATGAAGTTTTTGCTGGAAAACCCTTCTGACTAAGAAATCACAACAGCTTTTGCATCCTTGGCTAGTTTATTGTAGGTGTGCTACAATTAATGATATGTGCAGATGGTAATAAATATTTGAATAATTGTTGTGCTTTTGCATTTTAATTTATATTTGAAACCAGAAAGTGATAACTTTTTCTCTGTGTGTGTGCCTTTATTTCTTTTCCATTGCTTGCATACACCTGGTCAGTTTAAGATGGGTGACTGAAGCACAGAATAGGTCAATGGTGGTAGCGATCCTTTTTCTTAATGAAATATGACCTAATTAAATGACTGTCCAATATATATGCCACAACAAAAAAGCAAAATCAATTGCTCCCAGTATCTCCAATATAGATTCAAACCACCAAGACTGAGTCCAGGCTCAAAGATGCTGAATTGTTCTCAGCCCCAGGTGCTGGTTATGTAAAAAAGAAAGGTCTTACGTTTCTTTATAAGATGTGCACAGTATAATTATTACATGAAGAAAGGCTGAAAACCTTACCTCAAATATTTTTCTCTATTGAATATTCTGGCAATTAAGTCACCTCTTAACAAAATGATGATGTTAACTCGTTCCTGATAGCCAACTATATCAGAACCATGCCCATTTAAAACTTAAGATAAACAAAATACAGTTCAGATGAAGGCCTGTAGATGTTGAGCAGTGCTATAAAGCATTGTCCCACTCTTGCCTGACTGTGTAAGATAGGAAAGTGTTTGTGTGGCAGTAGGTTGGTTGTTTTGTAGGTTTCTCGATCTGTTTGTCAACTGAGTGGTTACTGTTGGACATGGGGACTTTGCCCAAAGCTGCCATAAATTTCATGGTCTCAAATTTTATTGAGTGGTTCTTCATACTTTTTAATACTAACACATTGGAATAATATTACCACTGAATATTAATGTATTAGAAAACACTTATTTTTATGAGCACTTAAAATTTGGCTGAATTAAATACATAAATTATTTGCTAAGCTTCAATCACTACTTCAATTCTCTCTGCCCGTTATTGATTTGTAGTATCTGTTTTTCATTGCAGGTTTGCTTGTAGACTATGTAAGGGAAATGTCCCATTCATGAAATAAAGTGTGGTGTTTGTGGCTACAAATGTTTCTTGGCAGATTCTCATGTACTTAGAATTGTTCCTATCTTTTTTCCCAGAGAACTAACTCTATGGCAACCATTTAAATTAATGAGTTAGTTGTTGGTCAAAGGGAATAACATTTTACAGGAGAAAACTTTTTTCTATATGAGCTACATATGTGAGCGTGTGCATATGTGTCTGTACCTTCTCTTGAGAAGAATGGTTTTGATGAACAAAGAGAGAAAGAAAATACAGAGAGAATGATGGCCCTTGTGCAGTCAAAAACATTTGCCCTGGATTCTGATTGCTTCAGAAATAGCAAACAGAGAAAGGAATAAATATGATGTGTGTTATCCTGCCCTGTCATAGAGAACAATTTCTATCTAGGTGTTTAGTTACAAAAGAACTAAAATACACAGCATTCTGAGGGAAAATATACGAGAATCAATAGTACTACACTACTGAAATAGATCTGGCGTAAATGGGATAAAAAGGTTTTAATAGTGGTGGGGTTGTCAATTTAAATTACTGGGGAGAACCAAACTTAAAAAAAACCACACCAAAACTAAACCAGAACATTTGGATGTTCACAGATATTTGCTAAAATTTAAGCCTTAAAACTCTGCTCTTACCAAGTCAGGTAAGCTAATGTATTCCTTTTGCCACTATATTCAATATTTAGTCATAAAAAGTATATACAAGAATAACCAAAAACTGAGTTGGTTTGTTTGATCTTTGCAACAGGTATGTTAAACAAAAACTTGCTACAAATGCATTTGTTTTGGAGGCTGGATGGATTTGTTCAGCAACTGAGTAGATTGGAGTGATTGTGCCATTTTTGTCCTTCCTGTAATTCAGTCAAAAGTAACAAGGTAAAGTTAGAGTAATGAGTTCTGAGTTTCAAAAAATTGGTATTTTGTCAGGATCTAGAAACTCAGCAGGAAAACCTTTATTTCTCATTGCAGAGGATTCTATTTTAAATTGATAACGTACCTTCTAGCCTCTGTCACCTAAGTTTTTTAACTAGGTTCCTATGCTTGATGAGCTGAGGAGATGTAAGAAGCTGGCTTTTGCAATAGTAATAATTGAAAATAGCTGGTTTAGATTCTCCGCATGTGTTGGAAATACTTAGGAATCTGTGCAGGCTTGAAAGTTGACAGAGGACAATTTCTGTTCTTGTGAGATTTATAGCATAGGTCTATAGATGCTGTAATATAACTGTGAGGGAAGAAAAATGGTTCCATATTACTGATGTAGACATTTTGTGTTACATTTCCTAGTATTGCACAGGTAATCTGTTTTTTAAGAACAGTAAACTAGTTTTAAATTTTTCTTCTGAGTGAGTCTTGCAATATAGCCACACTTACATGGAAAAGATTCTTTTCCACCTGTGTGGTTTTATTACTCTGGGCAAGGGGGGGGAAGAATTGAGATGGATTTGAAACACTTTTTTTTAAGGTAGGCATTACAATGGTCTATGAAAAAAGTCACAAAAAATTTCACAAAGTGGAAGGGAAAAAGTAACAGTTGTAATAATAACTCGATTGGTGAGAATTAAAGTGAATTAACAAACCCTAATTGCAGTTGTTTCTTTAAAAGTAAATTTTCATGACAAAACTTAGTGATGCAAATGCCTCTGACTTGCAGAAAGTAATTTCTCAGACCTCAAGGATGAGAAGGTGAGGGTGAATCAGGGTTTCTACATAGCAGCCCAATTTGCAAGTAAATATTGAGTTAAGTTTATAAACAACTGTTTTTCTACCATCTACTGCAATGAAAATACCTTTTACAGAAACTAAATAGTTTGGTTTAGATAAAAGATATAGATGAGGCATAGCTGGTAGAGCAAGTGCTTTGTCAATATACACAAGTGGATAAGAAGAAAGCGTCTTAGCTTTGTTGCTTTTCCTTTTTTCATAGTCTAGTGGTCTTCTAAAGTTTTGATTCAAATAACTGTAATTTAAATTGACCATCTTTCACACTTTTGCCCTTTTCTTCCCGTTCTCCTTGCACAGTACTTTGAGTTTTGTGTATAGAAATTCCCTCAGATTCTATACTAACAGTCACTTATTTCAAGAGATTTGGTTATTGTGCCCAGTGCAAGGAAGCAAACCCTTTAAATATTCATTCAGATGTGATGTCCAACATTTTTCATCATTTCTAAAGGCTCCATGACTTTCATGTCTATTACAGGATAAGGTCAGATAATTTTATAGAGTAAAATTCTGCAAATGCAGAGAATCTCAGGGAAGATTATATTTTACAGATGTCAATAATGTAGTCTGTAGTTTTGTATTTTTGGGGTAGAGTTATATGTATTTCCAGGTGATTCCTTGCTGGTGATCAGGTTTTGTACTCTATTTTTATTTTTAAACCAAATAAATACTAATAACATTTCCTTTTGATTTGAGCATATTAGGTTAGGATCTTATGGGACACTGGAAATGTGGAAAGTGAAATTTAATCTTTTCAGGTAATTTTGGAGAACTATATTTAGGTACTGGGATCAATAGGTTAGGCTAGTAATGACTAACATTAGTTTCTTTGCTGGCACACTTCAAAATTCCTACTTACATACTCAATGACATAATTTCTGCTTTTAACTTAATTATGTTTTTCTGTTTTGAACCTAGATGTGTCTGTCTAGCTCGTGACGATTCCATTAACAAACTTTCCTTTCTGCTGAATCCTAATACGAAATATCAATTGAATGTTGTTATTTTAACTAGAAAGGAACTTAATCTTGTCAATCATAGGAAATCAGATTTCCATCATACATGCTTTCTGTTGAGTACAGCTCCAGAACTAACTGGTAGTGTGACTGACTACAGGTTCTGCTTCTTCCAAAAGTCAAAATTGAATTAAAAACTACCTACAAAAATTTGTAGAGTAGGTAGGACTTCTGTAGACTCCCATTAGAAGGGCAAGAAAATTCCCTGAAGATTCAAGAAGAAATGGTAGTAATATAAACATTAGCTCTGCTGAAGTTATTGGCAACATTCCTTTCCTTGACTGACTGCAGAGTTTGCCAGTTTTGGATAAATTAGCTTATTGAGCCATAAAAGGAAACATTTTTAAGTCCCAAAAAGGACCAGATTAGGTTTTTTTCCTGCTATGCGCATGGTACAGAGATTCTCTCTTGGAGCTACTGGCTGTTGGAGTGATTATTGATGCTACAGCTTGGTATTTGCATTCTCATGTTCTGTGTGATATAAATAATGCATTAAAATAAAAATAAAGGAATTATTTACTTGAGTACTCATTACGCTTTAGAAAGCATGAAAACCACATAGTTTTCTACTCCCTGAATTTAAGAGTTGTTATAATATCTTAAGTACTGCATTATTTATTAACAATTTCTGGCTGTTTTGTTGTTCTTTGGCTAAATAGAGAGTTTTATGTCTGATGTAATAAATGAAAATATATGCATCTATTTCACTAATTCATTATATGGTTATTAAATGCATAATCATTTTCCTACAGTTTTAATACCCATATTAAAAATAATTTTCCTCTGCTGTGTTCAGTACATTCACACGTATTTGTTGTTAATTCTTTATAGTATGCTGTTAAAAACATCTTTTAGAGAAGCTTTTTAGCTTTTCTCAACAATAGCCCCTATAGGTGGTACTTTTAGTAAAAGCAATATTGAGTTAGGGAGACCCTGGACGTACTTTCTACTCTATACGCCAGAAATCTAGGAAATCATGGTTTTAAAAGTCTTCCATAAATGAAATACCTTTATCACTTTTTGGTTCTGTTTTCGCTACTTAAATTACGTTATTGTGCTCGTTTAAGGTGTCCTTGTTTTGGCTGGGGTAGAGTTAATTTCCTCCCCAGTGGCTGCTATGGGGCTGTGTTTTGGATTTGTCCTGAACACATTTGGGCTGATAACAGAGATGATTGTGTTATTGCTGAGCAGGGCTCGCACAGAGCCAAGGCCTTTTCTGCTTTTGTGCTGCCACGCTGGTGAGGAGGCTGGGGGTGCCTGGGAGGGTGGGAGGAGACACAGCCCGGACAGGTGACCCCAGTGACCAAAGGGACGATCCAGACCATGTGACGTCATGGTGTGAGCCAGAGCTCAATAAGTGTTTTTAGTGAGAACACTACATTACGCAAGTAATATTCTATTGTATATATACAAGTAATATTCTATTAACTGAACACTCTTGAATATTAAAAAGTTGTATATATTTCAGCTAACTTTTAAATGACTTGTAAAATGTTCTTTTGAACTGTCTTAATAAAGACTCTTGTTTCACTAAAACTATTAATCCAGGAAAAACCCAAGCAAACCCAAAACCGTGCAACACTTTTTCTAGCATGCATTTTCACAGCTGGAAAATATTAGATTTCATTTATATTTGCCTATTGACCTTGCATAGAAATTATGCATTGAATTTTTGATTGAAACCAATCTCAGCAGTTGTCCATATGTCTGCTATCTTTTCCCTGCTGTTAAGAGGCTAAATGTTCCTTTTCCCAAATATTAATTAAAGCAGCACTTTTTTTGTTAAGAGAATTTGTGTGCAACCCTAGCGTCCTTCAAGAGCACAGAGTTAATAAAGCCAGTCTTCTCTAGGAAACTGTTATAAAATTATGATGCTGCTTCAGAATGATTTGTAAGTTTTGTCACAAAAACAAATGCTGCTGTTGTGGAACACTGGAGTTAAAGGTATTCATTGCTTTCTGTTTTTTAATCTTCCTTGGATTTTGGATTGTTTGGGGTTTTTTTGGCTGTTATTTTTGTTCATGTCCATTTCCAGCGTGCAAACCTACTGCTATAGAAAGTAATAAATTGTCTGTTTCAACCACTGATCCTTGAATGTCAGCTTATAGTGCAATGAATTTTATATTCTCGTTTAAATTGCTGGTAAATTTGAGTTTGTCTAATATTAGTTCATTCTTTCCATGCTGTTAGAAAAATGCTAAAGTCTGTAGGCGAGGCAAAACTGCTGCTTATCAAAAGTTGTTGTCAACGTGGTTTGTCAAACAACCCCTATGTTTTTACTGGTGTAAAACTTCAGCGGTGAAGAGGGATGAGGAAATTAAAACATAAACTTCGGCTTTTACAAGAAAAACTAGGTTTGGTAGGTACTAAGATCTATGAAAAACTGGTGTGCAGTCCTGCACTTATGTAACTTTAATATCCAACAAGCCATGACCATAAGATACACTAAATTATTCTTAATTCATGAAAAAGAGGATTTGAAAAAAATATAGCAGATTTAGGACTACCCACTTTTATTACGGTTTTCCTTAGCTTGTCGGTATTAAATAGTGATTAATGGATCCTACAGACTTCTTTTTGAAGAAATACCATGTTTCTATAAGTATCTTTAAAAGTAGGTCTTGACCGTGTTCTTCTGGGCTGCCAAAAATTTCTTAAATCAATTTATTTATGGAATAATAAACAATAAATATAGAAACAAAATAGTATTGTGATAAATTTCTTGGCCTTCTTACTCAAGTCTTGTCATATTTGCAGTGTAGCAGTTTAAAATTATTTCCCACCTCCTCCATTGAACTATTGGAATATACTGTGTGTATATTGCAGATATTGTTGGTGAGACAGACATGCAGTAGTTTTTCTTGAAATATAAATAGCTTGTCATTTTTGAATGACCAAAAACTTTATGAGAAGCTATAACATGAGAAGATAATGCTACTTAACCAATAGTACTGAGAGGGCTGACTAGACAAAGAAAACTGAGTTTTTAAAATAAAATTATAACAACATGGATAGTAGCAAAATCCCAAGCAAAATACTTCTATTTCGCTATTAGCTTTTTGGGGGAAAGAAGATGAAATGCTTTCACAGTATTTTCATTCTGAAATAGCCTCCAGCTCCTGAGAGGTCTTTATTTAGAAGCATCATATGTCTGGTGGTTGGTTTCCTCATGTTTCTTACAGGTTTGCATGTTTTCATTGACACTGTGATGGACAGATTTCTGCAGAATGCTTATACATTGTTTCATCATCAAATCACTGGTGAAAGTAAAGATTGCAGATTGTTTAGAGCATTACCTCAGGTTAGAAAATGTGCAGATGATTGTGAATTCTAGCTTTTTTTTAATATGAATTTCTTAGAAATTATCAATTTGATAACAAGAAATTACAACTTTGTATAAATTTTCTTGGGTTCTAGCTGGATCAGAGGAGGGTGTGTTGGTGGTGTTATTGTGAGATTAATAGTAATTTTATTTCAAATGAAAAAATAAATTGTTCTGATTCTTATCCTTTTGCTGTAAAGGTAAATGGAAAATATGGATGTATTCTGTGTGTATATGACTTGTTTCACTTTGCGAATAGGTAGAGTTATGGGATAGCAGAAGAATCTTTTCATATGGCTGAGACTGAATTCCTGCAAGTTACATTTAATAGGTCAGACTACTGAATTTTGGGCTTTCTTATAATCCCAAATACATTGCACTAAACTTCTTCACCGGATTAACAGTAGTTAATTTTAAGGTCACCTTTGCTCTGATTTTAAGATCACACTTTTTTGTAGCATGTATTATTAGGAGGTTTTCTTGTGGAATTTTAATCTTAGACCTTGATCTAGCCTGGCAACTCATCGTCTTCTACCCCTTGAATGTTCTGTTTGTCTCTATACCTTTTCTTGCACCCCTCTTTGGAAGAATAATAATGTTTGAATATACAGTTTTATAAAATACTAAGTTGTCTTGATGAAAGACTTTATTCTTATCTTCCTAAATATCCTGTGTCAAGCTCAGTCAGTTTCCTAGAAAATGGAAGAAGTTTATCATGTTTGAGAAATCATCTTGTTCTTTGTTCTTCCTGTTGCAGTGGGGCACAAATTTGTGGTTTCCAAGTTATCTGTCTAGGTGAGGACACAATTTGTCATTTATTTGCCCTTTTCATATATACTTTTCGTGCGTTGAGGATCATTTTTGTCTGGATATCATTAACATCATTGTGATCTGCTCTAATGCAATTTCACAGTGTATTATACAACTCATTTGTGCACACATGCATGCATAAAAGGAATTAATGTGCTATCTCAATACCTCCATTCAATATACTTCCGTAGGGCAATCAAATGGCTGCCCGAGCACATACACAGTGCATGTGTGTAGTGTGTGTGGCTCTGCTGCTGTTTCACTGCACCTAGCAATTATAATGGACTCCAATGTCTAAAAACATACATATATGTATATATGTGTGTGTGTGTGTGATTATTAATTTTCATTGCAACATTATTGCTGTTACTGCAGCTGCTATTTCAGCTATTCGATATTGAAAGAGCACTGGCCACCAGCAACATCTGTTTAAATTGTTCACTGTAATTTTGATGTGCCCTTCTAAAGGCTTATTAGTGACTGTGCTTGAAGATGATGCCAGGAATTTTAAAACAGCTGATTCTAATTTTGTCTTTCTTTCTCTGAAATATTTCAGTTATATTCCTTTGACTTTGAGATAAGTATTATTAAGTCCAACACCCTCTGAATGTGGAGTAAGGGCCAGATTGTCTCATGGAGACTTATAGATGGAATGACAGTTCTAACACCAGATGTAGAACTTGGAGAGAAGGGCATGATGGATAAAAGAATTAATGTCTACATGTAGCTAAGATTGAATAAAAATCTCAAATGGGTAGGCGAAAACTATGAAAATAGGAGATCTCTGGAAAGCAGTAACACAGATAACATTTACATTTTTCCTGGAAAAAGTCCTCTACTTTTATGCACTGTACATAAAATGTGCAGTCTGGGTTTCAAGGATGGAAGAGCACTATATTTTGTTCTCAGAATAACAAGCTAGTAGCATTGAATACTGAATGACTTCAAAATGCCCACTTGGGGATGCATCACTATTGTCTTTGGTACAACTAGAAATAGAGCAAGAGTAGGAATTCTTCTACTTGTTTGTAAACACTTCTCCCCAATAATAACAGAGCTGTTTCATTTTCCGTTTCTGGTATGTTACTATTTCTGAACTGGAAGAGAATCCCACTGAAGAAGTTGCCGAAAACCATGGGTCATTAAGGACCACTTAACTGTCACAAAGCCACGTTATTTGTGTATTCAAGTTAAACTGTTTAGATAAACTTTGAAAATCATCTTTGTTGTCTTCCCTACCCTTATCCCCATCAGAATTTTACACCTTTTGGGATTTCAAGTCAGTATGGACTGCCAGTTTCTTAGGTTTGGCGTTTACAAGAAGAAGATTTGATGGGTTGTTTGGGAAAGAAGTAAGGAGATTATTTGATTTAAATGCTGAAAAAGCTGGAATTTCTGTTGTAGTAGAGAAACAGAATTAAAAGAACTACCAATCACTGTTCTAAAGAGCCTATGCAAGAAGAAAGTTAGTAAAATTTCAATATGGAGAACTATGGAGAACATTTCAGTTCCAAGTAAACGTAATACTTTTTGAAGTTATAGAATAGATGTGCCTTTTTATAGTTTTTTGATAAATAACTAAATTTAGAGGTCAAAATTAAGAAATTGGTAGGAAGTTTTTGCAGACTGTTGTATTATATTTCAGTACTGACCTGGAGTAAGTCACTTTTTTATTGCTGGTCTTTTGTGACAGGAAAGAGCCAGAGACAGAACTGTGTGAAATTACTAGGGTTTTAGTTAATACTTAATTTTTTTTCCTGCTGAAATGTATCTACAGAGTACTGCTTTATTCTATGATGTAGCATTAACAGCCACAGATAAAAAATGTGCACACATTCCTTGTTAGTCAGCCAGTGTTTTGTCTTGTGTTCTGCACTACCTGAATTAATTGCCACTGCTAAGGTGCTTTCTTATTTCCTTTTACTATTACTCCTTCTAAGACTGGTCTCTAATTCAGCTTTCAGCATAAATAGGATGGCAGATGTTCAATTAAGATGTATCTCCTGTTAACTAATAGATGGATTCTGTGTCATGTAGTCAAGTCTTTAAAGGTTTGAGATGCTCTAGCTGCTTTGGCTAAATTTGTGTCACCACAGCTGTTTCTCTCATTTGTCTTTAAGCTTTTGCTCAGCCGTTCATAATTTTAAGTGCAGTTTTGCACTTGAGACTGAAGAGTGGCAGATCATACCCTTGACATTGTAGGTACTCATATCTTTCTCCATGTCTGTGTTGCTGTCTCCATCGGCATATCAATGTTCCCTTTTCTCCCTCTGGTGGACTTCCTGATGTGGAGTACTTCACGTATGAAGGTGAGAGAGGCCCATCTGAAGGCCTGAAACTCTGGTTCTTTCTTATTTGTTTAGTACTCCTTGTTATTTCTTATCCAGCAATAGGTCAGTGCCAGGCTGATAAACAGATAAATAGAAGGCAATGTTTTTTTCTTTCCCTCCATTCCTTCCTTTGTATATTGGAAGAGACCCATTGCACAACTACAGCATTTGTCTTCATGTTTTCATATAATTTCCATTACTATGTGAAACTAAAACCAGTTTACAAAACACTTATACTTTCCAGAAGTGCTCACAATACTTGTACCAAAAAGGCCATGTGTGATTGAACTAGCACTGAGAGAGTTCTATGGAAATCTGCTTTCTAGAAGTATTCTCTTGATGTACCTTTTCCCAGCAGTTTATTATTTCAGTCAGGTCAGCCACAGCCTTTTCTAGGTAGAAAATGCAGGATTCTGATATTATGCTTTAATGATTGGATGCTGTTGGGTAGAGAAATGATCTAATAAAATGCATTTGTGTCTATTGTGGTTTGACATCTATCAGAAATGCTTCTTTGTTTTGTACTTTCATGTAACTTATATCTATTACATGCTTTTTTTGCCTAAAAGTTGCTATGAACTTCTGAGGATAATTTCACTTTGATTTTTTTTTCTCCTTTCTCTAACTGAATTGCTTAGAAATAGGTCTGAAATTTCAAAAGCTGCCTGAGCGCTCTGAATGCCCGATTATCCATTAATTTCAAATTGTGTGAGTGGCTTTGAAAAAGATAGCACAAAGGCTAAATCACCCTAGGGTGACATTTCAAATTTGCTGAAGTTGATGGTAAAATCTACATCGATTTGAGCAAGACTAAGGAGTTTCCTTTTCATAGTGCTGGCATAAGACTCTAAACTAGTCAAAAATCCATTCACTTGACAAAAACAATTAAGCAGGTCCTTAATATTAAGTGAGATGATTTCTGTTCATCTGGATGAAGTTAACCTAATGCATAAAGGTAGGGACTTTCATGCTTTCACTGAGTGAGAGACTCAGAGAAAGTCAGTTTTGGTCTCATTATAGTGGGAAAACTTGCCGAGATTGTGAAGAGGTACAGTGCTGAAATTGCGTGAAACAGAGAGGGCTTGACATTTCTCTTTAAATCTGTTGTGGTTTGGTTTTATTTGTGTGAACATAATTTGTAATAGGAAAGGTCAAATCATATTAGAAGCAGACGTCTGTTTTGAGCTAGGTAGGTATTGGGTGTGGGTAGCATAACCATTTACAGTGCAAGCTTTCAGGGAGAAAGCCCTATGAAAATTCAAGTGTAGTTTTATAAAGATTGTCTTTCCAGTTGCAAGTATTTTGCTTTACACAAATACAGTCCTTTCCAAAAAGTTTAAGAGGCATAACTGAAGTTGCTTTTGACAGGAAGTAAATGGTATGCATAAACTCAAATAAATGCAATACTTAATAGGCTCCAGCGTGGCCAGTATTGTTGAGCAGCAATTTCTGACAAGTATGCATACGCTTTCCTAACACATTTTCACTAGACCTAAGGGCCAGTGAACTTCATCATCTTCTGAAGTATTAAGCAGAGAAAGCCTTTATTGGATTTTTCATCTTATTAAGGAACTTCTGTTTATCTGCTGAGTTGAAAGGGACCCACAAGGATCATAATTCAGAATGTATGTAATGATAGAGTTATTTTTTTACATTAAATATTTTTTATGCCACTTACGTAATTCAAGATCATTGAAAAGCTGAATAGAAATTATGTTACCCTATCTTTCACCTTTATAAGCTTTCCTGGACCTGTTTTCAATGTCTTCATAGTTTTAAGAAATAATAACGAAACGCAACCCCCTCCCTCTCCTAAGATAACGCACAAAAACCCCCAAAACAACACCACATGCAAAAGGAAACCCTTAGGTCTTTAAGCTTATGAGTCATAGAGAAGTGTTTGTAAATTGAAAGAGAAGAAAGGTAACAGTTAAACTATTCATATTCATTGCTGATCTGAGAAAAGAATCCTAGAATGACAATGTGTGACTAATGAAAGTGCTAGTTGAAAAAGATCAGACTTCTTCATTTTGCATTCTGCCTTTTGTTTGCTCTGCAGATATCACAAAAGCCTTTTAAAAAACAGCTCCACTCTCTATATGTTAGGATATGACATTCACAGTGTTTCCATATGCCTACCTCTTTATATTTGTAACTTTTAGAGCCTGATTTCTATGCCACACTGCCTCGATAATTTGTAACTGTTCTGCATCAAACAAGCAATCCTATTACTAAGTAAGAGCATTCCTCTACCAGTTCACTTGTTTTTAATGTCCATGTAATCAATGGTAGCGGTTGGTGATATCTTTTTTCTGGTTTTGTATATTGGCCTGGTTAGAAATGTAAAAGGTGCTTTGGGAGGACTGGTTCGGTTCCATTCAGAAGTAAATATAAATATCTATTAAAAAGAAAAAAATCCAATTATTCATATTAAAGAAACCCTTCTTCAAATCTTGTTTTTATTGAATCAGAAGGCTGATTAAAATGAGGAAATACTTCAAGTGCTACAGACTTCACTGTTCTTAAAATGAAATCAATGAAATCCAAGTGTGTTATCATGTTAACATGCTTTCATGATTTAGAGCCAAAAATGATATAAGAAAGCTATGAAACAGCCTGTTTCCTTGTTTGGTTTTTTTTTTTTTTTTTGGTAAACACATGCTAGAAAAGTTTTAGATCAAATCTTTCAGTTTAATCTGTCAGTATCTATTTTGTTTTAATTTGAAGCTGAAACATGAATTTGTTGCTTGAAACCTTTTTCAGGTAAACTTGAGTCATCAAGACTGGATGAACAGTACATAAATTGTGGGAAACAACATTTAAAATAACCATGTTTCACATGTTTTCTCCCTTCATGAGTTGCTTTTCCCTTCATCCTTTTTATTTTAGGTAATTTTTATGAACTATCAGTAAAATATAACAGAATACCCAATTTTTAAGTGACTGAGACGTAGGAAGGAGCACCTGAGCCTACAGATTCTGGGTTCATCTCTTTCANATATATATAAACTAGCTGGTTTAGAGCTCTGTGTAATTGTACCCAGAGAATCAATCCTGCATAAAATGTTGGCTTCACAGTCATGAAGTCCATATGCCTCTGACTTCTGGGAGATGTCAGTGGTAGTGATTCTCATACCTACATGTAAAATAGGATGTTAAGGTTTGTGGGGTTTTTTTATTGCACCACCCCCCAGTTCTTCTCCTCTAGTAACAGAATAGTGCTCTGGCTTAAGTCTTTGATTTATCACAGAATTTTTCCCATTACCTTTGACCTTCTTTCTCTCTTTAGCCTATGAATGAGGATGTTATGGAAGAACAAAAAGAATAAAAGCTTTACTTAAAAATGATGGCCTAATTTTGTGTTGAGCAGTTTTATGGTTGAATGAAGCCAGAAAACAGCTGAAGTTCAGACAGCTAGTTGAAATTTGATGGATCAAGACTGAAGGAGAATGGAGTCCTTCATGGCACTAACAATGTTTTAAGTCTCTGTGCTAAAGACTAGCTGAATTTCTTACTAATTGTTTCAATAATTAAACCTGAAATGTAATAAGGTAATTACTAATAAGCATATATGGCAACTTTATCATCTTTGTATTTTAGGATTCAACAGAGAGTTTCATCATTTTGGATTTATTGCAAATTTTTTATTACTTGTGAATGCAATACTGAATCTTTGAACATGCTCCCTGCTGTGGAATTTAAGTGCAGTCAATGTCTTACAGTAAATCTACTGTCTAACAAAAATGACTTTAAAAATGCAATAACATCTTGAACTTTATTAGAAAATTATAAGTGTGCATTTAAATATTAGTGAAGTTAAATATATAACCAAATAGGATGTTTACATTTTTCACTCTGACTTAATTAAACAGTCAGTCTCATTCTACATGTCTTTTGCACTGTATCTCAAATATTGAAAAATTACATTGGCAGTGAGTTTGAGCACTGTTGCTGAGGATACTTTGAGCTGATCTCAAATCATTAAGGTTATGACTGCATTGTATATTAGCCTTATCTTTCTTAAACTGTATTTTAACTCTGTCTTTATGTTAAGCAGTGTTTACCTCTGCCCCCTTCCTCACTTATGGCTTTTGTTTACCTATTGTTTTGTGACAGAAAACTAGGAAGGCAAAAATCTTTTTGCACAAGTAGGCAAATGTTGATCTCAGTTAATAGGAAAAACCATTGTACGTAGTGGATGCAATTATCCCATCTCAAGGGTACAGTGAATAACATGCAGAAATTAAAACAACAGGCTACTCTTCCAGATTATGGAATATACTATAATTCCTTGTGGTAGTTCTCTGTTATCATTTTGTTGAATCCTTTAGGGAGGAGCTGTGAACTTGAGATAGACACAGTGATTCACATCTCAGGAATAGCCTTCATTCTAAATGTAACTTCTACTTAAAAATGAGCAACACTTACAGCTATTTGCCTAAAACCAAAAGCTATCTGGGAAAAAGACCTCATTTCTTCAAATATTTGTCTGTTCTTAAAAGGCTGCAGCTGTTATTTGGCAGTATATTTTCCCATCTTGCTGATTCTATAATTGTAAGATTATCAACACCAACCACTAACCCAGAACTGCCATGTTCACCACTAAACTGTGTCCCCAAGTGCCACACCTACGTGTCTTTTAAATACCTCCTGGGAGGGTGACCCCCCTACTTCCCTGGACAGCCTGTTCCAATGCTTGACAACCCTTTTGCTGAAGAAATTTTTCCTAATATCCAATCTAAACCTCCCCTGGCACAAGTTGAGGCCATTTCCCCTGATCCTGTCACTTGTGACCTGGGAGAAGAGGCCAACCCCCGCCTGGCTACAGCCTCCTTTCAGGGAGTTCTAGAGCACAATAAGGTCTTCCCTGAGCCTTCTTTTCTCCAGACTGAGCACCCCCAGCTCCCTCAGCTGCTCCTTGTGTTCCAGACCCTTCCCTGACTCCATTGCCCTTCTCTGGACACTCTCCAGCACCTCAATGTCTTTCTTGCAGTGAGGGGCCCAGAGCTGGACACAGCATTCGAGGTGTGGCTTCACCGGTGCCAAGTACAGTGTGCCCTGGTCCTGCTGCGCACACTATTGCTGAACCAGGCCAGGATGCCATTGGCCTTCTTGGCCACCTGGGCACAGCTGGCTCATGTTCAGCTGCTGCCAACCCATACATTCAGGTCCTTTTCAGAGAGGTTTATTTAATGTAAAACCAGCATGTTTTCATACAAGTTCTCTCAGTGTCCTAGGAGGTAGGATCTAGAACAATTAGAAGTGGCCATCCAATTTCCAATCTCAATTTACTACTTTCCAGGCCCTATGTGCTTTTACCACTTACAAGATTTACCAATTCTTAAATTTTATTTTTCTAAGGAGGCAAAATCTTTCAGATTTTATTTTATTGTTTTGAAACCTTCTAGGCTTCTGTTGAAAAATATGTGTGTTGCTTTATTTCTTTTATTATGTAATAATCTTTCTGGATAAGTTTCAAACATGACAAACAGCCTTTTTCAGAGCTCTTACTACTTTTTGTTTACATATCATAAAGAAGTGTTATTATACTTGCTCCTTTTCCAAGAATTTTGTTGACAAATTTTGGCTTTTCTTAGTAGTTCTCTATAAAAACTGTCAAACTAGCTAAAACTAAACCCCAGAAGCTTACTGCTTTAGATAAGAGACTAACTTCTAAACAGTTTTCTCCCTCTGGTTCATGATTGATACAGGTAGCCTGGATTCCTTTTGTGCATCTGTCACGATGATTTAATGATTTTTTTTGCAAGTTTTTCTATAGTATGTGGTTTTTGAAATTTCACAGTACAAATTATTCATTAGTCTTGCATTTCTGCATCAGATACTGTCTTGGTTCACTCTTGCCTATGAGAAGTGCTTCCTGCTCATTTCCAGCTTTTAGTTTTAGTTTATGACAATTCACAGATTATTCTGTATATGATGAGTACATGATGTGCCAAATACCAGCAGATTAAAGATTTTCCTGTGCTAAATACTTCACGTCCTGCTAATAAACTGTTCATATTGTTTCCATAAGAACAGACTTTGGTCTGTATCTGTACTATCTATAGCTAAATATTTTTGAGCAGAGGCCAGTAGGCTTTTGTAGTGTTTGAGTGTGATGGTGACACGGTGGTGCAGGAGAAAAAGAAGAAAAAAGGAACTGTAAATTACACATAAACTATTGGATGGCTGATGGAAGATGACAGAGGGAAGGAAGTAGACTTCCCAAATTTTCCTCCATGCCAGCTTATGTGGAAGAGATGTGGAACACTGTGTTTAAGTGTCATTTTTCTGTTGTTTTGTTTTTATTTTGTCTGGAGGAAAAGGGCTTGTAAGTGGCCTAAAATGCCACTTTGAAAGTATAAGGGTTAAAAATAGACCAAAAACAATCAGGAAAAAGAAAGGTACAAACCCTGACTTCTGTCATCTGTAAGTTGCTTGAAATCTACACACGGACTTTGGAACAAAAGAGTTATATTTGCTTGTTGGAAGTTGAGATGGAATTCAATTTATGCCTTCTATCACAGGCGTTGAAGATTATACTCCTCTATTGATGTGTGTGAATATCTTGGTCAATGTCAGTCATGTGCAGAACACAGCTGTTTCGAGGAAAATATCTTCTATTTAAAGGGAGACTATTTCTCTTTATCAAATAGAGAAGTATAGCTCAATGTAATTAAAGCTTGCTATGGGGTTTGCCATTAAGCTTTTTGATGTACATAACTTGAAGTATATACTCTTTATAAAGCAGTCATGGTAGCTTGGAGAATTTATAATTCATCTTTTGCTCTCTTGTTTTTTTACTCTATCTGGAAGTTTAAAAGTACTTTTGTAAATACTACTTCTCTGTAGTATTTCTTTTTTTATGCTTTCTTCTGTTCTGCAGAACGAATATGTTGTCCAGGGAAAGCAGTATATCAAACAGGAAAAAACATTGCAGAAATGTCTCTTTCATTGCTACGTCTTCATGGCATGGAAATACTTGTACAGGTTCCTTTCCAGTTTGTCCACTCTTTGTTAGAGCAGAACAGCACTTTGACAATGAACTCCTGCACATCCCTGCAGAATGCTTAGCAACAGATGTTTTGGAATTCCGTGGTGTTGCATGAGGCTGCTAAGTCACAGTGTGTCTGCAGAAAGACAGCGATCTTCTTCAGTGAGCAGCTCTCATCACGATCTCATTGCTGCACGACATCATTCGGGTCTGAAAATAAGCATTTTGGTGATTTATGTAAACTCCTGCAGAATTAACCTGCAAAAGCACTTCCCTTGTTAGTTGGTGTGACAAATTAGTGGATGATGTATAGTAAATGAAGAACTTCTTCACCGAAACAAGGCGGTCGAGTTAAAATAATTTTGCGTCCTAATGCAATGCCATCGGGGCACATTTTCTCGTACGGAAGGTTTAATGATAGCTTCTCTTATGTTAAGTGTATTTTGCTCCTTGTGCCATGCAGACAGAGAGTCCCCTGTGAGCCAAGCAGCGGCTGCCGCTGTTTCTCCAGGAGGTGGTAGCATTGCTCTGTGCTACCTCTGAGCATCTGCATCCTCTGCTGCTTCCAGGCCTTTATTCGTGCTCAGGAGCCATACTTCTTCAGTATATTTTATATTTAAATAGCTAGAAGATTATTTGTAAATTCACGTTTGTTGCCTTTTTTTTTTTGTTTATTTTTTTTTAAAAGCTTTAGAAATGTATTTTTTATTTGGTTGCTTTCTAAGTCAATCTGCAGGGATTTGGCTCTTCAGTACTATGACAATGAATGTGACATGCACATGAGATAGATCTAGAAAATGCAAAGCCACAGATCCACTGCAGAAACAGTCTTGGAGGATCTTCTGCTTGAATTTAGGCTCCACAGAGGCATTACCATGTTGTGCAAATGAAGAAGTGAACTGAATTTATTTGAAGATGCACTGCACAGCACAGCTTCAGCCATGGGAGCTGTGTGCAGGAGGCTCTGGCTGTGCACAGCCTGGCAAGGCTGGATTAAAGGACCTCGGCCTGGCATGGAACAAAGCTGGTTATGCTGTCCTTCTGGCTGTGACACTGAGAAGCTGAGCCTATTGCTCAGCCCCTAAAATCCAAGGTGGTGAGGCTGCTTTCTGGTTTGATTCCTACTCTCCAATTCATCGGTGGCACTGGATTGTACCTGACTGTCAATTCCGACAGCAGCATGTTTTTTAATAGTAGAAGGCTTTCCCAGTGGGACAAGCTGCAGCAGAGAAAATATTTGCTTTCCTTCTGTTTCCTTAAACCTCACAAACCTGATAATAAGCCTGATGTTTTCTTACATGAAAGGATTAAAAGGAAAATTATTTATTGTTTTTATGAGGAAATCCATACTAAAGTATGCGCAAAAACTGATATTTCAAGAGAGGAAAAAAAGAAAGTTTAGAACAGGAAAATCAGCACTCCCTCAATACAATCAACACTTACTATAGTATGAGGTAATCTCTGTACCTAAGAATAAGAGAGAAGCAAGTTCAAAGCCAGTTACCTTGATTGATGAGGATTATCTAAGGAAGCAGAGCTCTAAGTGGCCTTTTGAAATGCTGAATTTAGAAATAGAACACTAAGGAAGGCTCTCAGTTGTTATTATGAGAGCAATTTATAAATGAAATAACTGTGTTTTAGGTTCCTGTGTGCTATAGACTTGGGGGAATACTAATGTGAATGACCCTTGTCCTCTAAAGGGCTTTAAGGTTTCCCCAGGTGCAGGTGGGAAGTTCTCTCTCGGATGGTGAGAAATGGCCAACTGCAGGAATGGGTGGGGAAGGAGATCGCTTCTAGCTTGGAGCAAAACCCGCATGCCTTGGATTTGTATTCAGTGTAGTGGAGCTGTGTGAAAGCAGCTGTGGGCCATTGCAATGATGATGGAAGACACTGGATTTGTACAGATGGTAGTGCTGGCATAATAGTGGATTTAGGGCTCTGGGTTTCTGTTAAGTAGCTGCAGAGTCTGGCTTCTGCTTCCCTGCAAAAACCCAGCCCTTCTAGCATTTTATCATGGCACCTCATAGCACAGAAATTCCTATGTCTGCTCAGAAAGAGGGCAATTGCAGTGCAGCACTGAACCCAAGAATGAGTAATGCCAGTTCAGTTACAAGATGGGGCTAATAATGTATTAAACCAATGTTTCTTGATAGCCTGATTTGCAAGGATGTTTTAAACATATTGCTATTTAACACTATGAGTTTCTGTATGTGTTGAAATTTAGTAGACTAAGTTTCGACACATACTACTACTAAACTAGTACATATGAGATTGCTTCTGCATGTACACCTTACACCATAATTAATAAATTAGATAATTGATCTATCTGTAAATGCTGTCTTCTGGGCTGGCAATACACACTCAAAAATATGCCCAGTTTCTAACTTTTGAATACAATAAAAGCAACAGCCATGAGGGTATGTATGCCTGACACCTCCTCAAAATGTAAAACCACTTCTTTTCCCTGTGGTCTTTATTCTCTTAAAGTATTAATTAATCTTTTGCACTAAACTTGATAAATACTCTATCAGTTGTTGAAATATATGTCAAAATTTCTCAGTTTTTCCTCTCTTCTCCCTGTTTTACTGTTTCCTTGCAGCATCAGTTCAGTGGAAGCAGAGTATTGTGTCTTCTATCTAATGGGGCAGCCCACAAAAACAAAAAAATAAAGACCAAAGCGGAGCTAGTCTGGGCTGTACTATTTTTCTACATCACAGTTTTCCAAGGAAGCTTCAAATCCACTGCTTGCTGAATTGGTCTTGTCTTCCCAGCAGCCCCCTACTACTTTCCAGAATTTAATGTTTAAACAAATTCTTTCTAAATCACCTTTCTGTGCACAAACAGATGTAATAAATCTTACACAGAGGAAGCAGATGATGCAGAAACCTGTTTGGCAGTAGATGTTGTTGCTTTTTTCTTACTAATGACTTTAAGACAAACTTTTTGTTTGATGTTGCTGTTGTCTGCCAAAGTTAGAATGGAAAATCAGACCAAGGCAAATTCCTAATTCATGCAGATCTATAGATACCAATTAAACTTTAAAATTTCCAGGGCAAAGTGTCTTCAAAGGAGCTTGGATTTCTTCCTGTCCTTGCCCAGTGGATTCCCCAGTGCTGTTGAATGCTCCCCTGAATGCCTCCTCTGAGGAAGGATTTTTTTTTCCCTAAGCCTTGAAGCCGATTTTCCTCTAGATGGCAGGACCACTTTAGGCTTCATAGTAGTCACTGAGTTATTGC
The DNA here is from genome assembly GCA_013397895.1 of Origma solitaria. Classification (NCBI taxonomy): domain Eukaryota; kingdom Metazoa; phylum Chordata; class Aves; order Passeriformes; family Acanthizidae; genus Origma; species Origma solitaria. Next base: position 115,425 of record VZRL01000931.1, on the reverse strand, counting down.
TGGCCCCTGATCCCCAAGGTGGTTCTGCTGATTTAGTTGCTGGGAGAACTTTATAAATGGTGAATAACTGGGGAGAGGTGGGTGAGAAACAGCTTATGAGCAGTCTGTATGGAGCACTTTCTGAGTGATGCTCTGACATTCCCAGGTGTCTCTGAGCTGCTCTTCAGTGCTATTGTCTACCATGCACAAATATACTATACATTGATGTAGAATATCAATATATTGAGCTTCTCCCTTATGTGTTCATAGGGCTCAATATGCAAATTTCATGTGAAATAGCAATGAAATCTCTACTGTAATCTTTGTGCGTTTCTCTGGTTCAAGAAGTACAGGCTACATCAAGCTATTCTCAGTGCTGCTAACATGAGTGAAAGCAGCAATGATTGTGTGTTGTTAGCATATCAAGTCACCTTCCCACTGTTTAGTCTATTCTATTCTATTCTATTCTATTCTATTCTATTCTATTCTATTCTATTCTATTCTATTCTATTCTATTCTATTCTATTCTATTCTATTCTATTCTATTCTATTCTATTCTATTCTATTCTACTCTATTCTATCTTATCCTATCTTATTTCTATTCTATTCTTTTACAGTAAAAATTCCACACAAGTAGAATTAAAACCATTGCTCTGACAACACCACTTTCTTTTTTACAGTAATAAAGACTTTTTTCTATCTTTTGTAGAAATAATTAATCTTCTGACACAACCTAGGGGGTCTGTTGTGGAAATGGGATTTAAACATTTTGGCATTCAATACCAGTTAAAGGAACTGAACAAATAATTCTTGTTTATTTTTCCTTTCATGGCGTGTGATTCTCTGTATGTAAAATGGTGACAAACAGTATCTTCTTCTTTGGGATGCTCTTAGAGTTATAAAAAATGTAGGAAGATGCAGTAAATTGAGAGGCTTGTTTCAGGGTGATAAGTATTGCAGCATCCCCATTTTTATAACTATAGGTGTCTTGGTTACCATTGAAGGAGGTTTTTCAAACACTATTTGTAATAGTGTTACTTCAGGTTTTACCTAAAATGATTGCCATTATAGTCTATTTTGAAAAAGAGGATGAAATTAAGAATTTAGCAAAGCAATCTGTGAAAGTGGCACAGGAATGCCAAAGTGATTTTGTTAATATGCTCTTAATAGGCATGAGAAGCTCCGAGATAATTCCAATGTTATCCAGGAATTTGAAATCTGCTTTGATTATGCTCATGTATTTGTATAATATTTGGACCAAATTACGAACTCATTTGTAGCTGATCATTTACTATCCTTAACAGGAAGAAGTTAGTGTTAATTCTCCTGACAACTGGGACAGGAGTAATGTTCTGCTTGCTTCAGTTTAACATGAGTTTGAAAAGGGGGTTGTGTGGAAGTAGATAACCTTTTTCTTAAGAGATAAATACTTGAAAAAATTCAGTTTTCCCTTTCCTGACACGGAGAAGTCTATAAAGCTTAGTAATTCTTAGGTCTGCATAATTTATAGCTCAGCATATTGCTAAAAGCTTTCTTGAAGTTTAAATTTATAGATATTTCCCGACAATACAAATTGAAAACTGTGTTTCCAGTTCTAATCTAAACACCCTCTTGGTATCTTAAACAACAAAATCATGGTTTTATGAAGCTAATTTTTCCTGTCAACACAGAAAGAAATATCTGTTGCTTCCATAATATAAAATTGGTAGAAACACTGTTTCTTGAAGACTCTGTTGCAGTGGCTTCCAAGAGTTTATCTAGTGAGATCAGTAGATCAGTGGATCTGGTGATCAGTAAAAAATATTATTAAATAGCTACATAAATAATGTTTGATTTTGTAAATTGATTCATGCAAGCATAATGGTGATGAAGATAAGCCTATGAAAGAAGAAAGTGACAGAATTATTATATCCATTTTATACTTGAGGTTGTGTTAAGCAAAGCCTTTCTGAAATTCCTATTCTTTAAACTCTAGATGAAATATCTCAAAAACACATAATTGTGAAATGTTTCTTATCAAATTTTTGTAAGTATTTTAAATGCTTACAAATAATGTCTCAGAGTTCCTCATTTAAATGGTACTATATAATATGGTAAGTTTTACAGTCTTAAGATGCATTTTATTTTTATTTATTTTACAAAGCCAGTCAATATACCTTGTTAGACATCTGGAAACCTCGAATCAAACTCTAAATATGTTGGAGAAAGACAAAGATGCTGTTTTCCCTAGGGAAAAAAAAATATGCATTTGAGCTTAGAAAACTTGTAGAAAATAAGTGCTTATTTAAACCAATTTCAATTCCAATTATTCAAAACAAGCCATCTTAGAGAATTTACTGAATACAGGAGGTAAATACATAAAGAGACTTTAAGCATTGCATGTGTAATTGGCAGGGCAGGGAAATCCCTGTTTCTTGTGAGCACTGCTCTGTTGGGCGCTCATGAGTGGACAACACTGCTCGAATGGCTGTGCAAGGGGAACGGATGAATTAGCCAAGGTAACCAATAGATCAGCACGTTGTGTTCAGAAAGAGATGCATTGTATACCTCAGTGCTGGTGTAGAAGAATGCAATATTCTTGAGTCTTTCACTTGCATAATATGGCTTAAAAATAGAGCCAAGGCTAGAAAAGTGACAATGTCAATGTTTTAATTTACCTATTAAATGAAAATTCAGGAAGGTGAAAAAAATAAATGGCATACTGGAACTATTAAATTCTTGATAAAAACTTACATGAAAATATGCAGTTGCAAAGGAAACAAAAAAAAAATACGGTTTAGATGGTTTCGATTACGGCTGAGTCACTAAAGGTTTTTTTAAATTTTTTTTTTTAAACTAAATTGCCTTCTAAGGATGGTCCTGGAGTGTTTCTATTTTTTTCCAGAAGTGAAAGAAAGCTTACATTGTCTATTAAAAAGAGCTGTATCAAGCCAAAGATTTTAATCAATACAGCTGAAGGAGTGGGTTAGGAGGGAAGAAACTTCCCTGAGTTTTAACTCTGTCTGAACAGATACTTAATGAAAGGATACGGGAAGAAAAACAAAAGTAAAATAAATTCCTTGCTTCTTTCAGGTATAGGCCATTCTTGTACCAGGTAATGGTTAATAAATGAACCTTCATATGAACATTTTGTCTGCAAGAAGGGTATTTTCGATTTTAACAGCATTGGCAGGATTTGTTTCCAGCAGATCTATTTAGAAATTACTTGTTATAGACAGAGTACGACATTGATGTCGTGAACTATGAACGTGCAAAGAGCCCTTTAAGTGTAAAGCAGTGACAAAAGGTCTGCAAGTCACAAGTTTATGTTATAAAATAAGTTGTAATTTTATTTCTCCAGATGAGGACTGTGTAAAGGAAAAGAGGTTCCAAACTGGATCTGAAAACTGCATATCCAGCAGCTTGCAAAAGAGACTATCAGGAATGACAGAAAAATATATTTTCCAAAGTTTTAAGGAGCCTGTTGCTCATTCAGAGCACCTGACACTTTCCTTGCTTTGCTTATGACTAACATCTCCTCCCCACCAGGCTGGAGGAGCTCTGTCCTGCTGACACTTCTATTCACGGTATTTATGTCTCTCTTAAATGCCAGCTGAATGTCACTGCTGTTCACCAGCAAAGGCAGTAGAATAAAGGAAAACCTCTGTCTCCAGGATGCAGCAGGAAGGGCAGACAGGTCCTCAGCAAGCTGCAGGGCTCTAAAGCACAGCGTGATTAACACCTTGTCATAAGTCCTGCTGTGTGTGCCTTTGGCACCAGGAGTTCCAGGATGTGCCGAGTTTACTCACTGCTGGCACAAAAGGCTGCAGCTCAGTGAGACTAATCAGACCTTATGTGGCTTTTTGCATACCTGCCTGTTAAGGTTTTTGCTTGGGCAGGATTTGCCTTCCCATCTTATCTTCCACCCTGACCCCCATTTGTCAGACTCTGTAAAGGCTTCAAGCTGCCATGTAGATTCAATTTCTTACATGGAGTCAGAGGCTTCATCATGTGCTAGGGATGGATAAAGTGTGTCCTGTTATTTTTCCAAGTTGGAGTGAGGGTCAACATCCAGGTCCTGGCCTTGCTCCACTGTTCAAAGTCTTTGCCAAAATAGGGCAGTATCAGTAGGAGATTTGGAATGGCCTAAAAGCTTCACCTGTGCTGCTGGAGGAAAGTGGCGTGGAGGAGGGAGATGGGAAAGAGATTGCTGTAGTTGGCAGAAGCAAATGATCATTGAAACAAGATCCTTTTGATGAAGGTGTATGTTTTCCAGTTGGTCAGAAGAAGATCAAAAATGTTGCATTCTGTCAGTGAAATTGAATTTATTTTGGAGCTGGAAGAATATTGGAAACCTCTAATGTTTTTTATTCCTCCTGAGCTCATGGTATTTAAACAAATTTGAGTAAAATAAAACCCAGCTATTTGGTAGAACATATTTTTAATTGATTTAAAAAATGAAAGTCTGCTTTCAGCTTGATACGATAAGTTAACACTCTAAAGGTGATGAGGATCTACTGCTAGCTTAAATACTTTTGTTCTTGTTCTTACCCATCCTCTGAAAAAAGGCAGAAGAGTGATGCAAAATCCTCTTATCATGAGGTGCTCCAAACAGTTCTCTAAAGCCTCCGAAAATTAATTCTAAGGACTAAACTGCACCTTAATGTACCATGACAAGTGATGCCTTCTCTAATAATCTTACTGAAACAAAATCTGGTTCTTGCCTTTCTACAACCTTGAGTGCTGAGTTGGTTTTGGTGTCAGCTGAAGGCAATCACAGTGATATGTGGGAGTGGTTTGTTATTAGGATCTTGCAGGCCTGCTTCTTTTTAAGCAGTGGGAACTTGGGAAAAGCAGAAATGCTCCATTTTAATATGTCTGCTAAAAAGGTGTAGGCAAAATATTTTCAGGGAAGTAGTAATGTAAATTCTGATCCATTCAAAAGGTTTACGGTATTATGAAGTCTTGGAGAAAGTCTTTCCTTGAAGGCAAGGTGAGAATTATATATTTTGAGAGGAATTAATTTCAAAGTTAATTTTTAAAGTTGTCTTTACCTCCTAATGCCTATGGCTGAATGCATTTTTTATGTTATAGGGATCTTATAATTATGAATATCATATAAATTATTCAATATAATCCTGGATTTAAGAAGCCTCCAACTATTAGTGTAAGAGACTTATAAGTACTTCAGAACTCAAAAAAACAAGTTGGAAGCACAGTAGCTTCTAGGTTGCTACAAATGGTCACCCTTTTTAGTATGCTGAGTAAAACTTTCCATCCACCATGCATGCTAGAAGAGTTAAATATGCGACCACAAATATACTCTGAAATTCTCTAATAAAGAAACACACATGTGGGGCTCTAGATTAGAAGTTGCCAGGTTCTTCCTGTCAGTACTAATTGGATGCCAAATTCTTCCAGAAGTGTGCAGTGAAAATCAAACTGTACTTACCTATTTGCATTTCAATTGCAGGAGAACTCGGAGCCAGTCTCGCTGGAAATCATCAGTGTGCGTATGTGTAATGCCGTGGTGAAGAATGTTGTCAATAGTATGAAGTATGGCATCAAAAGTGAGTAATTTGACTTCCTAATTACCTGCTAAAAGTCTTGTTAAAAATGCAGCATATCAGAAAGCTAACAATGACTTTGAGCATGTGTGGAAGCTCTTAAGAAAAACTTCAAAAATCTTCAAAGTTATTTGTACTCTGTGTACTAGTCCTACCTTTTTAATAGATTCCTCTCACTATTTCCTTTTAGTTTTTTCCTTAACAATATGTGGTTTTTATGGTTTTCAGCATCTTTAGTCATTTTTTTTATATCTCAATTTTATACACCCCTGTTTTGATTGTTTTTGCTCACCTGTTTTTAAAGTGGTGTGTTTATATATGCCTAGCACTGAGCTCTTTAGAGGAGCTTATTTCTTCAGAGAAATCAGGTAATATTTTAAGCTTATTATCAATCGTATCCATTTAAACTTCTTGCTCTGAACAGTTCTAATGAAATGCCTTGAAGATATCTTTTTAGGAGGCTTTTGTTTTATGAATCCCTCAATTTTGGGTCTATATTTCATTTAAATAAAATAATGTATCTGCTATCCAACACCACGTTATTGGCTTTTCTGAGTCACTGGCAGTTGAAAAAATAGATTTTTTTTTTTTAATGTTATTGTGAATCCCTTTCATGGTGTGAAATTTGATTTAAGCTGTAATCTTACACTGCAGATCTCCTAACAAATATTATTTCTAAGTGCCATGTGAATTTTTTTTTTAATTTCACAAAGACAAGCCTTTGACAGGCAGGTCAAAATGAAGTCTTGTCTTTAGTAAATTACATTCTGTGAACATAATACAACTTTCTCTTAAATAAGTGTGCTATGAAATAAATGTTTAGCTAAAACTTACAGGAAAAATTATAGATGATGAAACTTTATTGGAGTAATAGTTACATCAGGGCTGAATTTAAGTATTCCTAGAATGCCATATCCTTTCATTTGGGTGTTAACACCTGTATCTCTGCTGTGCATAACATTGCATTTAAACCAAAAAGCAAGTAGATTTTCATAAAGGAACTGCTGAAAGTGTTTTCACTGGGAATTTTGATTTACTAATACTGTTGTATAATATAGTACAAATGCAATGGAAAATCTTTGGATGTGATAGTCTGTATTAGAGTTGCCGACTTGTTTGTGGACATAGGTATCTGTATTGACCAAAAATTCATATTTTGCCAGAAACTTGGGGCAGGATGGGAAACACATGTACACATCACACTGACCTCTAAATGACCGTCTTTGATTGAATTTGTTAAAGTGAAAATATGTACTTCACTGTTTTGAATGTATGATTAAATAATCATGTAGAAACTAAAGAGAAACCTTTAGACTTTATACTAAAACAACTCAGTTAATTAATCTTTTGATCATTTCTTTATCAGTAGTCACATCTCAAGGTGGCTAAGCTCAAACTGAGAGTTAACCTTAAATGTAATTCAAGGTCCCAAATGACCAATGACGCACGTATTGGAACAGTAATGTGCTTTTCTTGAGGCATTTTTCTCATCCATTCTATTACTGCGATATGCTAACACACAAAGAATAAATCATAACAAAAAGTACAATATTTAAGGGATTAAATTAAACTGTATAAAAGCAATGGAATAATTGTATTAATACTTAAATATCTGATCAAGCTGTGACATTCTTGCTGACAAAACTGCGCATTCTTACACCCTCAAACAGTTTGATTTAAGATATAAGCCATAATCAGTAGTTCAGATTTTTTCAGAAACCCTTTCTGGATCTTGACCAGTGATAACAGTTTCAGGAAGACCAAAGGTGAAAGAAGTGAACATAACTTGCGTGCCAAACTGTAGAACCTTTGACTGGAAAGCGTGTAGCCGGTGTCAGCATGCTCAGAGTCCAAAAGAAAATCCCAATTTATTGAAGACAATAATTCAGCAGGAATATCTGAGGTGTTAGGATAAAATACTGAAACAGCTGTGATAGGAAGTTAGATGTGCACCTTAGATATTCTGCAGCTTCAGAGGTGATGCATAGTAGGGGTGATGTGTGATCAGCTCATACCAAGCATGGGAATTGACAGGTAGGCCATACAGATCCCATTGGATTGTCCTTTGCTCGTTGCATACATCTGCTTCAGGCTAACTGCAGTGCGTGGGGGTGTTCCAGGAAATAAGGAGCCAAAAATTGATTATTAAAGATAGATATTATTATTGGGTAGGTCTGACAAGCTTGTCAAATGGAATGTATGTTCTAAGACAACAGCAGTGAAAAGATTCAGCTACTGAGACCTTCACCATTTCACTAACTCAGCTGGAAGCGGGTTGTAAGCAGAAGTCAATATTGCACAAGCTATCAATTCAAATACAAATCACTACAAAAATTCACTTGCTTTGTCACTAGGATCTCATTATTGATAGATTACGTCAGAAGGAGACAGTGCATTTAACAAGAAACATGAGAGGAAACTCTGCCCGGTTTTAGCAGGATGTTCTTCAGTTCTGGCTGTGGCAGTCTGAGTTGCAGTACGAGATGCAGTCTATCCATCAATAGAAATTATTGTGTTGAACAGGGCTGCTCTCTTTGAGGAAAGGACCAGAAGGTGAAGGGACTTCTATTTCTTGGCAGTGTGCCACCACTTAACAGTTTATCAAATTTGCCTTGTTGAAAGGCTCTGGTGCATTTTTAGAACTCACAACAATCCAATGAATACCTTTTATCTTATTCTCTCATACTGATAGAAATTCTTACTGTGAGAAGCTGCTAGGGTCCAGGATAGCTTCTCTGTCTTATATACATCTATAACCTTAGTCAGTAATTTTCCTGCTATGACTGTGCAGGCAACTTCCAGTATGAAGCTGTCCACAAGTCTGTTGCTTTTCGTCAGCCTTGCTCATTTAAGCTTGTAACAGATTAAAAATAGAAGTCATGAGACCTGGGCATTTGAAATGAAACTGAAACTTTAGGTTGCTATGAGCCTTCAGTTTGCCTAGTCTAATATATTCTGATATTTTAACTTCATACATTAATAAGGGCTTTCTTCATATAGTGGGAAGTTACGTGGGTCCATCTCACATCTTTTATTTACTGATGCTGTTTTGCTGTATTTAGTCACTTTGTACTTAGCTGTTAGTCACATGCCTTGATTTCAAGGTACCTTTAAAATACAGGCTGCAATATAACTTCCCAATTGTTCTTATAGTAACAATCAGGAATTATTAAAAGTAATGTGAGCACGTAACATCAGTGGCTTTAATTTCCTTTTGAAAGATAAGATGTTCTGTATCATGCATGTTCTTTACAAAGTATTAATAAAATTCTTAAAAAAGGAAAATCTATTTAATAAATAAATTGTGCAAGACATTTGAAAGCAGGAAATAAATGGAAAAGCACATTTGGTAATACATTTTTGTAAGGGAAATATGTATTCTAAAGAAGGAACACTTTGGTGTTAGAATTTTTTTGCCATCTGATAGTAACATGAAAGCATTACGAGGTATCTGTTGATTAGGTAAGTTTATCTTATTCTTAAATAATTATATCTAACTTTTTAAAATATTTAAAGGCATTATTTTCTTGCTTTTCATAGACAGGAATCTTTATCCGTATAAGTGAGATCTCATCTAGCATGCAATTATTCACATAATTTTCTTTGTTCAAATATTACCAATGAATAAAACCTCATGTCCTAAACTTTAAGTTTGGTTATAGTTAGAACTAGCTTAAATTTTTTATAAATTAAAATACTTCAAATTTATGTTTTTCCTTGTGTAACGTCTTAGGCTGAATTTTTTGATATATATTTTTCTTATTTTTATTTTCATTTTGTAAATATTCAGAGAATAGCTATTGAAAATAACAATCCCCCTCCCCCAAGAAATCCTAAAATTTAACAAAGGGAACATTTTCTTTGATATATTATGCAGTTTACTTTGGGTTGTCACATCAAAGAGAACACAAAATTAATTTAGGTTAGTTTAATTCTCTTCCAATTGCCCAGAGAGTAGGAAAAACAACACTATCTGTGCAAGAGAACACAGGGATCAGGCAAAGCATATGTATGGTGCTTTCTCCCCAGTATCCTTCCAGTTTCCAGCTACTCACTGCTCAGGGTGGTTTTGACAGATTTCTGTGTCCAATAACCTCAGCTGCGTTTTTTTTATTGTTTTTCCACAAACATGATTACGTAAGGTTTGAGAGAGACTTACCTTTTGGCATGGGCAAGACAAATTTCTCATTAGTTTTGTTATTGATCACATGAACCTTTTTGGTGTTTCCTAATGGTTTGATTCAGTGCCTTACTTGTACTGGAAAGCAGAATAACTTACTCATGCTTGGTGAGTCTCTATGTTGCTTGTGATTTTCTGGACATTATTATATCCAATTATTTCTACCTCTGTTTCAATTTCAACATAGTGCTCTATGATTAACGAAGTGATAACAGTCCCTTTTTTTTCCCCCCAGTCTAACAGGCAAACAGTGATAGACAAAGACTCGTTTGTGGACGTGTGTGGGGGTATGGAAATCTCTTTATGCTGCTGATGTGTGCAAACTGTGTGGAAAAAAATACATAACCTACTTTATGACTGGTTTTGTGGGAGTGTAATAGAGAATTCATGAATATTCAACTGCTTCCAGTTGTAATTTTGTGTATTTTTAGACTAACACTAATAATTTTCTATAATTAAGTGAGACAGCAAACATGTTTGTGTGATGGTAATTCTGGGAATAAAATTGCAAGGATTTTAAGCCAAGGATATTTGAGGGGCTTAAAGTCCAATATATATATGTTATAGAAAGTTTCATTTGAATGGCTGTCACCATCTTTTCAGCATGATCCAGTAATTCTGTTTAAGACTAATAATGTTAATGTCCTAAAATATGCTTAGCAGCAGCAATTCAGCTCTTGACTTACTTCTCCTCCTTCTATTTTTTCTTGCCCCATGAGCAATTTTTGATAGTCGAGCAGTATTACACTTGACCTGAACTTGTGTTCATTTTGTGCATACCTCCATGCAGCAGCAAAGTAAACTTGACAGCTTAATTCTATGTTAGGGGAATGTTTGCAGGGATAATCCTATTCACACTGCAGGATAAGGATGCCCTGCTAGTGGCTTTGGCCTATAAAACCATTAGCTTTAAACTGTGTGCTCGCATTGTGCTCTTCTTAGTGTGTAAACCAGCTTTCTTTTAGCAGTTTATTGGTGAGAGAGGGTAATTTTATGATACATTTTCCAAGCCTTTTCCCACTTTCTTTCAATGTGTAGCTGCAAAATGTATCAAAAGCAACAAACCCTCACTTCATATGGATTATCTGATAGAAGACATATGATACTATGTTTTAAATCTGTAAATGTTTTGGATTAAATTGTATTTAATGAAAAGAAATACTATCTTGGTGTGCAGATCTAAAGGTAATATTTTGCAGGTCTCCATGAGTGAAGGCAGAGAGAAATAAGTAGACAAAATATACATTAAGATATCTCTCCTGCCTTTTTCTTAATTACCCTACTGCAGGCTAGTATTACTCCTGTGTGCATACAAAATTTGCTGCTATAGAACAATTTTTAATTATTGGTTTTGCTTTTTTTGTCATTATGCTTTCCTGAGACATCTGATTGGTGAAGGATCTTATAGATAGCTTTGATTTTTTTTTTTAATTTTTTTTTTTTTTTAAATACTAACCTTAATCAACTATTAGGGAAAAGTTCCCTGGAATTTCTTTGTTGGTTGATCAGGCATTGGAACAGGGTGCCCAGGGAAGTGATGGAGTCACCATCCCTGGAGATGTTGAAAAAACATCCAGATGTAGCACTTTGGTTTAGTGGTAAACATGGCAGTGCTGGGTTGATGGTTGGACTTGGTGATCTTAGAGATCTTTTCCAATCTTAACAATTCCTGGTCTAATACAATCAGTTTTAAGGATGAACACAAGTTTGTCATTTATAGGTAGATGTACAGAAAATAGATCAATATTGTAATAGATTTATTCACTTTTTTCTTTACTATTTTTGGGTCTTTATTTGTAAGGGCAGGTGTTAATACACTGACTCCTTTATATATTCAAAGGCTGAAATACATTGTTTCAAAAATACCAACAGTGCACCTGAAAATGTATAGTAGTATGTTCCTTGTTAATACCTTGTATGCAATGTGGCTGCTTTCCATCATATCTAGAGGTGGTTTTTCTAGTATTGCAGTTGTGGAAATGAGAAATGTTGTCAGACCCTTCAGAGTGAAGCAGCAGATAGGGAGTGGTCCTCCTGTGCATTTTTCAGTGTTGAAACACGGAGCAAAGAGGGCACTTGTTAAAGGGCAGGTGCTGCTCCACTTGGCCCCCTTGGACAGAGGGGAAAGCTCTAAAACCAGGGCTATGTTCAGCCAGAATTCCCAGTCTGGCCCCTTTGCACATGTGTGCAGTTTCTTACTAGAAAGGGAAGGTCCTAGCTCAGCTTGAGTCTTTTGTGCCCACTGCTCATGCCGTGTGTATTTTATTGTCCTTGGTAACTGATCTGTCCTGTTCAGCTGTGATCCTCTCACAGAGAACCACCACAGTTCCTGGGTTTTTCCTGGTGTAGCTGCAAATTGTAATATTGAATTCAATCCAATGCAATCCCACCAATCAATCTGAATTCCATTTAGGTGCTCAGTAGAAAGTGCAAATTAAATCTTTGGCTTCTACCCTGCAACCTTCAGCGCTCCGAATCTCACAAGCTCAACAGGAGATTAAACCCTGTAAATTTTATGCACACACTTAGCGTTAACAGTCAAGGCTCACATGTCTGCTGCATTCCCAAGTGCTTTGTGCATGTGAAGACTGAAGACTTTTTACCCAGGCCTATAACCAAGAGTTTGTCATGTTTATTGCAGCTGAAGTTCTGTTGTAGTTTCGTGGTTTCTCAAGGTGAAAGGCTCTCTGGCATGTACCAAAATCTGGAAGAATGGGTAATAAATGCAAGAATCACTAAGAAATAATCAGTATTTCTTTAACAGCTGGTAGAAAACCACTGAACTATGATTAGAATTAAGTTTTCTCTTGGAATTAACAATTCCTCAAAATCTAGAAAGTTTTGGGAAGTGGAGTGCATGATAACAATATTTTTGGATATCCAGTACCTGATAATCCTTTTTAAAAAGGTTTTAGTTCACTCACAAAGCAACTAGTATTTTGCAAATTAAATTCCCTGCACCATTAGTCCAGAAGTATATGAGAGAAGAAAGAGTTATTTCACTAATAATGCAATAAAATTTAGATAAAGGAAACAGAATTGAGAGATGAGGAGGGGAACAGATATGGCTTCAGTACATGAAATTTAAAACTTAAATGAAAAAGCTGCCTTTCTAAAAGAAAAAGGGTTATGCTTTTTAAGGTCCCTGACAAGGATTTACGGATAAATTATAGATTAACACCTGTTGAGTTTCTTTTTAATGTGTGTAGTATCTTTTTATTGTATTAGCTTTGGGTTACTTTCTTGGTTTGTGTAAAACAAATTTAACCTTTTTCACTTTTTTTTTTTTGTTAAACTTATCAAAGTTTATAATTCAATATCATGAATAGAGACATCTTTCTTGCTCAAGATCACACAGTATTTTTAAACCCCATGAATTTATATGGAATTTTTACTGTTTTGGACAGTTTTCTCGAAGGGCTAATGACAAAATTGTTGTTTACTCTTTTTACAGAAAAAATGGGAGAGTATCTGCCTCTTTATGATGCATGTACTGGCAGTGTTAAGCTTTAATAGTATAGTCCAAATCCCAGATAACTTGGATTTGCCACCTGACTTGTTTCAGAATAAAGATTAGCAGACAGATTTTTGTTATTTATCTTGACTTACAGTGCACAGTAGTGCCCATGATAGTAGATGACAAACTATAAGCACAGTGCACAAACTTTCAGTGAAGACCTTGTTTTTATCCAAATATTTCAAAATATTAACTTGTACCCATCAGTGCAAATTTGTTTTTGTAATACCACATAAAAATAATGATTTTCTGCAAGCACTGCCAAGTAATAGTATAAGAATAACAACTTAGAGTTGCATATCAGAATAACATCACTGCCATTATGCTACCTACAAGAGAATAGCTGGAATAATACTGATCTAGTGGGGCGATATGCTTTCTATTTTGTGTTTTATAAAAACCCTTGTGAAAAGAAAAGGAGGAACAATGCAAATGCTTAAAATACAGAAGCAATTTTTTAAAATCTGAAAGTAAGACAGGTTTTGTTAATAGAAAGTTAGAAATAGGGGAGAGGAAAGATAATCTTTCATGCTAAAGATCCAGTCTTTCTTTGGGCCTTGTGAACATAAAGAATACTCTAAGGAGCCACTTCCCTGTGTTCAAGATCTCCACTTGAATGAGGTAGTATAAGGGAAAGAACAGTAGCAAAGATGGTGCTTTTTCTCCTTTTGTATGAATTCATGCACCTGCTGCATGCAAGAAATTATTTCCCCTTGAATAACTTGCTGAAGAGTTTCAGAATCCTTTAAAATATGTCTCCAGTCCTCACTGTTTCAAAGACAGAAACAAATGTCAATTAAGTGCTAACTGAGTGTAAATCAATACTGTGATGAGTGGTTTGCTGATAGGTGCTCGGTGCAATATGCTATCCCTAATCGAGTCAGTAGAAGACCCAGATAATCTATTTAAGTATGTCTGAAGTCAGCGCAGAGCCCATAATGTCTGTTTTCTTAATTATTTGTTTGACAGAATGGCAGTGCCTAAGAAGTCACTAGAAATAAAGAACAAATTTTGAATGAATGTCAGCTTACACTTAAGCCAGCTGTAGCAGAAAGAGGCAGGAGTAGGGTTTCAGAACCCAGGGTTAATAACACAAGTATTTGAAAACCTTGCAAGCCGGAGAAAAATGTTGAACATGAATGTGGCTCTAAATGTTTCACAAACTTGCTGCCTAGCATAAAGACGCAGGAATAGAGTTCATGTTGGATAATATGGGTGTGCGCATTTAATCCCCTTTTATTCTCTTTCTGTAGAAACAAAATTTTGTGATCAGGAATAACCACAATATCTTCTGACAGGTTGACCTCAGTTTACTGATTTTAGAGGTATAATCCTTTTGCTGATGAGGTCGTACACTCAGTAGACCAGTTTTGTAAGCCCATCTCCAATAAATCAATTTCACTTCTGTGGATCTTAGAGTACTTGTGTCCAATTTGTTTTATATAGGAGGAAGATCTGCAAATAACCCTCAATGGTGTAAAGATAGCTATTGAAGTATTTTCAAGAAATTTGCATTTTCTTTAGACAACTGATTTTCCATGTCCATTATTACAAACCCCAAAGTGAAATGACTTATACAGCAGCTGTGACGATCTCCTCTAGATGTAAAACCGGCACCTATTTTTTCTTGTTTTGAAAACAAAATAATCTATATCCACAGCTGTGCTATTTCAGATTGTAATCCCTGAGGATGAATTAGGTTTCTGTTGATATGCTAGCTTGCTTTCTACTTTGGCTGGGTGCTCTCCCTGTTTACCCTGCATCAGGTCTGGCGTTCCCTGGAGCTTTGTGAGCTGATTCAGCACACACTAACCACGGAATGCAGGGAGGGGCAAAAATGAGGTGTAGAGCTCTCAGAAGTGACCTTAGTCATTTGAGCAGTGAGTGTTACAGTGCTCCCAAGGGAGAAAGAAAGTGAGGTGCCCTATGGCAGTGATCTGTTGATTATCTCAATGATCCTGATAGACTATGTTCCAGAGATGCTATTTTTTTTTTGGCAGAGACTGCTGAGCATCAATCTGACAGTACCCCATGGCAGCTCTCCTTCCCTTATCAGCCTGGGTTACTCACCTTGCCCTACAGAGAGCTAGTGCAGGGAGAGAGAAAATTAGAGATGTAAGTGCCTGAAGTTACTTTGACTTTCAGTGTTGTTGTGCATCTGCAGTGATTTGACAACTGAATTATGCAGTAGCAACCAATGACTTGAACAGTTTAGTGGGAGGACAGAATGATGCCACTACTGTTCAGGAAAAACCAAGAGAAGCCTTAGCAGCTAAAACAGAAAGAGACTGTATTATTCCCATATATAAGTCATATTGCTGGATGAAAGGGTTTTTTTTCATGTGTTTCAGCTTTAGTTTTTACTACGGGCCATATGGGCAAAAATGTTAATACATGTGCTTATAGCATGGGTAATGTGAGTTGCATTTTCTTCGATCTAAGTCAAGTCACCCAGGCATTTGGGGCAGTATATATCCAACAGGAGGGTGAAATGTATTTGCTAACCAGAAGCTATGTGGTGGAAAGGGCTGACAAATGTGTTCTTCCCTGTAGCAGTACTATATTTGTGACATTAAAATCTAGTCTTCAGGTGCTAACTAGATACTTACTACTTTAGCATACCTGGTTAAAAACAGGAAAGGAGAAACACCACCCTAAAAAGTGAAACTTCAAAATTGATGTGTTTTAACTTTTATTGTCTAGCTCCTGCAAAGGGCTGGTGAGACCTTTGGTGTGTTACCACTCACTTCTCCATGAAGGACTCTGACATCTCCTAGCACAGAACATAAAAATTCCACAATCTGCTACTGGCAACTAGGAACCAGCAGTTGTTTGTGACAATCTATGACATAGGTTACATTTTAAAGCTTTTTATAAACGTTATAAAGTAGGATGATTGCATCATGACTTTTTCTGTCAGAACTATTTACAATATAGGAGTGGGCCAGCAGTCAGATTTGCTTGTTATTCGTAACCCACTGGAAATAGCTGAAGTGGTACAGACATCACTTATTGTAAATGGATAGTGGGAAAACTCTAGGCAGCTACAAATCTAGAAACACAGTTGCTGAAGTTGTCTAGCCATGCTCGATCAATCTAGTAGCTCCTAATTCCAGGATAGTTGTCTGGCACTAAGAAAACAGTATATGAATATGCCACGAGGTTGTTCATGATTGAAAGAAATAGTGATTTTTATTTTGTCACTTTCTTCCCCCAAACACTGAGGGGGAAATACACCTTGTGCCGCAGTACTCCCTGTAGGATTGAAGTGAAACAGTGTCTGGGAAAGCATGAGATGGCATAATTTGGAGAAGTTTTAGCCAGGCTTAATAGCCAAACTCTCTCCAGTTCTGTGTGCAAGTTTGTCATTAACCCAGTGTTGGTCAGGACAGGTCACAGCTCTGCACCCTCTTGATCTTAACTGTAACATCTCAGTTGCCTTTGCCAGGTCTCCCTGTAGGGATGGGGAGCCTTAATTTACCCTAAGGTATGAATGACTTAAACCACTTTAGTTTTAATGCTTTAGTTTTAACACTTCAGTGTTGGGCTTTTTTGGTTGTGTATTTCTGTTGCCTACTTTTGTGTACATAAAACTCCAAAACAACCAAACAATCCAACGAAACTCTATCTACATTCTCCATAAAATCCTAACACATACATGGTATAAAGAGTGCTTTTATTACATGGAGGTGGTAAATTTTCCTGACAAAAAACACAGCTTTTAATTACTGCTCTGGGAACTTGAATAAGTGCAAATGAATTTCCCAGTAAACACAGATGTATTGAAGGCATAGTCTGTGACATGTTGGAGAATTTTAGAAGTACAACTATTATTAAAAGGATATTCATGTTAGTTTTCACTGCTACTTCACATGTACTGATTCTATTGCTTGTGAAACACCACTTTACTTTGTAGCACATCAATAATATTTAATGACAATGTTTTTGAAGACTGTTTTCTCCACCACTCGATTATTTCTGGTGGCTTGGTTTTTACAGCATGTTCCTACACACAACTGTAGCAGCACAATCTGGGGCAGGTGTGCCTGACCAAGACAGGAAAGTCTTTAGCTATCGTCACTGCCCAGCAACGACAAAACTGTCTCAGGAGTGTTACGCAGTTCTAAAGTGTTATTTTAAAAGAAATTTAAAATACTAGTTATAGAACAAATCTGAATTAAAATCTGAACATGAAGGAAGACAGTGATACTGCCAGGTTGGAAAGCAGGTCACTGCAAAACATTCCAGAAGAGCTGTGAAACACAGCTCTGAACTAAGCTCCTTAACAGCTCCAGTGAGTACTTGTGTAGGATGTCAAGCAAGATTATGCATTTTCCTACAGCAGACTGAAATCTGCAGATTTATTTATTAATGCCCATAATCAGAGAGAATCAAGCAGCCAAAAAAAGAGAGGACTGAGATGGCTTAAGAGCACAGTGAAGATAAATAGGGTAAAGGAGTCAAAAATCTGTTCTTCTTGTTTTGTTCAAGACCTGTGCAATGTAATTTTAAAGGGAGCATCTTGTCATTATGCAAGACCATGTTTTTAATCACCCACTTTTTTTTTGTTGTTGTTGTGGTTTTGTTTTGTTTGGTTTTTTTTAAAAAATTTTTTTATTTTGTTTTTGTTGCTGCCTTTTTTTTTAATTGAGTTTCCTACAGCTGAATTTCTAAGAGGGTAAGGAGGGAAGACTGGAAGGGAAAAAGAGAATCATGTTTCAGGGGGTTTTTTGACACCTACAAGAACTGCTTTTTAATGATTAACACTTGTTATCAGATCTTTCCCTTTCTGAAACAGTATCATAAAGATCTCCTGCTGTTCCCAGCAGTGCCCCACTAATTCAGCTCACTAGCAAAATTAGCAGCAGGAAACAAACCTTTGAAATTTTCATCATTTATGAATACCATCGTTCATGTGGTAAAGGATACGGGCTCCTGCTGTAATTGTTCCTGTGTTAAGAAGGTTGCTAGTTATTTTCTCTCCATCAGTCTTCAAAAGAAAAAAAATAAATCAATAGAAATAAATACACATACAATTAGATAGTGGATTAAACATCCAACTGAGTGACTAAAAATTTCTTTCACTTTTGAACTCTTCTTAATTTTTTTTTCCCCTCTCTGAGGGAAAATATTGTACTGCCATTTCTTCACAAACACTCGATAATGCTAAAGTGCTTTGAAGTTGCCACTGGAGAAAATAGTGCAACAGATGGAGCATGAATAAACTCACAGTGCTGTCTCTTTAATCTGAACAAAGGCAATTTTTCTTGGCAAAAATAGTTAATATTTAATTCCATTTACTTATAGAAGTTTGATCCCAGATGAGAACACAAAAACTGACGGAGAGCTGTATATATACAACAGCTCAGTGCATCTATATCCTGGCTTTTTAATGGGAAGATTAAAAACTTCATCTAGCATGCGTTATAATAGCTGCGATAGATCTTGTTCAATACTGATCTGGAGGCCACTGGGCCCCAAGGAATCTGTGAGTTGGAATCTCAGTAAGGTGCTATTACTCTTTTTGCTTTGCACTGTGGGAACCAGACCATGGCCCTCCCATTTGGTACGACTTTTCTCATGTGTAACTCTTGTCAGTGGTTATAGGTGAAGTTGTCATTCTGATATGAAGAGTAGTGCTTGAGCCTCTGGTGTATTTCCACTCTAAATAAAACATCTGTGTACTTTTATTACTGCTTCCTGGGATGCTTTTTCTGTTGGCATACAGCTGAACAGGAGATTGTAACTCCTTTCCTTTAGACATATCATTCACCACAGCACACTTTCTAACAGTCCTTATCTGAAAGATTAAAAAAATCTGGTTTTGATGTTTCTGTCAATCATCTTGCAGTTAAAAGACTTCGGGACACCCATGTCCTCTTTTTCCTCCTTCAGTTTTTAAAAAGATAGACATTGTGGTTATTTTAGTGGAAAAATATTGTGAAACAAGATTTTGTACGTTTTCTATAGACATTTCTATGTTTATACATTTTCTAGGCAGTATAGAATTTCATACTGAAGTGGCAGCTGTGTTCTTTTGTTCTCGTGCAACAACTGGTCTGTACAACCACTCAAAAGTCACTTATCTTCCTTCTAAAATTCTGTGCTGCAGTATTTTCACTGTGGGTTTTGTTCCCAGTCCTGATTGAGGGTTTCGTGACGGAGCTGTACAACCTGATCACTTCTACTCTTAAGATGTGAGGAGAGAGATACGTGGTGAGTCAAGCCTTACAAGTTCAGGCAGTATTACTGCTTCTAAAACTTGGATAATGGTTCAGGATTTGAAGGGTAAGCTCCGTCTGACTTCTTTAAACTTGTTATAGGCAAGATGCTGGAAAGTAAACCCTCAGAAGAGGAAAGTCATGAACACCCGGTGTAGTCTAAATGAATTTGGGTAAGAAGTCATGAAGTTTCATAAAAGAAATATATCAGGACAGCACAAATAAATGTAATTTCTACTTACACAGAGTTTGTTAGACATTCCCTTATCTAATAATAGGAACAAATGAAAATGATTTTAAGCCAGTAATGTCTCTTTTTTGAGAGATATCAACACTTAATCAGTTCTCCCCAACTATCACTGCTGCATAGAAACAAAGGAAAAGGAAATATGTTACAAAACAAGTTTTTTGAGAGAGCAGTAGCATGTGGTTGGTGTAATTTTGTGTCTTTCCTTTCTGAGCAAAATGTAGGGAAAGTGTGCTTGAAATGACTTTTTTGTGAGTGATGCAGTTCAGACTGTCCAAGTCGAGGACACAACCAGAATCAAGCTGTGTATGTTCTCTAGCTGCTACAAACCTGATATCCAAGTGTTTTATGAGCAGTTAGACACCAGCACAGGCACAGTACCAGTCCTCTGGCATGAGAAACTCCATTTTTAAACTTATATGATGCTGCTTTCTGCCTTAGCATACGCCTTGAGGAGCAGCTACAGTAGCACTTCCAGTTTTGGACATGGATTGTATTAGGCTTTTTGTAGTTACTGAATGATTTTTTATTTATTTATTTTTCCTATTTAAACAATGTGTGAATTAGTTGCCTGCTTAAACCATCTTCTCAGATTTTCCATACTTGTAGAGAGATTTGATGTCCTTTTAAGTCTCTTCTACTTTGCCTTCTGAATCCTAACACTCCTTTATTTCTCCAATTCCCAGGAGAATGAAATCTAAAAAAACCCCCCATAAACAGAAAAACACTCCGGACTCTCAAATCATTGCCTTAAATCTACATAAAAAATAGAGTGCAAGGGGAAAGGTTCAAAAATTATGTCAGAGACTGAAGGCTTAGCCAGTTCAGGATGTGTCTTCAGCCACTGAATAGATACCTGTCCTACACAGTCCCTGTATGTGTGAGAAAAATGCTGTGAGACACTGACACCAGGACAATGACATTGGCACAGTGACAGTGCAAATAACACTTAAGGACATGATTCACACACTCATATTGTTACATATAGCAAGAGTGCGTATTAAGAGGGAAAAATAATGCTACTGGATCAAGATCTTACAGGAGAAGGACACTTTTCAATATACTGTTGTGCAAAGGAACAAGTGAAGAGAGGAAAGGGGTTTCACTTGTAGTTGGACCAGATGATCCTTGTGAGTCCCTTGTGACTGAGCTGCTGTGGTGGGTTGGCCCTGCCTGGATTCCAGGGAACCACCAGGATCGTTCTGTCACTGCCCTCCACAGCTGGACAGGGGAGAAAGGGTCCATGGGATGAGACAAGGACCGAGAAAGTTGACACATCAAACACCATCATGGGCAAAACAGACTGGCGTTAGAGATGTGTGTTGAATTTATGGCTAACAAATCAGAGCAGGATAATGAGCAGTAAAATAAGACCTTAGAAACACCTTTCCCCTACCGTTTCCTCCTTCCCAGCTCTACCTCCTCCCCCAGTGGCTCAGGGAGACAGGGAATGAGAATTATGGTCAGTTCATCACACTGTATTTCTCCTACTGCTCAGGGACAGGAGTCATTCCCCTGCTGCACCGTGGGGTCCCTCCCACGGGAGACAGCTCTCCGTGAACTTCTCCATGGTGAGTCCATCCCATGGGCAAACTGTCCCCTCAAAGTGCTGCAGTTTGGGTCACTCTGCCATGGGTCAGCCCTTCAAGGACGGGCTGCCCCAGTGGGCTCCTGCCCCCACGGGGCTCCCACAGGGTCACAGCCTTCTCTCCGCCATCCACTGCTCTTGTATGGAGCTCCTCCATGGAGGATCTCTGCATCCCCATGGATTCCCGTGGGCTGCAGGTGGATCTCTGCATCCCCATGGATCTCCATGGGCTCAGGGCACAGCTGCCTCACCATGGTCTGCACCATGGGCTGCAAGGGAATCCCAGCTCCGGTGCCTGGGGCACCTCCTGCTCCTTCTTCTGTGCTGCCCTTAGTGTTGTTCCTCTCACAACATTCTCACCCTGTTCTTCTCTGGCCAGAATTACATCTGCAAAATAAGGTTTTTTTTCTTCAGCTTGCATCCCTTATCACAGAGGTGCTGCCACCATTTCCTGTTGGCCCAGCCTTGGCCAGCAGCATGTCCATCTTTGGAGCCATCAGAGGTTGGCCGTGCTGGACATGGAGGAAGCTCCCAGAAGCTTCTCACAGAAGCCACACCTGTAGCCCCCTGCCACCCAAACCAGGCCATGTAAACGCAATACAACTGTTCTATTGTGTTTCAGCAGTTTAATGGGAATTCAACAAACATTTTTTGCACACACCTTGGTAAGTCTTCAGAATTCAATTAAGTACTACGTACTCCTGCTATGCCAAGATAAGAATATCAGAAATTTTAAGAACATGAAAAGACAGCAGGCCTCTTTTTGTTGTTGGAGGTGCTGATCCCAATCCATTTTTCAGCTTTCTTACTATTCCTTCAATCATTCCCTCCAGAAATTACTCTAGATTACTCTTGAACTAATTTATATGCTTGGCAGCCACTGCCTTCCTCTGTAATACATCTCTGCAATAAACAGCTTTGCTTTTACCAAATATGTGACTTACTCTCAGCTCTTCTAAAGCCATTGTTTCCAGATTAATGTCAGAGATTTTCTTTAAGGTTTAATCAGCAATCTAACTTAATTTTGCTTTTGTTATTGTCTCTTACATATCTGAAATGTATTGGTTATTTCAAAGTTTGTATCTTCAAAGAGAATGTGTCTTTATCCTGGTGCTGAAACTGAGAATATAAAAGGATCTTGTCAGATATTTGAAATATGAACATAGACTTAGCTACTTTCCCCCTGAAGGGAAACTTGACATGAATCTGCATTGAAACAGTAGGGTGAAAATAATTTAAACAGGCAAGTTAAGCAAGTTTGCATGCCTGGACTTGTTGACATTCCCTTTTTTGTTGTTTTTGTGAGTTGTTTATTTTGCTTTTCTTTGTTTTAGTAGTGTTAGCAAGTGCTTACAAGTGACCTCCATGTTAAACATAAAATCAAGCCAGCATTTTCAAGGAATATTTGTTCTGTAGTGGAGTCTTTTCCTGGTTTTGTTTACTTGGATTTTTTATCCCCAGAGAGGCCATTTCTTACCTTTAATTTTCCTTACCCAAGCTTATATCAAAATGAGAACATTCCCTGAATGAGAAGCTCCTACAGAAAGTCAGAGTATGACTTTAACAGTATCTTAAGTTGACTCTTACAGAGATATTTATGATGTGCTCATCATGACTACAAAGCAAGGTGAATGTTGCTTAATCATGCTTGTTTTTACAAAGGTAATCTTTATGATGATCATAATTGTGGTGAAGTAGACTTCACCTCACTGTAGGCTCTTTGAGAATCTGCGCTAAATGAAGTGTCTTTCAATAAAGGAAAAAAAAGACCTAATAATTCAAGTCACCAGCATTATCTAGCACTTTCTAAAGATTTTGGGAAAATAGAAGTCAGAAATTTAGATATTTAGGAGATTAAACATTTTTTAATTGAACTTTTAATTTTCTATGTGCCAAAATTGTTTATAAAGAAACTTCAGAGTCCAAAGTATTTCAAATTACTTGGAGATTTGGTATAAGCCCTACAGTGCCTATTTAAATCTCACATGTGCTTTTGTTGTAAAGCACTATAAAAATAGATTGATAGGAAAAAGTACTAAGTTTGAGTTATAGACTCTATCCTTAGTGTCATACAAAATGAGGATTATAATTTGCTGTTTGTGGAAAGGAAAAAACCTGGATAATTTGTATTCATGGTGCCGTCTGCCCTATACATGAATTTTAATTGCATATATTCAAGTTGCTCTCAAAAGCAGGAAATAATAGTTGTATTTTAATTTTTCTCTCTCTAAAAAAATTTTCATCTTAAAATATTAATTTTTAATAAGGAAAGTTTTCCAAAGTTTTCTTTGGAAGACAGTGGCTGCCAAGTGTGTAAATTAACAGTAATCTATGTATTTTTGGAGGGAATGATTATTATTTTACAACATAATCAAGGAATGAAACATCTAGGTATTTTGTATTTCATTTAGTTTCTGAATGTTGGAAGGTGATGTTGGATCAAAGTAAATGACAAAATATCTTTGTGAATATGGATGTATTTGGAAATAATGTACTAGCCAGGCATTTTTATAGAGTGAGGATTGAAAGGAAAGGTTCCCATTAGACAGTTTCTCATACTATTGATTCCAAAGTGTTTGTGCCTTGTCTCTTTCACATTGTGACTTTAAATTATGATCTTATGACTATATGCAGTTTACATCAATAAAATAGATTTGCTTCCATCTTCGATAGTAAATGTTGCTTTGGGAAATCTTATTTCCCCCTGCATCAGATTTTACCAGGTCTTCTGTGAACTGAGTATATAAGCACTCTGAAGTATTTAAATTGTCAAAGGGACTTGAAATGGGGGAAAAAAAAAAGAAAAAAAAATCAGGAAGCCACAGCTGCGTAAATTCTGGAAATCATACCTGCAAATAAGAACAACTTGCACTAAAAAAACTTAGTTTTAATTTGAATTATTACTTTGAGGTTATGGGTTGCACTATAATTTTTGAAAAGATTAATACTGACATGAAATATTTATTTTTCAGTTTTATATTATAATTCATTTTTACAGAGATTTTTAGATTACTGAAACACTTTACTATAGCATGATAAATATTT
The DNA here is from genome assembly GCA_013397895.1 of Origma solitaria. Lineage (NCBI taxonomy): Eukaryota > Metazoa > Chordata > Aves > Passeriformes > Acanthizidae > Origma > Origma solitaria. The sequence goes on along the minus strand of VZRL01000931.1, from coordinate 91,102 downwards.
TCCATTTCTGTGCTGCAGTTACAAACATGCATATAAATTTGGAGAAAATAAACTGGTCTTTTGCTATTACCCATTGTTGAAATATCCTTAAATAACAGAGGCTTTTTTTAGACCAGCATTTTCTGTGGATTTTGAAACAGAAATTACAAGGGGACAAACAGAATACTATGTCAAGGTGTTCATAATAATAATGTTCTTGATGTTGAGTATACTTACAGGAGAAAGGTTTTGAAGTTAGGAAACATTTGAGTTTCACTTAGTAGTCCTTAAAAGCCATTTTATTCTTTGTGTGCACTTAACTCTGTGATTTTTTTCTTTGAATAAGTATTATTAAATTTTCAGAACTCCTTTATTTTAAAACATTACTTTATGCAACTTAAAAAACCACTGAGTTATTGAAAACATTTGTCTGAATACGTATAGGAGACCAACTAACATGCAATTAGTTCCTAAAGGATTGTGCCCTCTGATTGTACTCTTTCCAGTCAAATTAAAGAAAAAGAAAGAAGGGCAGGGGGAAGAACCTGAGGAAAAGGACTAACTCAAATGTGGAAGATGCAGGAGGAAAGCAGGATTCTTTCATTTAAAACAGATCAAACCGAAAAAGCTAACAAATAAAAAAACCCCAAACAAAAACTCTGCAAAAAACCCCAATCAAACATAAGTTAATCACCGCCAAAAAACCAAAACCAAAACAAAAAGAAACCCTAAAAACAACCCCCCTCCTTATTTCCTCCCCTTCTCATTGCTTTTTGAAAGATTATGAAGTAGTAAATAATAAAAACTTATCCTGTGCCTTAGGATTCAGATTAGATACCTCAAATTCTTAGGGGTAGTTTTCTGGTGAACTTCCAGTGATGACTCATGGCTTTTTCTCATGAGAAAGAAGAAAAGAGGGGAAAAAGTCCCACACTAGCTATAATTCTTTAGAGAGAGAAATAATTTATTTTGAACTGCAGTTTTCATTAACCACAATCCTTTGATGGATAAGATGTCAGCATATTAAGAATAACGTGGGGATTTGTTACAAAGTTGTATTCAAGACAAGAATATTTGATAAACACAGGGCACTGTTCTGTTTCAAATCTATTCCTGTTGGCCTTCTTTAGGGATAAATCAGCTGTTGAATAAACCATCCTTCTTGGCTTTATAATGGAAATATATTATGCCCCTTTCAATATGGAAGCATAATTATCCATTGATTTGACCATTTTAGGTGCCTTTCATGTGTAAGCTTAGCTTTGAATGTTAAATCACGATTTGAATGCAAAGTTCAGCTGTCAGTTTTAAGCATTTCTTCTAATGAATGGCTGAAGAGGGTCAGAGTTTCCCAGATACTAATCCACAGAAATGAAGAGAAAATTAAGTTCTTGATGAGACCATGAAGTATGAATTATTTTGGCTTTTTTTTTTTCAGTAGGTCATTGCAGTACTCTAAAATTCGATCGCATCTCAGATTACCCTTGAGTTTACTTAAAAACAGATCTTGATACTAAACAGAGCACAACTGCAGAAAATAATTTATGGAGGGATTTGAGTTTGTTTGTCTTCCTCCTACATTTTGTCCTAATTAAAAATAATTTTACTATCATTAAAAACCCCCGCATAAACCTTATGTAACATTCTTGTAACCTATTTAGTAACTCAAACCTAGAGTTTTATTGAATTGATTTCTTTATTTATTTTTTTTTTTTAATGAATGTGTCTTGAATGAATGGTCAGAATATATGCATATCTTAAATCATAATTTTTTTTGGTTTGTCTTTCAATGTATGCTATTCTAAAACACTTATGTCCTATAAATGGACAACAAATTCATATGTTTCAAATTTCAGTAGTTCAAAAGATGTTCTTTTTATACCCATAGGGAACTGTTTGTTTCTTGTTGATTTAATTTTTAAATGCTATTATTCAGGTGTTAACTAGCGAAAGTATTTTATGTTTTACTTTAAAATACCCCCACACATACTAAAACTATGGACATGATTTGAAATCTACATTTCAGTTCTGCATATAATTGCACAATAATCCTTCATTTCTCTTTAAGACATGAAAAGGGACTTAAATTGTGAATGTTAAAGAAAAGCAAACTGAAAATGGAATGCACATATTTGACTGAATGAAGTATACTTTTACATCCATCTCTTTTCTGAACAAGGATCTACTACTTTTTCCAGTAATATGAACTATTGTTTTTATCAGTGCCTTCCTTAAAATAGCCTCTCTGGGAAGAGTCAGCACTTTTGCTGCACAATAAATTCTACAAGTATGATCAGTAGTGTTGGAAATGCTGCTTTTTCCTTTTCTTCATTTCCCCAGTTGTAGCCAACTAATATTTACAGAGTGATATCACTGTTGGGTACAGTTACATTGTCATGTCACCGGGATGTGTGCTCAGTCACCAGGAAAATCTTGTATGCTTTGGATCCATTGCTCTTTATTTGCTTTTCACATAAGAGTAAGCACTCTCATTCCTCAGTACAATTATTTTTTGAACAGTCAGTTGCAAATGACTTCTTATTTCTGCATCTAAACGTATAATCCCTTGTGATTTCATTTTTTATTGATAGCTTTATGTCTAGCAGTTGGAATTGCTACAGGTATTTAATAAGCATTAAAATTCATAGAAAAAGAAATCTGGACATATCAATAATTATCGATACCTTTTAGAGATGTATAATCTGTCTAAATTTGATAACTACTGTAGCTATAAAAACAGAATAAAGGAACAAGTGTTTTGCCTGAATGAAATCCACCTCTGAAATGAAGGAGGAGAAAGTAACCTATTAGTTTCCACAGTAAGTAGAGTAGCTATATTATTTATCAGCTTTTGTTTTCAAGCAAAAGATGAACCCAAGAGAAGAAAAGGTAGATCCTAAGTATAAATGAGACACCCACACGGCATTCAGAAGCCAAGAAATGGCTGAATAGGCAAGCAGAAAACTAATTTTTAAAAATTTCTGCAGAGGTTTAAATACTTGATATATTTTTTTCGTCTTGCTGTTTGCTTTTCTTTCCAACCTTCTGTTTCTGTCCTATTGCAAGATTGTTGTTTTGATACCCTGGCAATGAAAGAGAAGATATAAGACTTAATCAGAATATTACACAGCTTTAAGGCTATGGATTGAGTCACTGAAGACTAGAATTCTGTAGTTTTTCAAAGTCAAATGGTGTTCAAACATGGATTTTAAAATCCATTTAAAACATATTAGTCTCTGTTTGTGTTATGGGTATTTTGCAGAACTTTAGACTCTTTCAGAGTTGCTTAGTAATAACATCAAATTTCTCTTGAAATCAAGCGATCTTGCTATCTATAGCATCAAAGTTACGCAGGAATAAATGTCTGTTACTTTCAGTTTTTACAGGTAAAACATAGGATGATGCAGTAGTTCTCACTGATTGAAAGGTGACTGCTTTCTTCTACTCTTTTTTAAAAGCTCATTATTTATGCACTTCTGTTTTTCTACTCAAATGTGTTAAAATAGCCTTACAAACAGAGGCCATGAAGTAAAATTTTAATTTGTCTAATCAGCCCTTTAGAATCTAATTAAAAGTTTATAGTAGGAAACACACTTTAATCTGCCAGCTGTCCATAACTTGTTTGTGTCAGTTCAACATATTTTGGACATAAATACTTTCTAACAATTTTTAAGACTGTTCAAAAGTAATCATTCTCATACTGCACTCAAACAAGGAATGACAGAGGGAAAATATGAGCCTTCCCAAATTTCTTCTATAAGCAAAAAACTCTTGTAATACATCACTGAATAAACAGAAGTAATCTTTCAGTTATTGCCTTCTGATTTTCTAAATGTATTAACAAATTAGTTTTTTCAAACCACAAGATGAATGGTAAAACAATTGTGTGCAGAGCAATGGCATAGGTGACAAATGCCAGGCAAATGTGGCACGTTTAATTCAAGTTTTGCATTATGTTTGATTTAAATACATCAGATTACCTTTTAAATTTTCTTTTGACATCTGCCTGTTTGGTTTTTTTAAACTATTACCTGGTTTATTTTATTTTAGTATCCTCTGTGGACTGTTAAGGATGGACAGAACTGTTTGTGCTATGGACATGCAATAGATGCACAATGTCTGGTCTGTAAATCACTTCTAAGAGAAACACAGTTTTATTGAAGTCAGAATTTATGGGCATTCTTTTAAAGGAAAAAAATTAATATCACGAAACCTTCTTAGATTAATAATAAAAATAAGGAAATGTAAAGAAGGGACAGTGGTAAAGAATTCAGGTTTAGTTAGCACTACAAAGTTCTTGGCGGGGGCAGTAAATGCCCTGAAGTGCTGTTAGTTACAGTCCACACAAATTACCTCATTTCCATTATCATGCCTCTAATGGAAATTCAGGTGTAGAAATGTATACATGTGTTGAGGTTGTTCATGAGAAAATGACATAAGATCTGTTTTCTGTCCTGTTGAAAGGAGTGAAGAGGTCAAAGATGTTAATTATTATTGATAAGCATTGTTCTTTTTTCTTTTTTCTCTTTTTGTTTTTAATTTGTTAAATGGAGCTGCAAACACAAGACTGTTGTCTGTAAAAAAGTCTGATTTTTTTTTTTTTTTTACTTTGATGTTTAATGTTATTACAGAATTCTTTAGAAGGACCAAGAATTAAATGAATAACAATTCTTTTATTAACAAGGGAGTTGAAAGTTTGTTTATAATTTGGAAAATGTCACCTTGTGTAAAAAATACAGATTCAAAGCACTAAAAAATCCTTACAACCCGAACAAAACCCCCTCCAAACAGACAAAGAAAATCAAATTAAAACAATGCAATATGCCATGTGCTTTTTATGCCTGTTATGCATTTCTAGACATAGAAAGATTGGGTTTTCCCTTCCAGCAGTTTTCTAATTAGCCCCAGAAAATTCTGTAAAATCAAGTGGAAAATATAGCATATAGATGTTTTCTCTCAAATAATCCTAATTGCTTGTTTGCAAAACATAATTGTATCCCAAAAGACCTAAAACTTTCCATGGCCTCCCACACAATGGAACATTGTTGGCTTTAATTAACAATGTTTTTCTTGTCTTGATGAGAAATTATGAGAATGATGCAAAAGGATTGTTAGTGATGCTTTTTGTTTTCGTTCTCTACAGCAATTTCTTTGAGTAGTTTTGCTTCAAGATTTTTACATTAAATTCAATTTGTTAATCTATGCGGGTTCTGTGTATAGAGTCAGGGTTGAGCACTTAAATTCTCAATTCCTTTAAATCTGTTTGCAAGATTCATTGAATATTTTATATTTCACCTGCACAAACACTTGTCCAATAGTAGAAAATAACAATAATTTCACTCACAGAACAAAAAAAAACATGTAGCAGAAATATTTTGGTTGCGAATTTATGAGAGTTACTGCAGAAACCTATTGGAAGACTCTCCTAAGCATGACAAGTTTTTTTTTTTAAATATAGCTGTTTGTAGATTTTTGTGATTATTTAATTTATTTTTTTTTTTAAATTCACCTGAACCTCTGAGGCTGCAATGCTTTGTCCCTTTACGTTGTCAATAGAATTAGATGCTCCAGACAAATAAGATACAAACTTGCTGTTTCAGATTAAAATCATATAAACTGTTTCACCCAGTCTATAAATGTTGCTGCAATCCCTTTAGTTAACAATTTACAAATTTGTCATTAAAATAGCAGGGTAAGGACTGCCATTTTTAGATTTCACTTTTTTCTGCTGCTTTGTGCAACACATTGGAAACTCTTTGGGAAAGGAACAGTGATATCAGGGCTGCCTTGAAATTCTTTGTTTTAATGATACTTAAAGGTCCTACTATTTCAGGTAAAACACTTCTCAAGCAAGTTTGCTGCTGCTAGTGCTGTTTCAGAACCATTTCTTGCTGTCATTGGTAGAAGTATGATTCTGCAAAGCCCAGATAATAAACATTTAAAAATATTTAAAATATTAATGCTTCCTCATGTTAGCAGTCACAGATGGATTATACTTGAGAGGTAGCAGTTCAAGATTTTACATGAAAAATGGGTTTTATCCGTGGCAGCAGTGATGAGGCTTTGCAGGCTTTTTAATCTGTAGTAAAAAAAAAAATTGTTCTTAAAAGCAAATCATACAGCTACCCACTCAATCCTCAAAAACTGCAGCCTGTATGTATGCATAAGGGAAGAAAGCTAGGTCATTGCCTTTAATGGGAGACTTTTAGTTTTAAACTGGTTTAAAATACATTATGGGTTTCTTTCCATTTTATTTTGTTCAATGAAGTGTTTCAAAGTGTTACCTGCACTTTGAAAAGTAGCTTCATAATGCTGAGTAATTTCCTTCTTAGAAAGTGAAATTGTAACACCAGAGCCCCTTTATTTGTTGTGCAAATAAATGATGTTCTTAAAATGTAAAAATTCTAACTTTATGCCAATTTAAATGCCAGTATAACATTTTTATGCCCAATATTGAAGGTGTTTTTACCTTGGGATATAAAAGGTTTTGTGTGTACCTTTTTGGTGGTGTTTTTATGTCTTTTTAAAAAATTTTCCCCTCATTTTGTGTTTTACTGGCTCTTATATATGTAAATGTCTTTGCCTTTATTCTTTAGAAGAACTTTTAGATCAAACAGCTGATGACTTTTGCTCACAAGGCTGTAAATCTGCATTATTTTGCTATGTAGCACTACGATGCCAACTTCTCTCTTATTATTCAACATCAATGGTAAATATGGAAGAGGATTTATTTTTCACTGTCCCAAAACATGCTGCAAGATTTTTTAAAAGTTTTTAAACTTTCAAAATTAGGCTCTGAAAGAATGAACCCTTTTGCTCAGTCAGGAATGAGTAACGTTTCTGACTGATAGTAAAACTCCCTTAGTGACTTTTCTGCAAGGCTGTAAGACCTGACATTAAGAGACTACTGCTTGGACTTGAAGATACGCTGTCTGTTGTGCCACATTAAAGCCTCAGCCACTCTGCCAAGCTCAAATAATGGTTGTGGTAGCACTATTTTTAAGATGGGACTACAGCTTGCCAACATATTCATCTTTGAATTTTTTTTTAGGTAAGATGGGCGGTATTTCTTTTAATTTTATGGAAAAACTGAAAACAGTATGGCAAACCTAAGAAAAAAACAAACCAAAACCAAACCCAAGCAAACCGCACCCCCCAACCTAACAAAAACCCCAAACAACTTAAACCACCACAAAACTGATAAGTACTAATTTAAGCTAATTTTATACATGCCAGCGCCCTGCTAAAAGCTATCTTCACTTGAAAGTAGTGTTAACAATACCTTTTAAGCATAATAAAAATATTTCTTCATAATAGCATAGCTTTAAATCAATTTCCATGACTATGAAATGTGTTTGGTTTTTTTTTTTCTCTGAGTCGTTTCATTTCTTCTGAAATTTGTTGTGTAAAGTCAGCTCACATCAAGAAGCCATGCCTGTAACCCCTATTCCCAGGAGTCTGCAGCGGACAGAGTACTTCCACAACCACTTCAGTATTCTTTATTCTTTGGAGAAGCCAGGGAAGTTAATACATTAATTTTCAAAACCAGTATTGAGCCTTGTGTATGCCTATAGAGCTATCGCTGGATAAGGGGCAAAAAAAGAAAAGGCAGGACTGGAAAACTTACAATGTTGGTTAACCTTTTAGATTTCTCTTTTTTTGAAATGGAGAGGGTTATGGAGAAAATTTGTCTGTTTTGAGGGGGTAGTATGCCCATATTAAGAACTAAGGTTTTATATAAATTTGATAATAGCCTATATTTTGTGAAAGGTACATTTCTGAAGAGTATGTTGAGTTGTTGAGTATCTCACAAATTTTTCATTTGCCCAATCACAGAAATATGAAGGTCTGTGCATGTTTTGTACAGCAGTTCAAGAACTGAAAATAATGTTTTCCTTGCACATCATTTAGGTGTAGTCAAAACTTAAAATTGCTGAGGTCTGTGGGAAAAGAAATACCACTATTCAAAATGAATGAAGAATTTTAAAAATAAGTCAAAGATAAATTCACCTGTGACATACTATTTCTAGTACATATGCATAAATATTACTGTATGGTCATCAATTACATGATAATGTTATAATGCTACACTGATGTAAATATAGATTTCTTATGTTTGAAAATAATAATTCAAAGAACTTCATTTATATAAAAACAATTTGGCCCAGAGTCAGAGTAGATCAAAAGAACCAATATTACTTCTATATCCATGTTCTGTTATTCACTATGTCCCATCGAGTTTCATTTTGAAAGCTGCTGAGCTGCCTGAAATCAGTGTCACAATACAATTCTAAGTGTGGCAATAACCATGATGCTACCCTTAAGTCTGTGATTTTTTTTCTCCGTAGAATCCACAAAAATATCTGCTTCTTTGCTGTGCACAGCTGCTTATAAGAACTGACTATTAAAATGCTTGAGAAACTTAAACTCTTAATGGGAATTTAACCTCCTAGAAATCAGCGGAACCACTCCCATTAGAAATGCTAACAAACAGTCATCCTGGACAGGAAGTCGATTGAGAAGTTTCAGCTCTGCTTAAAAAAAAATAGTCTTTTTCTGCAATGTGTACAAGTGTATTTGGAACAGAAGGGAGAGCATGTAGAGACTGGAGAAAAAGGAATGGCTTTTAAACTGGAAGTAAGTGGGTTTAGATCAGATATTCGGAAGAAATTCTTTCCTGTGAGAGAGGAGAGGCCCTGGCACAGGTTGCCCAGAGCAGCTGTGGATGCCCCACCCCTGGAAGTGCTCAAGGCCAGGTTGGGTGGGGACTTAAGCAACCTGATCTATGGCAAGGGGCTTGGAACCCTTTAAGGATCTTTGAGGTCCCTTCTAACTGAAACAATTCTACAGTTTTATGGTTCTATACTAAATTGTTGAAACATGGTTTGCATCTGACTTTGTGGATTAAAGAAAATGGTCTTAACATTAGTGGTAGCACATACAGAAACAGAAAATATGGTTACCTTTTATATTAAATGTGAGTTTTATATGAAATGTGGCACTCTTATATGGGATAATTTCCCATGTGTAGCTATTGATTCTGCCAACAGTGAAATTTCTTCAAATATTATGAATCACTTTTGATACTTTTAAACAGGCATAAAATTGTGTTACATTTCTTAAATGTTAAACATCAATTAGTTCCATGTACTCAATCCCCCTGAAGTAATTATACTTGTGTAAAAAAGCCTTGCAGAACAGTGAAGGGCTGTGCATACTTTACAGTCCAGAGAATAATTGTTTTGCATGGTAGTGTCAGGAAATGTTAAGTGGTTCTGAGTTGACTGTGCTTTCTGTTGTCTTTTTTTTTTTTTTTTAAGTACTTTTATAAAGGGCAAGGAAAAGAACAAGTGATATACACAGAGACAAAAAGAGTGTTGGCAGTTCCAGTCTCAGTAGTTCAAAATAAATCAATAAATGCGGTTTTCTATGAATATTATTCTGGGACACTCAAGTTTACTGTGCTGGGTTTGTGTGGCAAGGTTTAGGTAGCAGAGGGGTGCTACAGGGGGATTTCTGTGAGGAGCTGCCAGAAGCTTCCCCTGAGTCTGATGGAGCCAGTGCCAGCCAGCTCCAATACGGACCCAACACTGTTAGCTTTTATCTGTCTCATATTTTTGGGATTTGTATACCTATCTGTGATTTATTACTTGGACCAAGTATTGCCTCTGGATTCTATACTCATAAATGAGATATTTTTGTGCTCCTGATATATGTGTAGCCTTACATTCGCCACATCCTTACAGTTAAAATCCACAGAGAGGTAGTGGAGTAAAATATAATAGGAGTTGCAAAAACAAGAATAAAGTCTGGATTGCTTGAATAGCATTCCAACTTCTAAGCTGTCCTTAATGATGTTATTCCCTTCCCAGTGGTACTAATTGAAGATAAAACTGTGTAACCTTTGTGGGCTGTAGTCTCAATTTCCATATCTCAACAGTCTCAGAAAGCTCAAGGATTAACTTTTTATATGACAATTTATAAAACCAATTAAATGATGTGCTAATGATTTTTACCTTCCCTGACCCTTAATGCTATATTAACAGTACCTATTTATTTCCCGAACTTACCTATTTCAGGGATCCATCTAATAATCTATTAGAAAGACATTTCCTTCAGATGTCATAATACCACCTGTGGTAACTCTGCTGTGCCAATATTTCATTAATGATTATAATGTTGTACTTCAACATTGAATGCCTTTGAATTTTCAGCATTTTAATGAGGATGATTGGACAGTCTTGTGGCCTTATCTTTTAGTGCCTTAGGAAAAGTAATAAGTTCCAAAAGTGAGCTGGGGAAACCCAGGTGCAATCATCACAATATAGTGATATTATAGTACATACACTGTAGTATAACTCTAGAAGCCCTTCAACTAACTCACTATTACTGGCACTGTAGCTTTTTCACAGCAGATCCATCTCTTTATTTGAATAAGAGCTTTGAGTTACAGTAATAAGCCAAAATTATAAAGAAAACAATATATATGGAATTTTAGAAGGAATATAATTCTTTCCTTCCAGGGCACAAACCAGCATCTACTGAAAGCTGGAATAAAACTTTCCCTCGGGAGAAGTTATCTCATAACTGCCTATTGCTTTTCCTCACCTGATATTGCTGCATACTCCTAAAGTGGTGAGCCCAGGGTACCTGATGTATGCTAATATCCCCAGATTGTTGCCCAAGGCAGCCTTTATACTCTTCCACATTATTGCTATGTCACAAAAGACAGCCAGTGATCAGGCTGGTTTATGATTATGGAAATGACCAGCACAATAAGTAGAAGTTAAGTATAAAATAAACCAATACTTTTTTCTTTTCTTTTTTTTTTTTTTTTTTAAGAAGGAATTATGAGAATGACTTTAGGGAAAATAATGAATGTCTAGATCAGCTGCTGGAGACAAAACAATGCTGAGGGAGACAGCCAACTGTGTTCTTCCTTTTTTTCCTTTTGAAAATGTTGAAGGAAGAGGGTAGAAACAGTGTTCATCTTTGTTACAAAGAGTGTTTAGAGAGTTTTGTTTAGATGCACATTACCCTTAAGATTGTATTTATTTTTCCAGCAATCATAAGCTCCTTTTCCTATCAGATGCAATAAATAAAGCTTATGTTTCCTCTTACTGTTTTGTAGCATTAAGCCTCTAGTGTTTATATGTAGTTAATCCTCTGCAAATTGAAATTTTTGATCATTGCTCCCAGTATGGAGTTTCTTGCCTAATGGGGAATTGTGTGTGTGCAGGTAAGTACACTGAAAAAGGGCCTTTTTGTCATTGAGAGGCTTTTCATCACTAAATTTTCCTTGTATAATGATATGCTTCTCTATGATTTTAATTTGAATACTCCAAAGGCAGTCTCTTTATTGAATATCACTTCATGATGTTTTGTGTAAGAAGTAGTAATTAAAAATTATCTGCTGTCAATTTTTGATACAAAATGAATACTAATGGAAACCCCATTTTCCTTTGTGATTTTTCTTAATTTTCCTTATTCACACTCTTTCATCCTCTATAGGTCTTGAATATAACTCTGAGTGCTCATTGCCTTAGTGGGCCACAATTGCCCAAATAAAAAGATTAAAAAAATATTTCTGGAAATAAATGATGAAAAGACTCTTTCTTTAATATCACAGTATTTGAAGAATCTGAAATGAAGAATTTTTTTTTAAGGAAACATTACAGAAGCATAAAAGTAAACCTGGTACATAGCAAACTTCCAACTTTTTCTTGTAAAGCACTTCTGTGCCCAAATTAACTATTATTTGTCATATCTTCAGGCCTCTCCTGAGCGACAAAAGGAACGAAATGGAGTTTGGATGAAAAAGCTTTGTGTGACTGAATAATGTGAGTCAATGAACAAGTCAAGGTATTTATAATTGAGAAGGATACCAATAGAAATATATGATATGAGAATGCCTTTAAAAATATTTATATATTTTAAAAATTCTCTATGCCTTACTATGATTACTGCAACCTATGAGTGTGTAGCTGGCGCTCCATTGCTTCACCACAAAAATTCAAATTCTCACTTTTTAAAAACTTATTACAAAACCATGTTCATGCTTTTCGTAGCTGTAAGTATTGATAATATCATGTCATTTTGGAGTAGTCAGCCAAGTGATACTGATGGAAATCCTGAAAGATGGGTGAATGGTACTGGAAAAGCTGAGATTAAATATGAATAGGATGCAATAACATAGTAGGCCAATTTATTAGTTGATTAAAAGTTGCAAATAATAATTGGATTGCTTTTTCATATTATGACTATTAAAAGAAATAACTTTTAAATTATTGGCAGTTTAAGCATGTCAATATGTCTGAAAGATGTTCAATACATTTTACAACGCATGAAATAGAATGTTAGAAGATATTTTTGAAAATTAATTACCCTGTAGGCCCATCTGACTGTAGAGGTTGGTCTTTTGTAATTATTTATATAAATTTCAATTTTTATGAAAATGTGACAATAATGCTCTAGGATAAAAGATTTGTTTGCAAGATTTGTTATGGTCCATGTGGCACTTACCAATATGATAAAGGACTTAAGGACTTTTTTTTCTCCTGAGTTTGTTAACATAAAGACTACAAAACTCTGAAGAAAAAGATTTTGCTATTACTTTCACGAGATACCTGTGTGCGAAATATTAATGTTGTGTCAAATAGTCACTGTCCCATATTTCTGTCCACATAGCACTACAAGTTACGATAATACTATTTTACTCTCTATTTTTGTGTTCAGATTTGGCTCTGCCTTAACAAAAGTCTGTTGTGTTGCCGTTGTACAAATAATGTAATTATAAAAAGAACATTACTGTGCCATCCATGACATAGACCCTAAAAAAGATACTGTTCTTGTCCTTGAAGATTTTATCACTCAATAGGTACAGTATTTGTTCTTCTGTGTTGCAAAGAACCAGAAACAGCTACCTAGGCCATCATGTTCACAATCCTGCAAAAAACTATATTAAAAAAAAAAGTAACTATGCGCAAGATCTTTTTTCCTTGTCTTTCCACAGAAAGAATTCTCCTTTATTGCAGTACTTGTAACCTTTTTTCACTGATGTTGCAATGTCTTTAACAGTTCCATGTTTTTCGTTAGGGAAAAGGACACAGTATTGTATTGGAAACAATTTTAGTGACTCGCTCAGGGAGAAGTGAAACACAGTGGACTGGCTGAAAACTATTGCCTCTCTGGTCTACTTAGAAATTAAACTCCAGTTTTGATTTAAAAAGTTAAATTTAAATAAAATTGTTTGTTAAATGTAATTCTGTTAGAATTTAGAGTTTGAGAAACTGACGTATAAATTATTACACTGACTGTGATTTATGCATATTTGAAGATAGCCAATCCAAAGAACAAATGTAAAAGCAAAATGGAGTTACATATCTATGTCTTCTCAATTTTAAAAAAAGTTTTGCTTCTCTAATTCTATAGGAATGAGTAGGAAATCAGGCCCTTTTAGTAGAAGGAATAAATTAAGAGTGTAGTAAAAATTTGTTTTTAATTTCTAAAGACTTTTAATAGTTTCCTCTTTCTCATACTAGCCATCAAGAGAAATATATCACCATAAAGTTTTTGGATTTATTTTTTATTTATGCACATATGCAAATTATTACTCTCTATTGTAAATTAGAATAAATGCAAAAGCAAATAAACTTATTTTTATGTAATGCATATTTTATAGAAAGAATGCCTGCAAAAAACCCCCCATTTGTTCCACTTCTTCTGTTTTTTCTCTCCCTAAAATCTTCACATCCTTTGTTTGAGATGCAGAGGGAATTTCAGAGCAATCTGATAGTACAAAAATGTGTAAAATACTTTTCTTTTGGGAATTCTGACAAACTCAAAAAGAAACTGTGAGGGTTTTGTTTGAAATACTCTTTCCAGAATATCAAAAAAGTAATATATATATGCATATTTTCTAAGGAATACATCAATTTAAGTGCATTCTTGGAGATGTAGGTATTCTGTGAAACTTACAGCCTGAAGTTTCATTGATTTTCTTGTTTAGTTTAAAACCTTTCATAACTTGGTAAATTAATTCCTAAGTGATCTTTTCCTGCTCATTCTTGCACTTGGACTCCTAAAAAGCATCTACAATGGGAAAAATTTTCCTTCTACTGTACTATGGAGGCTTGTTTGATCTGCTTTAGAAAATCAGGAAAATTTCTATAGGAATTCCTTGGTTACATTTTGTGGGCTGTGATAGCGCTATTAGTAACACGGCTAATGTTATCCTAAGTCTTCCAGGGCCTGTGAAATGTGCCCTGCAATATGAGAAACAAAGGCTATAGCAAAACTCTTGGTAGTTTAGTACCTGTTTCATATCCTATTCCTGCAGTCTTTCACCAACATGTGGATATTTGCTGTGATTGTGTTTCTGTTGTGTTTGAGAAATCACACAAAGCTCTGCATGAGAATGATCATTTTTATGACGTTCCTACATTTCGTTCTTATACTTTGTACACAGATCTTCCAAATCCGTGGAAATACTATGTCCAAAGATATCTAGAGTAAATCCTTGTTTTCTATGGGTGTTTCAGAACAGTCATTTCTGAATAATAAGTTTACCTGCAGTTGTTGCAGTTTGTTGAAATGACTGCATCAATAAAAGTCTGTTCACTGTCTTTCAGTGTCACCAGTCAGGTATTTATGGTTTTGAGAGCAGAGGAACAGAAACCTGTTTCAAGCATTGCCATTAGAGGTAGAACACTGAAAGTTTTCTAGGATTCAGTAATAAAATTAATCTGTGGAATGTCCCATAGACGTCAAAAAGTGAAATAGGACTTATTGCAGGTACGAAAACTGACATCCTGCTGAACAGGGTGCTGGCAACTCTGATGAAACAAGGAAGAAAAGGGAGGAAATGGGAAAGGGGATGAAAACTATTCAGTTTGTAGTGTTGAAATAGGAAAAGAATGTGAGAACAAAGCTGTGAAATGGAATTTGACAACATGTGGCTTGAAGAATGTAGATTTGTTTCAGAAATGGTGATACATTATTGAAGACAGAATAAGTGTCAGAATAGGAGGATAGATGTAAAATAATACTGTCAATCTGCTGTGTAGGGCCTGGGCTATTCTAAAGAAAGATGTTCAATACAGAACATTACGAAAGAATAAAAAAGCTGTCTCTACTGAAACACTTGAAGATATATTTCAGAAAAATTTGGAGGTAACTAAATGCATATAGCTCCATCAATTTTGCATTTGAATGAAATGTCAGAAAACTGAAAGATGTTTATATGGGGTAGCTGGGAAGAAGAATGCTGTGCCCCTCCTGCTTTTTATTGCTTTTAGGGCGCATCTTTCAGTTCCAGGTTTCTGGCAGTTTGTTAACAAGCCTCCTTCCAGTGTGTCTTCCTTCACAGATTCCATAAACTCAAAGATTGTCAAAAAGTGGCCTAATGCTGTCAAACTAATTTTTTTTGGGTTTAACTAACAGATAGTATCCTGACAGGACAAAAACCTGCAACAAACCAAACCACAAGACAAAACATTACTTACATGTTAGCTTACATCATGCTTTTCAACAAATTAAGAATTTACCCATTTTTAGACTCTGTAGACTTTCAGACTCTTTTAGACTCTTCTTTTGACTGCGCTGATTTGGACCTCCAAGTGCTTTCATATTGGACAGTAAAAGCTCTCTACAAAAGCCTATGAAACAAAGCTTTTCCTCTAACTCTGGTTTTGGAAATCCTGCTTCATGAGACTGCATTTGTTTTCCAATGTGCAAACACTTATGTATTCATTTCAAAGATAAGTTTTAGAGTTTGATAACACCAGAACTATGTACATTTACTTTTCATATTGCAAAGTTATGCAATAGCAGGGTACTGTAGTCTCTACTGCTGTATTGGGGCTGAATCAATGGGTGGCATTTCATACCTTTTAGGCACAGGTTATTAACACAATAGAAGTACCTAATTCAAAAGGCCTCAGATCCCTTCCAGTGAGAGGAAAAGCTCTGTGCACTGCCTTAATTAAAGCCAATAACAGTGCAGTGCTTCAGTTACAGTCTAACAGTTGGTTATAACCTGTTGGTTCCAGTTTCTATGGGTTTTGTTGAAAAACATGGAATATTTTTTACTGCTGTTGTTTTAAATGTCTCAACACCAGCCAAAACCGTCCTGCTCTGCCCTGATTACAGAAGAGGGTGAGTCTCCACTTCCCAAGGGAGGAGTAAAAGGGAGAACAGAGTCATGCACTATATTTTATCACAGCGATGTAGGGAAGCAATGATGACTTTTGTCTCTTTGTGTTTGCTGCTCTTCCTCATTATATCAAGCTTAGAAAAAAATTCTCCTGTCTACTTTCAATTTTCATTTTTCCACTCTGGTGCCTTTTTTCATTCTTACATCCCATTCACCTTAAAGAAAATACAAATGAAAGAAAGGAAAGGGAAATGTGTGAAAATGGCAACTGTCATGTTTTGATTCAGAGGAGGTGAAAAAACTATACAATATTCTTCTTATCTAGGTGCTTTCTGTTTATGATAATGCCCTTGCTAACAACAGCTTAGGAGTTTTTTGTATTTATTTTGTTTTACTTTAAAGTGTTCTTGTAGTGTAGTCTATGACGGGTGTTCTGGGAAGCTGCCTGTACTACAGATTTTGATTATTATCAGTTAAAATAAAATTATAAAATTATAATAATGATATTTTATTCATGGAGATGGAATTTCCTTATTTTATTATTTTTGAAAGTGATGTAGCACAACGAATCAGAACTCCAGTAGCAGTACAGTAAGTTTGTTTCCTCCTATGTCAGAATTAAAATAATGTAGTGCGTTGGAAGAGAAACTGTTATTGTAAGGATTTTATTCTGCTAAGGAAAGTATATTAAGAATTCTAAGGCTGATTTTCTTGAGCAGAGTTTGTGTAATCTCTCTTAACATAGATGGAAATCTTTGCCATCAGTATTAATGGAAGACCTTATTCCTAAAGCAGGTAATTTGTGTGCACTTTTTGATTCCTTTCTTCATCTGTTAAATTTCAAGGCAAATCAGCCTGAACCATAATTTAAAAAATTGTTTGATAGAATTCCCCACAGTAATGCCAGAGAAATAAAAGCACAGAGTAGATTCTCATCTTTAAGCAATTTAAATAATCATAGGATTGTGGAAAGTTAAGAGTTGGAAGGAATCTTAAAGATCATCAGTCCCAACCCCCTGCCATGGGCAGGGACACTTCCCACTAGACCATGATGCTCAAGACCTTATCCAACCTGGCTTTGAACACTCCCTGGGCAACCTCTTCCAGTGTCTCACCACCCTCACAGTAATGATTTTTTTTCCTAATATCCAACACAAATTTCCCCTCTCTCGATTTGTACCCATTGCTCCTTGTCTGGTCATTACAGTTCTTGATGAAGAGTCCATCTCTGGCTTCCCAGATACTGGGAAAAATAAAAAGAAAAAATCACTTGGCATTGACTTTGCGCATGTCCAAAATTCCACAATTATACTGTGAAAGTTGTAGGAAAATGGAATACTGAAAAAATGAGGAAAAAAAAAAAGGAGGAGAAAATCATATTGAGGATGGCTGATGGCAGAGAGTGAGACTGGATATCAGAGAGTATCAGCAAATTGGATTGTAATACACTTCTTAATGATAATAGATTGTTTTATTGAGGTGACTTGCTTTAGAATTTTTGCAAATGTTTTTTGCCACCATCCTTAAAGTTAGCAGTGTTTTTGGATTTTAATGCCAGCATGTTTCAAGTTTAACTCTTAGAATACATATTATAGGATACAGTGATCGTAGATCATGAAAATGTTTCTGGAAGTTCATGGTGAGCCTAAAAGAAAGCATTCCTTTTACAAAAACCTTTAGAAATTATAGACCTCAAAGACATTTAAAGAAGCTGGGATGTAAAAGAGTAGGCAGGAGAGGAAAAGTGGTGGGGTTGTGAATGGAAGCAGAAAAGCAATACAATTTAAAAAAGAAGTGATTTACTTGAAAGCAGTGTGTCTTTAGGCAGAACATTGTTTTGTCTCCCAATCTCATGTGTGTTGTAGCAGTATTCTGTGCATTTGTAGAAAACTGATATAGCTCAGGATGACTAAGAAAACTGCCTAAAAGAATCCTGCGCAGTCATCCTAGGCTGGATCTCATATCAGGTCCAAAGCTGAACCCTGAAAATACTGATATATGCAACCCATCCTAATTTGCTAAGACATTCAACTGGCTGTCATGAGAACCTAATATGTTTAAAAGTGGTAACAGGCCTTTCCTTCTAATGGTTCTTTTAGTCTCTTCTCGTTCTTTTTCAGTGTTATTTTTACCCTAGTAAAAATCTCCAACCCTAAAAAAACCAATACCAACTGGAGGCAGAGTACATTAGAATGAATCCTGTTAAATATAACCTCAGGTTGTGCACTTCAAACGGGGTGGATTTTCCAACCCATCATTAAGGCACACTGTGACTTAGATCAACATAATGAGTAGCAGTGCCTGAGGCTGTGTCTACCCTAATACAACAGTCTTGGGCTAAACTTTTTCCTAATGTACTTGTTGAATCTGGCAACTAAAGGAGTAGCTAGAGAAGGTAATAGGGGTTGTATATTATTAGTCCTTTTTTTTTAAAATGAAAACAAAAGCTTCTTAGGTGATGATTAAAATTAAATCACTATGTATATGTCTGGGGAAAAGTGTGTGATTGTTTGCCTGTGCAAATGTGCTTCCTGCTGCTGGTAAGAATTCATTTTGGTGTTCGTTGTGATGTGTTATGAAAATCCTTTGCTGTCGCATTACATAAAATCAGCTTCTATTAAGTAGGTGTATGTCTGTCCACATGTGTGCACATTCTGAAAATGCTTGAAAAATAATGTAGGATTTGATGCAGAACTACAGTTTAAATCCTCAGTCCAGTTCAGAGGGATAAATGAAGAATAAATAATTCCAGTATAATGTTCCTGGTAAGCTAGTTGAGTGCAATTAAAATAGAAAACTGGTGTTATTTAAAGTATTTATTAAATCAGTATGATAAAATAGTTACATTAATTACCATCAGAGGTAAAATGTGAGGTATGACTGTGGACTCCAAGAAGCACACAGTCTGTCTAAATTAATTTGTATTTCTATATTTCTTGTAGAGCAATGTAAAGTGAATTGTCCCTTTGCTGAACCGAGGAAGTGAATAAAAAATAAAGAAGCCCACTATCCTGACTTTCTGTAAATGTTAACATCCTTTTTGTCAAATCTATTGCATTTATATCTGTTCATTCAGGGTGAAAGTTGCTGGGGTTGTAACCTTTGCTTTTGAAGGTTTTAAGGAAAAAGCCTTCTAAGCTTTTCAGCAGAAGTGTTCTGTTATTGTCTAGTCCATTCAGATGTTGCCACACCTTGAACAATATACTTCAGTAAGAAATTACATCTCCTGAAGCTATCTCGCTCTGAGGATCTGACTTTCCCAGGTCTTAATGGCAACCTTACCTACAAACAATAACTATTCAGATTCATAAAGACACTTATTTCCTTGAATATTTAATTGCCTTTCATATTAATATTAGTATAAACTTTTTTTTTCATAATTATATCAAGTAAATCCAATTCCAGTGTAATAATTTAGAACTAAAATAGCTAGGCCATTAAAATATGGGGAGTTTATTAGATGATAGAATTATGTCTATGTATTTATTCAATCAGTTATGATTCTAATAATATTACTTCTATATTTAATTTACTCAAGAGACTTCTGAAGTGTGTCTGTAGACCTCTGTAAACAGGTGTGTGTTTATATGTGTCTACACTGCATGCCACCAGAAGGAACTATGTGATAAAGAGTTTGAGTCAGGATTTGTAGGAAATACTTTAAGAAAGGACTGTTTTGTTTTGTTTTGTTTATCGAAGGAGCAAAGCCATGAGGAGCACCCAGCAAATGAAACAGAGATGTAATAGCATCTGACAGATTGCATTAATGTCTCTTTTGACACTGAGAATACTGTTTTAATATGAATATAAAGAAATTAGGGTAGTGCCAAAACAGGTGTGATGCATGATGAAGAATAAAGTTATTTAAGATATATACTGTTTATCTGATATTAAATAATGCGACTGCAGTATGAATTTATCCTCAGGAAATGAGAGCTATACTGTGGGAATGAAAAACGGCCTAATTGATAAAGAAATATATTAATGAAGGCTTATCCAAACTGTGCCAATTCTTTGATGAAGTTATGGATAAAGAAAAGCCTAACCTGGCTTTTATCTTGACAAACCATGTTGCTGAGATTTGATAAGAAAATGTGTTGGCTTTTTTAAGCCTAGTAAAATGGTCAGCAATACAGGCTGTCAGCAAGGTTTCAGGTACACTTACATCTTTGAATTTGCTATGTTTTTTTTCTTCGTTGCCTTTAGCTGTTCTGCAGAGATCACAATTGATGCAGTCCTGATGTGATGAGCGGGTAAACTGATAAGTTGATTTGATATGCTTGGGCTCTTTCACCAGGAATTTGACTGTTCTTAGGTATACTATTCCTACTCCTTGAACATGGACCTACTCCTGCAGTAAAATCTTCCTAGCAGCTCTGAGAAATATCCTTTTTCTCCTCTTTTACGCTGTCTGCATGATGTGAACTTAATATTCGTTATCTTTTCTCCTTAGTGATTAAGTAAGGATGCGTTAACAAAACTCTTAGAGCCTTTGGGGATAAATAGAAGTAGCAGTCTTGTGGCAAGACATCTGGCAGAACTTCCATTGTCTTTTAGCTGCAGCTCTTTTTCATGCTCTGTTCATCGACAGCTGTGCAAACCATGTATGTACTCAGTTATATGTAAGTGTAGGAAAATAGTCACTTCAAAAATTTTATCAAATTCTTGAGTTTATTTCTATGAATGATTGGAATTCCATGCTTTCTGTTTAGAAATCAAATGAGAATGGTCTCAATGTCACATTTTTCCTACGTTTTCGTTGGGAGTGTGCATTTACATTTAGTCGGTTTTTTTCTTTGCCTGTTGAGATCTATCATAAATTCTGAATGTCTTATTTAAATAATGAGTAGGTAAAATTTATTCTGCAACTCTCTTTGGTAAACAGGGAAAAGGAAGATAAGTTTGATCAGTCTTCTGTTGTTCACAAAGTAACTCCTGCGCTCCACACGTCTGTGAGCATATTTTCTGTTCAGTAAGCCTTATCTGATTCTTTTTCACCTCAGATTTTTTGAGAACAAGTGACAACTTGGTGGGATATGTGCTTAGTTTTCATCTTTTGGATGTGCTGCTAAAGGAATGGAACCAGATTTCCTTTGAAAGAAAAAATTTTCCTTTCTTGGCTGCATTATAGCATTCTAAATGTATTTGTCAAGTGTTTTAAGGCTTTAAGACTCCTCAGTTGATGTGCCCATATGAGTTTTAACAGAAAAATTTTCTGATCAATCTTTCTAGTGCTTTGTTCTCTTAAACTGCAATATTGGATGTGAGCCACACACAATTGTTGTAAAATTCCAAGGAATATATTTTCTTCTCTTTTCTTTTCCTGTTTCGCTGTCATCTTATTGCCCTCATACAAATCTTGAGGAGAGGCAAATAACACATATTTTTTCAGGCATCAAAAAGTCCTTAATTTTATATGGAAGGTCCTAAATAACCTAGGAGAGGACTTTTGGCAGGAAAAAAAAGTTATTTTGAAGTTTTTCTGAAATTCCTTTCTTCAGAGGTTGAACCAGCACTTTTTTGCATCTTGAACAAGACTTGGAAAGAAGCTGGCTAAATATCTGAAAAATCCCAGGAATGATTCCCGTTGCTTTATAGTTTCTACTGTAGACTTTTTTTTCACAATAACTTGCATTTTGGATACATTTATTGCTATGCCCTCTCCAGTGATTACATGGTCAACGTATTCTAGATTAATTTGCAGCTGGTTTATAGAATTTAAAAAAAATCTCATCTGTTATTCCTAAAAATCTGTCAGATTTTCCGTGAGGTAATACCATCTCTTAGACCAGTAATACAGCCTCTCAGTACTTAGCCTCTTTACATATGGTACTGTAATTGTGTGTCTTAAATTATTTTTTGTGGTTCTTGACATCTTGCTCGTTGCACCATAGAATGTGCTTTGGCTGTGTTCTGTCCTTGACCTGCTTTCCTTGAACTATAGCTTTTGTAATGCGTCCCATTGTTGATGTCACTTCCAAAGGCAAAATGTTTTCCCGACAAATCATTTACTGTATGTGTTCTTTATTTGCACAATAGGTCTGACCTCTGAGAGTCTTAACATCGTAATAGGTGATGCAGGATCTTATTACGGGGTTTTGCCACATCCCTGAAAGGTGCAAAATAAAACAAAAAAGGAAATTATACCGAGAAAAAAGCCAATGAGAATAAAAGTCACATGATTAAAATAAAAGAAGTTACTGATGTCAGTAATATTGGTGATGATTTTCATAGAAACTAATCTTGAGCAGAGAGTTCATTACTAATGACAAATCCATAACTGACACTGGTGAAAACAGGCCTGTTTACTTCTTCAAATAGCCTTCAATTTAACTTACATACAATGTAAACAACACAAACTGTAAGAAAGAGAACAGGCAATGAAACAGTACTTTAGAATTGATCTTGCAATATAGCTTAAAAATATATTTGTTAAAACTTTTACCATATAGGTATCTAAAGTCAGCCACAAAAAATAATTAGCATGAAAATGTTTCCTTCTGGGATTCTTGTCAATTTTGAAATGTTTATTTTGCAATGTTCAGAAATACTTTTTGCAGCACATTACATTTATTTCCATCTGTAGAAAGTCATAATTTGTCAGAAAAAGGAGTCTCTTCAATCTCAAAATAATAATAATAATTTTGAAAAAGCAAATAGCATCTTCCAGAGGCTTTCTTCTTGCATTCTTTCAAAAGACTTTTCTCCCAGTGTCTATTCAGCCTTCAAAAGCTTTAAGGGAAGTATTTTGTTCTTTAATGCAGCAAACACCTTATTAATTGATCATGAGACTAATTTACTGGTATTTATAAGTCTGCCCTGATAAATGCCTTATATTTGGCAAGCAAATTGAGGAAGGTCAATAGCTAGATGCGTGTTCTGTGTTTTTCCTTGTATTTCCTTTGGTTCCTGATTCTTTCAGTGATACCTATTGCATAACAAATCTTTCTGTCCATATTTGCTGTTGTATATAATACTTTACTCAGCAGCAGATCTTTAATTTGTAAAATTAAATTTTTGACATGAAAGAAATAAAATTTTATGCTGTATATTATTAGCACTGGAGCATCAACTGTGAATAGTCATTTAATTCCAAGAGATAGTATACAAATTTCAACATATTCCTATCCTTATATTTCATTATAATTTGACATTTAATGTTAGCTGCCTATCTTACCACTAACAACCCATCTGAACCTGCACTCATGGATGCCAATTACTGAAAAGATTGGAGCTCATCCCTGAATCTCCTTATTTCTAGGGAAAGTAGACATGTGTCATGAGACAGGAGAGATCAGAAATATCACATACTTTCAGAAACTCACATACTTGCATATACTCTCCCTGAATGTGTTTCCTTGCAGTATGGCCTTGGGGGTAAAAATACCCAGGTCATTAATCTCACATTTTTTTGGTAGGAAAAAAGGTGAATAAGTAAAAATATCTAATAAAAATAACTTCAACGTGTTCAATTAGTATCTCCACATCTTTCCTATTTTTCTTGTTTGCAATAACTTCCTCATTTACATTAAATTTTGAATGATGTTTCCACATCTACACATATAATTTTATTTAAATCACAGAATATTCTGAGTTGGACCCACAAGGTTCATTGAGCACAACTCTTAAGTGAAGAGTCCACAGTGGAGTTGAACTCTCTAAGAACTTACTTAGTCTTTTCACTGTGTTTTACATTTCTATGAAATGAAGGCTAACATTAATTGTGCTCCTTCCATGTTTACCACAGTAGAATTTGTCTTGAGCACTTATTAAGGCAAGAATTTTGCAACTCTGTGCTTCACTTCTGGAAGTGCAAGACATAAGTGACGCCAGGTAAAGACATCCAAGACTCCCTTCTCTCTAGCTTTCCTATGGTGCCCAAATTTTAAAGATATAGCTTTATAGAGACACTGTCTCCGCCAGAAAGAGAAGAGAGAGAACTTTATTGCAAGATTTGAGAAAATATCTTTTATGTTAGCAAGAATGATAATTTTCTGGTGGCTTTCCAGCTGCACTAATCTGAACTACTATTCAGTCAAATTAATTTGAAGTAGATGAATGCTATTATATTTGGTTACATCTAAAAAGTTGATGTTTTTCCACTTTGGAGACTAATACATTTCATGTTATTCACTTTCATTTATCATAGTAAAACATAAAAATACAACATTATAAATTTATGATGAGCACCAAATCACAAAAACAGGATGATCTTGTCCACTGATGCAGTAGAAATAAAATCAGTGTGGGGTA
The DNA here is from genome assembly GCA_013397895.1 of Origma solitaria. Taxonomy (NCBI): domain Eukaryota; kingdom Metazoa; phylum Chordata; class Aves; order Passeriformes; family Acanthizidae; genus Origma; species Origma solitaria. The sequence continues at coordinate 66,717 of VZRL01000931.1, read as the reverse complement.
AAAATGCAGAGCCACTTTCTATTTGGGCTATTAACAAAACTCTTTCTGAGGTTACAGTGACTCTTGCTGGTGGTTTGTTGCCTAAAACAGGACACAGTTCTTCCCTTGATTGTCTGGGAGGGACTGAGAGCACATTGGTGTGAGTTGGTCTCTCCTGAGATTTTCTGTGCTTTCACAGAATCGTAGAAGAATTTGGGTTGGAAGGGACCTTAAAGATCTTTTGGTTCCACCCCTCCCTTCCTGGCAGAGACACCTTCCACTAGATCAGGTTTGGCAGGATTTTGTAGCAACTCTGGGCCTTCAGGAGTATGAAGGTGACAATGCTGTCACCTGAAATTCTCGGGTTGGAATTGGTACCATATAATCTTTGTTTCTTTTTATTTTACTTTATGCAAAAATACTCCTTTTTACAAATATTTTCGAAGTGAATTGTTCCATTGTTCCAAGTATGCAGCAGTTCTTTGAAAATCCCTCTGATTTCTATGCCTCCAGAGAGATCACACAAAGAACAGAATGGAAAGCAATTTTTCTTTTTCATCCTTCTGTAATACCTTGTTATTGTGTCTCAGTCCTACTAAAGAGGCTTTATTTAATCTTTATTTGAAATATTTTTTGCTTTTTTTTCTTAAATCTTTGTCTATTTTTGGTGAAGTGGCAATGTACTTATTCTTGTGAATATGCCTAAAATTCCTTATTTCAACCACTTCTTATATATCAAGTATGTTGGTCTCATATCAGAGCTAAATACTAGATGGAAGATGATTGCTATGTATTTAATTGCCATAAAATTTTATTACCCTGTAACCAGCCTGACAAAAAGTGCTATGCTTATAGAGGTTAGACTTAGACCTGTACGTTGCACACTTTAGTAACTTTTCATGCTTGACTAAAATCTATTTGTAGTATCTGAAAAAAGCCCAGATTGTTTTATTCTGATTGTTGTTTTTCCATCATTTCATTTCGTTGTGATGGCAAGTATCATGTGATAAGCTGGCTTTGCACAGGGGATGGGAAGCACAGATAATCTATTTGAATTAGCTGTGATCACACTGGTCATAGTGGAACAAGGACTTGAACTCAGGATCTTTGAAATATCTGTCTACTAGTATTTACAAGTAATTTGTTCTAAATATTGTACTTTTGCTCTGAAGAGACGAACAAGTGGTTACTTAAACTTACTTGTATATATGGACATAAATACCATAATTGTAAAATATTTGATCAAAGTATACAATTTGCTTTGATATAAAGGACATCAGCAGGGAACAACTGAAATCTAGGTTATCCTTGATTATGCACTTTTATAGAGATTTATGGTTTTCAACATAGTTTAGTAGTCTTCATTTTAAGCATTTAAATTTGAAATAATTATTCTCTTTTTATTAACTGAAGTACATGTAGGGCCACTGTAGGTCATCTGCTACTGAGACTGCCAAAATAGGACTACTTACTGGATATACTTGTGTTTATTTACCAAAAGTCATTAGGATTGTCTGTTTTTCTTTTCTTATGTGTTTTTTAAACATTATTGGAAGTCATCACTTCTTTAAATTGTCTAGAATAAAGATCTCTTTTTTTCTGAGCCAGTTACTCTCACTCCTTCAGATACCTGAATGCCCACCTGTACGTTTGTGATTAGGTATAATAAGGTCAGTGAATTAATAAATTAAAAATCAGCATATATGTTTTCAGAAGAAAGATCCCACTATTTCAGGGCACCCTACAGATAGACAAATGTATCTGTGATGAAGAGGAAATGATGTGGCCTTGTTCCACAGCAGATCTGAGCAACTGCTCCAATCTGAATGAATTTTACATCATGGTTTTTAACTGCTTCGTACAGCTAATAATTACAGGTCACGATAAGAGCAAACACTGTGTGTGACTGGCTGCTGGTGACAGCTGAATGTCACAAATGACAGCCACTTTGGCAGCAATGCAGGCAAGACAAGGTGGAGGAGTAAGATGAATGTCAGTCTCATAAATCTGGGCTGCTTAGGAAAACCTTATGAGAGGTTTGTTATTACATGTGTGCATTTTCATCTTTCTCCCCTGACCTTATGTGTCTGATCACTGTGATACCTATATGAATATGCTGACCTGTAGCAGCAGAGTATTTTTCAGCACTGTTCTTAGCCAAGACTTTTCCTCAGCATCACCAGATCCCTGGTACGCTTGGAAAAATTATTAGCAGAATCAGCAGGAGACTCAATATTTCAGGTTTTTCATTTTGGCTTATTTCCCGTCAGTAAATTAGAGTCCTTTTGCCTTCCAAGTAAATGAACTTTTAAGAACAAAGTTTCCGTGCTACAATATGACTAAGATTTGACCTGCAAGGTCTACCTCTCTAAGGAAAACATAGCTCCTTAAATGTTTCGTTCTGAAACTAGTTTCTCTAGAGTGGAAAAAACTCTAAATGGAAATATGACAAAAGCATGTGATGCTGATGAGAAAACTCTATTCTGCAGAGGTCTGAATGAAAGAAGTGTAACTGAGAAATATTTTAAAAGGTAAAATTTTAAAAGAAAAAAGGGTTTTTTACGTCTTGTGTAGGAAAAGCTTGTAAATTTTTAGAACGGTATTTTATTTTTTCATACAATTTTGTGTAGGTTTACCAGGAATTATGTTTCTGGTGTACAAACTTCAGTTGATTCAGAAGTAAAACTGAATTTTGAGTGACTGCTTGCAAATATGAGTTCATGATAGGTAGGTGGGTATCTTAACGAACTGTAGTTGAACTTTGAATTAAAGGAACTTTTACCCAACAATCTGCTTTTGAGGTGCTGAATTTCACAGTACATTTGTCCTCCTTATGCTCCTGGGATCCCTGTTCAGGGTGACTCCAGGCCTGTAACAGAGCACAGGCTGCAAGTTTGGAAAGATGCCGCATTCTTTAAATTATTTGAATTCATATTTAATGGCTTGTGGGACAGGCTAGTGTCACTAGAATTCCAGAACAATCACTCTGAAGTTCTTTTCTTTACTAAATCAGTAAAGCTCTTTCAGGACAGATATACTGTGTTCTTTGTCTTTGAGTTTACCAGCTCAGGAATAACAACCTATACAGAGACATGTAGTGCTATCTGGGAAGTCTACTGCAGAAAGAGGATGTTTCTTATTAGCTTCTAATCTCACTGCAATTTTATTACATGGTAAATGCTCAAAATCGTGAGATATAGGTCAGTACCAAGATGCATATTGATATCTAAAGATGCTTAAGATTAAAAAAAGTTATGATAATTTTTATCTATGGAATTACAAATATAAGCGCCAATCAGTTTTCAAAGTTCTTTATTATGACTATAGACCAAAAATTTTTTAAAACTGAAAATATATTTCTAATGTATTTCTATGTTGATTTATTTTATACTACAAAAATTCAAATTCAGTTGTAGTCTGAAGGATCTCAACATGTATAAAACCAGCAAAGCTGATGGGATGAAAGTGCCTCTCAAAGATAATGTATAAAAGAGTGGGTAAAAACTTGACTTACAGTCCTTCTGGGAGACAAGTATCACTTTTCTGTGTGCTAAAATGGCATCTGTAAAAACACTCTTCCAGCTAACACAGCCTTACAGATTGGAAGAATAGAACAAAAGGAGAACTACCTCATGGAGATTTTTTTGTCCCAGCTATTAAAAAATGAAAATAACCCAAACACATAACAAATGAATAGCTCATTCTTTTATTAACTGCTGAGTATTTGGAATATTGAGGCAGATTGAGTCATAAAAAATAAGGTTAGAAAAGAATGAAAAAAAATCCCAGGCAACTGTTTTCCTTTCCCATTGTTATATGTTCTTTGTTGCTGACATGAGTTTCTGGCTTTATTGGCCCTTGGGCACTAAGCTGCTCCCTGGAGCTGGTCTGAGCAGTGACAGCAAAGCATCACTCATAGATTATGCTCATCTTGGGTGCTGAGGACAGGCAGACATGTCCGGCCACAGTCCTCTGTGTCTGGGTGAACTTGTGCAGAGAGGCTTCTTATGGGTAGGTAAGGAGTAATTTTTTTAATACCTCTTCTGTGTAGATCACTGAGTGGATGCAGAATATAAATGGTTGCTTACATCTGGCTTTTCTGAGATTATTGTCAGTGCTTCTTTGTCCTGCCAACTACACCCCATCAAGGAGGTTTTGGCTGAGCTGATCAGGGATGTCTCTGGGCTTCAGCTAAGTCTCTGTCACCACGTTTACTGGCTTGTCTTTGCCAGGGTTCTGTCAGAAGGCAAGACTAGGTGCTCAGCTAAAGAAGTACAACAAATCAAATTAGGTCCCAGGCCTGCTTTTGGCAATGACTACTATTCTATTGTTAACTTCAAGTTTGAGTGTCTGTCCAGGTGGCAACTAAGTCTAAGAGAAGTTCTGCTGCTTGTAGGATGTTAAATGGAATGAAGTTTGCAAGAGGAAAGTCAATGTTTGGTGCTAAAAAGAAAGGAACGAAAAGAAACCCTGCACAACCAAAGAAATGCACACAGAAAGTCAGGAAGAATCTGTCAACATAGGTGGACAACACTCGGGGGGTGCATGGAGTTAAGCAATTTTGTGGGTCAGAGAAAAGCCTGGGTATGTATGCAAAAAGGATTCCAGAAGTACTACCATATCCTACAATTTCAGTCAGGTCCTGGAAAACATGAACCCTGGATTAAAATCAAGCAATGCTAAAGCTGACTTTTTATTTGGAACTGAATTTCAAGGAAGCTAAGTAAAGCTAACTAAGGTTCATTCTTGATTCAGAGAAATTATTAAGAGCGTCCAAACTTGAAAACAAGGATTATTTTATAACTAGATTTAGAATGAGAGTTTTGGATATTTTAAGATTTGATGCTGCTTGTAGTCTCCCAAGAACATTTAGGAGAAGGACTAGGTCACCACAGTAAAGCTGGCTTTGGGGTCGGCGGAGATCCCGGAGAGGATCTATTATTGCAAAGGAAGCAAAATTCACTTCTAAGCATGGCAGGAATTTTTTGCATTGGGATTAAAAGGCATAATGAGTTGGCGTAGCTTTGCTCATTTCTGTGTCTAACTCTTTTCTAACTGAACTGCTGAGGAAGAACTTATTTTGGTGTCGGTGCTATTTCCTGTGGGAGCTGCTGCTGAATTTAGTGGTGCTGAATCCTGGGTCTGGCAGCACACTTCCAGCTTTCATGGCTGAATCTCTATTCTAGGTTAACTTCCATTTTGAATGTGAAAAGTTTTGTCAGACAGGTGAAAGTTAAGCTTTTTTTCTTTTGCTTTAAGTTTAGATACGGAAATGAATTAAAAATATTTTTACTTTCTGCAATATGAATAGGGTAAAGTTTCTAGCCTTCCAAAAATTTTAAAGAATAGTTGTAACACAAATTTCCCTGCCAATAACTTAACTGACATGCTCTGAACTACAATTTTGTGATGATTTTTCTTATTATAAAAAGAAATAAGTCTCTCTGGATGTCAATTTCTTTCAAACTCAACTTTTTAACAGGCTTAAAATATGCAAGAAGTATTTCTTTAAAGACTTTCTTTGCATAATTCATATTCATTATTCCAAAGCAAATGTTTCTTCCAAGAAAAGACTTACGAAGAGTATGTTTAGAAATTATGACTAAGTTTAACAAATTTAAATATAGATGTGGCCAAATGTGCTCTCAAACTTCAGGAGCTTCTGAATGTGAAATGGATTAAATTGCTGGCACATTTTCATACCCATTGAATTACTACATAACTGTTTAAATCCTGGATTTCTTTTTTCTCAAGAATGAAAAAAACTCTTGTAGTGAAAGATTGGTTTGCAACTTCAAGTGGAGCCTGAAAATGAAATTTCTTGCTCTGTGCAGAAAAGCCCACATTTTGTCTGAATTGTTTTACTATCCCTTTATAATATTTCTGTTCTTTAAATCTCCTTTTCTCAGAACTTCCATCCAATATTTTTATATCATAACAGAAATGCACTGTTTTTTCATGCATTTCCACATTTCTAGTCCTAAAGAGAAGACTATCATCACAGTTCTATAGAGAATCCTTTTAAATAGACCCCATTTTCTTAAAGCCTTACACCTTTTAAGATCTTATAATGAAATCTGGTACTGCTTGAGAGTCTAAAGTGGAATAGCAGCTGGCAAACTGCTGGCCTGGCCTTTAAGAAATGAGTGGTTTGTTTTTCTTTGTTTGCTAAAGTTTCCATTTCTGAGAATACAAAAGAGTTAATGAATATAAATAGACTTTGCTAAATCATATTTTCAAAACAATAATAATACTAAAAGCATTCTCGCAATCTTAAAAATGTTTCTTTCATCACTTTACTGATTTCTTTTTTTGGCGCATTATTTTACCTGAACCAGTGTATTATGAAATTGCACTATGATGTTATATTAAAAACACAAAACTTTTGCTCTACTTTTGACAGCTAGAAGAGGATGAAAGAAGCTGAAAAGGATCAAGTTCAAGGTAGATCTTTCTAAATAAAATAGACTATCCCCACTTATAGTCCATCTGTACCACAAATCTTTATAGAGATAAAAAAATCATAAATAAATTGGTAATTCAACTCTATCCAAATACCAGTGAATANTTTTTTTTTTTTTTTTAAGGTGCATCTTAGCATGTTCTTAATTTTCAGTTGTAGTCAGTTTGGTCAGGTAGACCACAAAAGCCACAAATTTAATAATAGGTAGTGATGGAGTAATTGTTCTAAGACTGATACAAAGGCAAAGGAGCTGTTTATAATTAGAGTTTATGTGGGAAAATTTTTGTATTGTGATCTAGGACAGATGGTCTGTGCACCTGTTGGCTTTGACAATAAAAAAAAGTCAAAATGATTGCACTTGTTTATATTTGTCATTTCTTGTAACTCAGTGCAACACATCACATTAGTAACAGGTCAATATGGAAACAAAGATTTTTTTCTAATTACTTCTCAAGTCAAAATTAATGTTTAATTTAAATGGAAGTTTGATAATAATAAAAAAATAACACTTTAGTGTTATTATGTTTAATGTTGTATATTTTCTTGTATATATCTCTTATCCTACACTAAAGACTTACATTATTTATCAGAAGTAATTTTAATAGATTAGGTACATAAATGTAAATGTAATTTAATATTATTCTTCTGTGTTGGCTCAGTGAGCTTAAGAGCATTTTCTCAAAACTTAAGAGCATTTTCTTCATCTGACTCACACTTGTTCTTAAATCGATGCTGTCACACTTGAGTCTACTCTATTTTTTTGGTGTGAATTTCATCCTATGCTCTCAGAGAAGTAAAATCTGAAAACATCTTGAAGCTGTGGGCTGTGGAAACAAGGGACCTTCTTTTTCTATTTATAGTTTGTCCTCATCAAAGATCTTTTCCACAGAATCAGATACCTCTGGCTTTCACAATCCATTTATGTGCATTTTGGCCTCGTCAGCTACGAATTTTGTTGGTTATCAAGAAGTGAAGAGATTTTATAATGGTATTGTATGCATGTATACAAAAATGTAAAAGATATAAAAAATATAAGTACGTGTTACATGGAGCATACAGTTTTACAAGCATGTTAAGGAGGTGTTTAACACTGATTCATGGCAGTCAGATTTTAACAAATGCTAATTCTGTTTCTTTTTCTAATGACAGGATAAATCTTTTTAAAGGTTTTAAGGATTACAAAATATGAAATAGAATGCTTAGAAAAATGAGAATTTAAATAATAGCTTCCTGAAAGAAAAGCAAAAGCATTCTAATTTTTACTTTGCAGTTGTTCATTAGTTTTATTATTGTTTTGTGGTGGGTTTTTTTCACCGAAAATCCATCCAAGTTTGGAATGTCAAGTTGTTTTTTTCAAGAAATTTTAACAAAATAGTAAACAATCGGATGGTACAAAAAGAAGTTTGCTGTGGGGTTTTTTTTTTTTTTTTAACTTTATACTATAAGCTGTACAGCTACTTTTATAGCAGTAAGAAACAAATGTTGAGGTATTTGAAATGTCAGTTTTGAAGTCAGGCAATAAAAGAATAAATCAGTGCAGGACACTTGCCTCTTGCTCTACTACTAGCAGCAGATGTCTCTATTTGGATTTATGAATTTGACAAAACTAGGAATTTGCATATGGATTTTTTTTTTTAAATGCTTAAAGAAAAAAACACATCGAGTAATTTTTATAGCCTCTGACAGAAAAATGAAGACCTCAGAGCTTTCAGAGGGAGCATATGGACATATGGAACAAGTGAGTGGTTTGTAATGCAAATGAAGATAAGTGTGGTTTTGTGGTGTTCAGCTAGAGGCAATGTATATCATCTGTATTTATTAAAGTCTGTGGCATCTGTAGCTATTTGAAAATAAAATGTAATTTTCTGGTTGAAATGTATTTTGGAAGGGAACACCCCAAAAAAAGGAACATTAAAAAAGTTTACTAGTTGCCCTGCCTTGTCCACTCTTCCAGAAAAGAGGTGTTGTTTGTCTAGGTTTATTTTAATGTTGTTTTTCAGCTTTTTATCTGGTGTCCTGGGGATTGGAGACTTACCATCATTGTTCTCCATTTTCCTGACAGATACAGATGTCCTTGTATTTAAGGTTAGATCTCTAGTTTAATACATTTTTGTTGTTGCTGACCTCAGTGACAAGTTTTGAGCAATCAGTATTTTGTGTGAAATTATTGCCAACAGTGTTTTATGTGGACATTATTTTCACAGATTCCTATCTCATGGAAATGATGGGTAGGATAGAAAGTGTGCATGATTATCTGTCGTGGAAACACTAACATAAGAATTTCCTTATTTGTTCTCCTATCAGTGATTTGATATTTTACCACTTCATTACATTTCATAATACGGTAAAGTATAAAGATCTTCACACACTAGGCTGAGGTAGTGCCAGCAGCATTTCTGCTTCATAGCTGCTCCCAATAAATGTAAGTATCCAACAACGTTTTTATCAAGACAGGGAAGTTTTGTCACTATGAGTGGAAGTGGCCTATTTTGTTATAAAGTTGATTTTGGCCTGCATAGCCAGGATCGCTTTGTCTTGCATTCCTAGGCTCAGTGACTCATTTTATGAGTGAAGTTACCATAGACTCTGGGCTATGTGACCCCTTTGGAATCTACAAGGTCAGTGAATACACAGACAACAAATTAGGCTGTACTTTTTTGGTCACTCAAATTAAATTTTCTCCAATAACCAGCCAGAACAACTCTTTTTGCAAATTTGCACTTGTTCTCATAATTTCTTTAATTGTCTGCATTTTTGTAAAATTATTTTCATCAGATAGCAATGCACATACTCTTTGAATTAGTGCCTGCACTGCTGTTTCAAATATAGGCTTTTACTGAAGTTTATTTTATATATATATGTGTGTGTATGTGTGTGTGTGTGAAGTATTTTGAATGCTAAACAAAATCTTCCAGACCTTTAATCTATGATTCAGAGGACATTATTATAATAAAATGTCCCTGATTTTTAAAGTAATATTGGCAGCCTAGAGATGAAAATTTCTTGCAAAATTGAGAGAAGCACTTTTTAGGAAAGTGCTGCTGACTGTTGTGAAGCTGAAGATTACACAAGTCTGTGGAATGAGACACGGGAAAATAACACTTCTGATCTGTGTTTGTGGCCCAAAGCCACCGGTACAGAGCATCAAGGTCATCCCAGCAGCACTCAGATACAAGAGAAGGGTAGACACAGTGGAGAGGGCCCAGCAAAGGAGCCTCTCTCATAGGAAGAAAGGCTGAGAGGGCTGGGGCTGCTTAGCCCAGAGCAGAAGATGCTCTGCAATCTCACTGATGTGCACAAACACCTGAAGGGTGCAGAGCAGACAGAGCCAGGTGCTCTGGTGGTGCCTCGTGACAGCAAAAGAGAGAATGGGCACATACTGAGATGCTGCAGCAGGTTCCTTTCAAACATCAGAAAAGTGCAACCAAGCACTGGCACAGAGATCATGTGTAAAGCTCTTTCCTTGGAGATATTCAAAAAACCATCTACATGTGGTCCTGGACACCCATGTTCTGGGGTGATCCCATTTGAAGAGAGCGGGATTGGACCAGATGATGTCCAAAAACCCCAAACTCAACCCATCTGTCATCCTGTGTGAATATCTTAAAGTGACCAGCCTGGGTCCTGTCCTCAAGGCAAAAGTCAGATTTATTTCCTTCTTTGGATTACTTAGGGTCAGCTTCTGCCATATCACATTACACTGTGTTGTATATGATGTCATTTAAGATCATACAAGTAACCCAGAGTGAAAGCAGGAAACTAAAAGATTTTTTTCACTCTCCCTACAGCAGTATTATAAATTGCAAATTTCTGGCTTATTTTTGTACTCGTTTAATTTGCTGAGAGAAGCTGTGAAATCACCTTGGCCTGCAGTGCTAGTATTACTGTACATCTAGTTTTATTGTATTAAGTTTATTGATAACGCTTTTCCTGATGAATCCACTGAGTCTGACAGATATCACATTTATTCATGTTTTATTGTTTTACAAGAATATAAGCCTATGTAAGGTACAAAATGACCCAAAAGTACATTCTCAGAAGCTTTATGATTCTGTATTCAGATATTTGAAACCTATCTTTTAATTATTTTCAAAAGTCAAAGAAAGTTTATGCTAAAATGTTTGGTAAGTAACAGTTAATTTGCACTGTATTGGGGTGATTGTAATTGATGTAGATATTGGTTCTGATGTGAAAATTAGAGTTGTAAAAATTGCACTGGGGATTACTGACCCCTCCAATAACTGCAGAATGCAATGTATTGTACCCCTCAAAGACACAACAATTTTCAGAATTCAGGCCATTGTGCAATGACACAATGCAGGAGAACTTAATTTTACTAACATTCCTGAAAAATGAGTTCCATATCAAAACCATGCATCTATCAGACCTTAATTGTAAGGCGTGGCCAGTTCAATATGTAGAGTCTACTTCCATCTCACCGCAATTGTAAAATTTGAAAACAAATGATCAACTAAAAAAAAAAAGGAAATTGGCTGAAAATAGGTTTTTTACTTGTGTTAAATTATGTGGTATCTCTCATGCAAATAAATGGGAAACTCAAGTCTTCATAGTACCATTGTTGCATATAGCAACAAAGAGCAGATCAAGTTTTCTTGACTTATTATTTAGTGGTACTTTTGGATGATGTGGGTCTTTGTTCCCTTTCTCAGGTACAAACTACTTTGGAAGGCTTCTTTCTTTCCCCATTCCTCCAAATTTTTTTCTTCTTTGTATGAATTATGAAGCTCTGTGAGGAAATGCCTGTTTGCGCTTTGCCCCTGAAGCGGCTCCAATTTTTTTCCCTGTGTTGTCTGGAATGAGCTGTCTCTGACATCTCTTTTCAGATTCGTTTTCACAGGGCATCAGATTCCAATGCAGACACACTTCCTTGCCTTGGATATCTGCCAGCTGATGGAAGATACAATTAATGAAGATAGAGCTGTTTTCTTAGCTATGATGGGAAAGCTGAAGAAAATAGATAAACTCACAGCTAGCCTGTTTTAGATGGAAAACTTTCGGGTCTTCTGGAGCATCAAAAGCAGAAAGTTGAGTGAAAAGTGCTAAAGTTTTGTGCATGTGTTGGCTGATTTACCTGCAGCACCACCAAAGGAGCACATAAGGAGCACAGAGCACAGCTCAAACACCCTGATCTCACTTGTGAGAGTAACCTGAATTGTGAAACCACAGCTTTGGAGTGCCATTGCAGACTAAGGACCAGCTGGACAAGATTGCTGTTAGACTAGAAAAACTGTAAGGGTTTTGGTTGGCAGCCCTTCCTGTATTAGTTCATTTGAATTCCCAGGGTTCACAATGATTTAGCAGTAAGTTGAAAGCAGGAACTGCCAATTATTTCTGAAAATTGTTACTGTGAAATCACATACAAATAAGAAGGTAAAAAGTATTAATTGTACAGAAATGGGATGTTTCTTTACTACTTCATATCTTATTTTTAGGGTGGGGATGAGCCATTTGGTTAATGCAAGACACTGGCCCTGATGTCACAGTGTCACATATAGCAAGTTAATAATCTGCTAAGTCCTCTATTTCTTACAAAATGTCGTTTGTAGTGAGCTTGATCTGCTCATTGTTCAGAATAATCACAAGCCTTAATATCACAACAGCAGTGTCAAATGTGAGATAATGATCTGTGCTATGAAACAGGGCTGATAACTTGGGTTCAGAGCCATGACAATGCAGGCACAGAGCTCTCCAGGATCTGTCAGGATGGCACATGTTCTTAAGCTGTGAATAAAGAAAGGAAAAATTCTTTAGCTCTCAAGTACACAAGAGAGAAAATGTTGGTGGAAGAAAAGGGTGAAAAGAGTGACAGGGTAGTTAAAGAGGACGGCAAAGATTCTTGCAGAACCTCTCTTTAGAAGAATGGGAGTGAAAAATAACACATATAGGAAGAGCTGGAAAGCCAGACTAAAGTTAAAATCTGGGAGTTTTGCTCTCTGGAGCCCTGTGACCCCCACGCATTGAGAGATGCTTTTACAGGGTGGAGGATATTGTCAAGGAGCACTTCTGGTTAAGAATTTTTCATATTGAAACTTTGTGCAGCAAACAAAAAAGTATCCTATTGTCACAGCTGAAACTCTGGTGGGCTTAAAAATGGCAATGTTAATTTAGCTGAAAAGAAAGAAGAAGTTAAATTAGCAACTTGATAATCTTTCATACTTACTCGTTTCCATGTTTGCAAGGCCTTCAGTCTCTAGGGACTCCTGAGAACTTAAGAAAGAAGTATTTGTATGTAAAATATTAGGGATTTATAATATGAAACAATGACTTTTATACCTTATCTTGTGTCTGTAAGATCATAGAAAATTTCTTTTTGCCATTACCATTTTAAAAATTGTATAAATGGCCTTAAAAATAGAAACAGAATTTTTTCTACAGGCTTCTACATGGAAATAGCTTATTTCTTCAGATATCAGGTTGCTCTCTGTTTCTTATATCTGGTGATTATCCTGCAATTGGGATCAAGTATTTTATTTTGTCAATATTTGTAGAGTGTTTAAGTCCACTAAAGATCTTCCCGTATGAAATGTAATCCTAAATTTACGTTGATCCTTGACACATTTATGGCTCTAATCAGCTTATTGTCCAGGTCTCTGATATGAAGCTACTTAAGTAGAAGATTCTGTGAATATATAAAACTGTGTGATTATGTTTTCTGGTGCTTATTAAAATGCTCTCATTTTTGACATCCAGAAAAGTAAGAAGGAGTATTGTGCAAGCAACTTTTATAAATGGTCTCTGATGTTGTGATAATAATATCTTTGCAGTTCTTGCTACCCTGGTGAATATTTAAAGTACAGAAAATTTGTTGCTATTTAGCAAAGGTACAACCAACTGTAAAGAAAATTTATCTATGGATAAGTGTATGTTTGTCAAGTAGAGAAAATATGACTGTTCTTTTACATTTCAGAAGAATTAGTCTGTGGTTTATCTGCCTAAGTTTTTGGTTTCTTTGACTTTGAAGTTCATAGTGTTTCTGCTACAGGTTTTTACTTGCATAATTCCTTTTTTCTGAGTAAACAATTTGTTTTTGTTTTTGGAGTCTCGCTTAGAGACTTTTTAAAAAATACTTACAGCTCAGTAGCAGGTATCCTTTCCTCCAGTTTGTAATACACAGGCTTCTTTTTATTTAAAAGGTGAAACTTCGTCCATTTTCAAGTCATCCTCAAGTAAGTATCCATCAGATTTGTGTCTTAGCATTTATTTGGATGGATATAAGCAGATACTTTAAAACAAACAAAATCATTTTTTTAAAAGAAAGTATTGTCTTGTAAAACAAGAAATTTAGCACAGCTGATTCAAGGTAAAGATAAATTACTGTTCAAGAGAGCAGTGAATGTGAAAACTGTTTTCTAAAGACTTTAACTAGAAATACAAAGTTCACTGAATATTTGATAAAAGTTTCTCATGAGCTTACGCTGGCTCAAGTATAATATTCCACCAAACAGGTTCATAAGGAATAAAATTTTGAAAGATGGATAAGATATGTACATGACTGAAAATGACTTAAATTGCTTCTCTTGGCAACAACAATCATTTTACTAATTTCTCTTTAAAATTAGTATCAAATATATTCATGTCCATTTTGATATTTTATAAATATATTTTATTGACTCACCCTAACTTTCCAAAGAGATTTATTATGTTTTATCAAATATCTCAACAAGTTCTTTAGAAACCTTTTAATAATACACGAGTAATGAGAAACTTCAATATGGTTCTCTAGTGCATTTGGAGAATGAAGGAGTATTTAATCTTAAATGGGTAAAAAGGATATGGAATGGAATGATAGACAGAGCTTTGATCCTTTAATATTGCTCAGATATGCACATTAGAAGAAACCCTGGAAATCTTTTCTGTGCTCTAATTTTATTGTATTTATTTGCCCACAGCTAACTCTAAGCTTACAGTGTGTCCTTTCCCCACCATTTCAGTCAGAAGGATCTGAGATTTAAAATTAAAATTAGAAAAAAAGTTGGTAATTCGATTTGAGGCAGTTGACTGACAAAACTAATTAACTAGTCAAAGACAATCTTCAACGATAAAGGCTCTAAAACTCAAGAGAAAGAAAACAATAAGAGTTCCTCTGAATCCTTGCACTGTCACAAGAGCAATAATATTTGTCAGACACAAATTGTGAATAATGTTTTCTATTTAAAATTGCACTTCTATCAGAATTTAATTGTGAAAGCAATATATGTAAATAACCTTTTATAAAAAGTAATATTTAGAACAGACAAAGCTTTAATGAGTTGCTTGTCTCCTAAGATCTAATTAACAACATGACAAAATGCACTCTCTCTAAATGCATTAAGAAAAGAGAAGTCCATTTTGCTTGCTCTCATCCCATCAATGACTAATGAAATTAATATTTTACTATTTCTTGAAGATATCTTCATGTTTCTATAGAGCATAATTTAAAATCTTTATTTCTGTGGGGAGGAAGAGATGTAACTTACTCAAAATGGGTAAAATTATTTGTTACAAAGTATAGAGGTTTGCAGTCCTGCAAGTGAGACAAAAGCCATACCACAGAACACAATCAGACTGACTTGTGGTTAGTATTAAATGACATCCTTTTCTTTCACATACTGTTTCTGTAATCCGTTTCTACATGATTAGAAAATAATAACGTTTTACAAGAAGGAAAACAGATGTGTTCAGGCAGTGACCTGGTAAAACCAGGCATACAGTGGCAATCTCCTGTCTCAGGTATCCCTGCTGCTGTTAGCTCCTAAGCTAGCAGGCAGTGAAATAATACATTTCAGGGTCTATAGGTTAACATCTACAAAACCGAAAATATGATTTTGATCAAAAAGGAAATAAATGAAAATATTAATCGAAAAAGGTTGTAAACTGATTTGCATCCTCACCAGTAGCTTGAAACATCTCCTTAGCTGTCCACTGACACAACTGGATATCATTACAGACCTATCTTTTAGCTGCAGGATTCTTAGTAATTCTTAATAAATATTTCCTTTCCAAAGTCAAGTAAAATTTCTTTTCCCCCTTCTGTAAAATGTACTCTGGTTCTAGTAGAAGAGAATTATAATAGTGTATTGCAATAAATATTAGCTATTTGTTTGTTTCATATTATTTGTTTGAAATAATAATTAGCTGGATATCACAATAAGGCTAGTGCAAAGCTTTTCTATTTAAATGAATCCCCAGACTAAGAAAAAGAGAACAAAGGCTCAATTGCCAACTTGTTTATGTTCCTATTTCAGAATCCTAAGACCTGTCAGAAACTTCTTATCTATCCATGAATAAATGCATCCCAGGTATCTTTTAATTGGTTCAGGACAAGAGTTTACATTTAAAAGTGGTTGGACTCTTGGATCTTAAGGGTCCTTTCCAACATAAATGATTGTGTGCAAATACCTATGCAGTTAAAGAGTGTACGTATAACTCAACAAAAAAAATGTCACAAGGGTAACTGATCACAAGACTAATGTAAAATGGTGTGGTTTAAGACATTGTACGTGCCTTGTGCTGCATGGTAAAACTGATGTTTAGATTGGGAATGCTGTTCTCACTCTAGAAAACAATAAAGCAGTAAAGTGCACATTCCCATATGCATTGCTTCACTTTTATGACACATTTCCACTGGATGCTCAAGTTATGGAGGAACACAAAATGGAACAGAGAGCAAGGGAATGAGTAATTTAGTTTAGAAACAGAGTTATTACTATATATGAATAAAAAACCAAGTGTGAATGAAACAACTGTATTCGATCATTCAATATGTGTCAAAAATTGGGGAACAATACTCACTATTTTTTTCTTAAAAAGATAACAAAATGAAATAATGGGCGTGTTGCAGAGTTGTATATTTACTTAACTGTAATAAATAACATAATTCATAGTGTCCAAGGCAGGAAGGTAGGTGGCTAATAAATTGCAATAATTTTAGTAAAGTGTATTCACTTTACTCCCTATTTTTAGCAAGATTAAACAACATCTACTATGTAACATAAAAGCTCAATGTCTTACCAGTCCAATTTATTTACACAATAAAATAAAGACAATTTTATTAGGAATGGAATCACTTAATAGTTGCATTTACAAGTACTGTGAACCTTTTTCATAAATGAATATTGCTACTACTGCTTTAGCTCACCCATTTATTTTATGTTGTGATGCTTCCTGAAGAGACCCTTCTTATTTCAAACCAGCTGGAATAAAAGGAGAGAGCAGGGGCAGGGAAATAAGGACAAATCATATCAGTTATGAATCTTCTTTAATTTCTCAGCATGACCATGTAATGCTATTTTTAAGTAACTCTCAGAAAGCATCCAAAAACCCCTGATGTTAAAGGCCAGGGAATTGATATTAGCAGCTGTAGGGATTTGAAACTTAGAAAAGAGCCAGCTTAAATTTAAAGACTTGTAAATAATGGCAGAAAGACAGTGTCTGCCTTGGTGTTACGGAGATCATTTAGGCACTTTTACCAATCAAAAAGAAGTGTTCAGAGGTCACAGAATGATTGGGTTTGCTAGTTTGGGATATATTGTCCCTTTCAGACATATTTTCTTGGGTCTTTTCTAGCCGCTGTGTGGAAGGAATTTCTCAGGGCTTAGCGCAAACCTCTGGGCATATCTCTGTGCCTCTGCAGGCATTTTCAGTGGTTGGCAACTATTTTTTTGCAATAGCAAATTGGCAACGGGATTTAGTTGGAACTCATGGCCACTTAAAAGGTTTGTTTTCTGATTTCCCTCTTCCTCTGTGTGCAGATTGCCAATCACCTTCAATATATGCAAGAAAAAGAACTTACGAATTTAGAAAAGCTGATTGCATTACACATTTTGTAAAAAGATTTTGATTAGCCTAAAGTAAAAGTAAAAACATTTCAGAGTGAAAGTTAACTACATTTATTCAATACACCTATGGATATCCTGTCTCAACAGAAGAGATCAAGTAATTCTTTAAGGTTTGTTTCTTTTTTTCCTCTCCCAGCAAAGTTGGATAATATGTAACCTTAAGGATTCCACTGCATTCTGGAGTGCTTCAGGCTTCTGGAGAAAATGTTTAAGTGACGACAAGCACCTGGAGAGGAGGTGATTATATTTTCACTAAAAATACTGCATTGTTCATGTGTCATGACCACCAACAGTCAGATAAGTTATTTTAGATTAATGATTAATTTTATGAGAGATCCAAATGATCAACAACTTAGAATAGTATTTTCCCCTTGTAGGAAAGACAAAACTGCTAAAGGCACAGAGGAAAAAAAGATGTCTTAACAGTCCTGGGGGATTAGGAAGCTAAGATTAGCACAGAGATTTTGGAGGGCTGGAAATCCAAAGATGCCTTTGCTGAAAATATGTGCTTAAGGACTCATGCAAATGTTCTCAAACTCAGAATCTAAAAGCCCTAAAGCAACGTCTACATTTTGAGCTATACCTCTCATTGTTTCACTGTCAATCTTTGCAACATGTTGATGAGATAGATTTCTCTGTATTCAGATGTTTGGGGTGTTTTCCTGCATAGTATTTTCACATTAAACTGTCATACAAAAATGAGGTATCCTGTAGCTGCTGTACCTTGGTACAGGTCTGGGATCTACTCCATGTCAAGAGTGATCTCTCACTAATATATATTGATTTTCTGAGAGAAGACCCCTTAATAAATGTAGGAGGGGGGAAGGATTAAAACAAATTAAGGAAGAAAAAGCTCTTCAGGCTTGTAAATAGAATCAAGGAACGTTAAGGGGTTGGAAGGGACTTTAAATATCATTTAGTCTATCCCGGTAGTTCAAGAGGTAAAAGTAAAAGGAGCATGGTCCACCTCTGTGTTTGTCATCAGAGCTGATTCTCCCAGATCAGACACAGCAGAAGGGTTAGCACAGAAACAGCAGAGCTGTGTAGGGGTGTAAAAGCTTAGGCTGATGTGGATGTAAAAAATGCTGTGGTAATAATGATGCCTGATAATCTTGGTATTGGATCTAAGATTACTAGATAGCTATATACTGCTTTATCACCTGTCAATAAGTCCAGATCTTCTTGTCTTCTGTGAAATTATAAACACAAGCTCTTGTTCTTAATGAATAATCTATTTCTAGTATAGATTTTCATTTTAATAGGAGAAATGCCAAAGTTGCTAAGGTGTACAAAGCTTGTCAATTTAGTAAGTGTTCTTTAAATCTTAGCTAGATGAAGGGTCTTTTTTATTTTACATTGACTCAATTGTTTGGATCCTCATAGTTAACAGTATGTTCAGTAGCTTCTATGAAATGTTTTTTCAAGAAAAACGTTAAATTTTCTTTTTCATTGAGACTACTGCTTTCCTTCTGCAGCTGACCCGACTGTGGCAGACTCGTGTGTCAAACCAGCAAAGATTCTCTTGGGAGAAAACATGAAAAACTTTGGGGTTTATGTGTATAAAATACAGATATTTGGGGAAATGAAAATATCGCGAGCAATAATAATTCTGTTGAAAACAGATCCTTATTTATGCTCTTGCTTCAACAACAAATCACAGGAAAACTTAATGAATAATTATTTTCTTTGTCTCTGGAACCTGTTTTAACAATAACCCATACCATGTTTTAATTTCCCGTATACTACATAAAGCTGACAGGTATTTAATTTCTACATAATTTAGTTTGGCAATTTCTCATTCTAGACATGTATTTCTGAGTATTCCTGTTGGTTCCTACTTTATTTCTTGTATTTGTTCAGACTTTTTATATGTATCTCTAAGTGCAAATTGTTTAAAAGAATCGTTGCATTTATTTGAGAAATCTTACCTGTTCAGAAAATCATCCTTCCAGCTGAAGATGATTATTTCAAAGTGAAGAACGGAATTTTATTTTGTTATGGAAGTAAGGATGCTTGAGTCTTTCTTGGGATGCTGCCTAGTAAGTCAAAGATCATTCTTACAGACTGATAACTTAGTACATTTCATTTGAAATGGGCATTTTACTATTATTTCTAGCAATTGAATGCTTTTTTTCCTGTAATTGCACTGACCTAAGCCATTATTTTGACAGCGTGCTACTACTTCTATTTTTTTTTTTGTCCTCTGGTTTTTATGTTAGTGCCCACAAGTACAGAAAAGAATCTCAATTTTCTCTGGCTTTCTGAGATACATTAGGTTTTTTACCACTTGAAATATACTTTTTTCATTGTATTTCCAAATTTTTATTACAGTTTACTTTTCTTACAGTCCACAGAATCACGGAGTGGTTTCCACTGGAAGAGATCTTAAAGATGACCTGGTTTGAACCCTCCTGCTATGGGAATTTCCTAGATTTATGAAAGAGTAACTTCCCTAGCAGTGAAAATTAAATAGGGAATAATTAGACTTATACTGAAGAACACTGGAAGACCGTGTTATGAGAATATTTGCAGGGGCAATGTCACAGCCTTGAGAATTCAGGGAACAAAATGCATGATCGACTTATGGGGGAAAGTGAATCAACACAGGTAAATGATCTCCAAAAACTTTCACTGTCAGAACATGGAATGCAGATTTCTAGAGCTTTCTTGGCTCTTCTTTCCACATCAGGGCTATACTTTTGGTTAGCAGTGTCTGCCACAGCAGCCCTCTGATTTGGATGGATTTTCATGTTCGGTGCTGTCAATTAGTAAGCTGAAAAAGAGGACAGCTGAGATCATGAGAGAGAGTAGGTCTTCAGTGACAGCACAAATCAGGATTAAAGAGAACCTATCTGCCAGAAATCACAGCCTTCACTGGAGTTGGTAAAAATGTATGCATAACTAGAAATATATTTTCCTTTCACAGGAAAAGGGTATGTATAAATACATATATATATGTATATATATATATCTTTTGTGTCCATAATCTTCATATTTTTAATAAGGTGAAAGGAGAGCAGAATGGGTCTACTAAGCTCTTGTAACTCTTAGGAACAGGGGAACACAAACATAAATTTATACTCCTACTCTTGTCAATGAATGCAAGAGATAAAAGGAAAAAGAGAGGGATAGCTCCCATTTTTATAAGATGTTAATGAAAGATTTAATTAGCAGCAGCAGCATTGTTGTACAATAAATCAATTAATCTCTCCTGCCCTTTCCCTTGTGAACCTTTTAAAAACTCACAATTAATTAATTGAAATCTTTTGTCACTTAATCACTGCCCTACAACCCTGAATTATCATGTGATGCAATGCAGTAAAAAGCCACATTTTAGATGTACATGGGGTGACCCTTCTAGCTTGAATTAATTTACAGTGGTTTTGCAGAATAATTTATGACAGACTTTGCTGCTTTGTTTGAAATTTGAAGGGACCTTTTTGGTGGTGTGCTTGTGGATGAGGAAGGTATGTATACTTATGAATTTATCTAATTTATACAAGTTCTGTAGTCATAAATATATAGTCATACAATGAAAATTATAATGTAATACCTGACATGCAATACCATTTTTTCCCCACTGTTCATCTTGCAGCATGTTCTTCATAGCTCAGTCCTGCAAATCAGATCACAGAGAGGGAAACATTAGTGCTGGAAGTGCTCCTGCAAAGGAGAAAACACTGACTCAGGGCAGTTCCTTGGTTTTGAAATGTCGGAAGAACTTAACCATATTTTGCCTCATATTTCTCACATATCAGAAGTCTTGTGATTGAAGTGGAAGAAAAATAAAAGAATTGTCTTAAAGCTGCATGTTCCAAAGGTAATCTACTTGAAGAATGAAGTGAGGAGTAAGGGGTTGAATATTTCACTCTGGTCTACTACAGGGTCCCAGATGTCCTTGAGCTCAGCCTCTGCTTGCTCACTCGATTACTTCAGCTCTAAAAATAGGTCAATAAATCATGAAAGTTAATTAGGATGTGTTGGATATCTGCAGAGAGAAAGCGATGTTATTAATAGCTATCTTTTTATATCTTACCTTTATTCTTATTTATGGGTTAACATGCCAAACATGTAATTTCATGGAATACTCAGGGTGATTTCCACAATTACGATAGCCCCGTCTGGGATCCTGACATGAGAGAACTGCAGCCAGATGCTTCCCAGAGGTCAGCAGATGTTTGAATTACTTTTCTGCCATTAAAGTGACAATGACTGTACCCTCTCTGCTGCTTCATGCTTGTGTGGGTAGGGTTAAATATATTCAAATGTAAAATGAAAATTCAGGAATGAGTAATACATATTTATAAGGAATTAATATTGTTGGCAAAGTTTGTTTTGCTGACACTGTTTATAAAAGCACAGGTGTGTGATAAAAGATTTCAGTTTGAAATAAATGTGCTCCTTAACTTTGATTGGGCTGTTCTTTTCTTTTTCTTCTGCCTTTCATGTAGCACATTCCATCTTTAACAAATTATCTACTAAAAAATAATCAAGATTCTCTAAAGTATTTAGGTTGCCAAAAGCAATCCAAAGACTTTCTGCTTGTCTTGGTTGTGGTTGTCATCTTAAAAGCGCAGAGCAAATTTTCACTTCACTGTAGTAAATGCACTTTGATTAATATTGTATGCTTCATTTTTTATATGGAGATTCCAGATTGTGTTCTGAAATCTGCTGTGAGGAGATGCTATTTGGAAGGTCTTGGACAAGAAAAAAATGAAGTTTGCTAGCGGAGAACTGAACCAACAGGTGCCACGCTGACGCAAGCAAGCACCTGAGCTCGCCTGTGCCCGTTCCAAAGCACGTCCTCCTCCTCCAGCATGCCTTCTCTTGAGGGATGCTGTAACTGAGAGCAGAAGAAAATCTCTTTGACAAAGGTAATTTGACCAATATTACAGAGGCCCTTCCTTCATTTGCTTGTTTGATCTGCTCTCATGGCTTTGTTAGAAGGATTTGTGCTTTCCCACATCCCGAGTGCCTCTTCTGAACTAACGAATACTTGGAAAGTATTCCAAGTATTCTAAATACTTTAGAAAGACTGTCTGGAAAGAAAGATGTTGAAAGGGACTTGATAACTGAGCATCAATGTTTGTGAAGTAATTGGGTGAGAGAATGCCAGCAGTCCTGTTGCTGCTGCTGGCAGATATAGACAGTCTTTGAGCTTTTGAGTGAAAGAAAAGTTTGAAGCTGAGTTCATCAGGTTGTAAGAAACCTATTTCCTCCTGTTTTTCAGTGAATCAGGATGATGCAGACAGAGCACCTTCAACTATTCCTAGGACTGCTAAGCTAGAACTTACTTGAAAGAGAGTATGCTAAACATAATTTTGTCAATAGAATTATGCACAAGTTTTCTCTGTAGTGTATGATAGACAGGTAACCATTTTGATAAAAGTTCATCTTCTGCTTGGCAGGTGGATTTGTCCACTAAAAACGTTAAAAATATAAAAATATAGTGGACTTCTTCAGGTTCACGTACTTATTACAGCACTTCATACTTACATGGGAATTTCTCCATGATGAGATCAAGGCAATAAAAATAAAAGTAAATAATTCTAAAATAAAATGGCTTTCAGACTAATTGACTGACTTAAAAGCAGCACATTAATAAAAATTCTAAATGACCGTTCAATTATTGAAAAAAGATATATGTGTAAGTAAGGACAAACAGGGATTTTGTTCCAAAGGTAGTTCTTGATTTAAATGTTAAGGTTTTGGTTTTTTTCCACAAGAAGGCAATGTTAGAATATTAAATATGGAAATGCAGGCTGCCACATTTAGGGCAATGATTTTAAGGCAATAAATTAAAATTTCATAGTGTTCTTCTCTGGAAAGCTTGCAGCATCCTGCTGGGCATTATCCTTGTCTTAGTAAGAGGAAATTCAAAGGATTATTATGGGGATAACCAAGTCAGAGCAATCTGGAATATCCTTGAGAGCTGAGAATAAATATGACGCAGCTGAACCATTAAGAAGTAGGCATTAGCCAACGTAGGGGGGTCTGTTTGTTTTATTGTTTTACAGTAAGCTTGTGAGCCTGCTGTTTTCTATTCTTTGTGGGTTTTTCTTTTAATTAGCTCTGTGTTACAACCACTAAAGATACTGAAATAAAAACATTGCTTAAGCAGATGTTGTTGTACTAGAAAATGGGTCCAGTTCATTAAATGTATTTGTTTCATTTAAATGATTTACTATAATTTTCAAAAAGAAGTTCTTTTAGAAAAACTCATGACTAGTAAAGACATTTGAGTTAATTCCTCCTAAAAGCAAATACTTCATTTATTTAAAGATGAGATAAATAGGGTACTCTGGGTTTTTGTTTGTTTGTTTATTTTTTGTTTTGTTTATTTGTTTTTGTTTAGTTTTGTGTTCTATAACAATCCATCTGTATGAAAATTTCTAGGGTTTTTTTTTTGTTTGTTTGGCTTTTTTTTTTGTTTGGTCTTTTTTTTTTTTTAAATGGACAGTAGGTAATATATAAAATTATTAAGGAAAAGGAAGTTCTAAACTGTGGAGGTTTGCTCTCTTGCCTGCTTTTTTTGTAATGCCTCTAAAACAAATATACCTTTTCAAATTTTTTGTGAGGCAACTTCCATTACCTTTGTGGATCCTTGTTTTCCTTATTTTACATGTCTGAAACTAATGACCTATATTTTCATTGCATTCTTAACTTTTTTATTTTATCTCTTATTTGTTAAGTTTGTTATAATTTGAACTATATTTGAAGCAATCTTAAAGGAAGGTAAAATCTGATGGTCTGTGCTATGATATGGCAACATTGAACAATTTTATGAAATGGTATCCCATGGACTTAACAGAGAGCCACAGACAAAATCTATAGCTTTTACTGTGCTTCTTTTATGTCATAACTCTCAAATAATTCCTGCTGGGAACAGTCAGCATGAATTTACCAAGTGCAAATAGTGCTTGACCAACGCGATCAGCTTTTGAGGTGAGATGATTCGTTCTGTGGATAAAAGGAGTGCAATAAGTACTTTAACTTTGATCAATGTACCTGCTTTTCATTTAAGTCTCTGCTGGAAATTTTGTGTTGCCATAATATTCAAACCACCGTCTTTGTAGACACTGTTCTATGAAATACTGTGCAGTGATCTAAGGAATATTTTTAACATTTTATATAATTATCCTCTTAGCTTTTTCTTTTCCTTTGTTTTTCTTTTGATGGATTGTCAATATTCATGCTATTGTTCTTGAATTTTAAGAGGAAGTTCTTGTTATTATATAAAGGATGCGGATTGAAATCAATCCCTAATGAAGCTGCCTCTAACCACTTCTCTCAATGATAAATATTACTAACACCTTAAAAATAGCTCATCTGTACTTCAGAGGTCACAAACTAAGCCCACAGGATAACTAGAGAGACGCTTGTATAAGTCTGAATTATACAAGGTCACTTTCCAATGTGACAGTGTGAGAGAGCTGGAGACTGTGTGCTATATTTTTATCTCCTTTTAACTGTTTTTTAAAGTCATCTCCCTTCATGCAATAATTCATTAAACATCTAAACGCTAATTCACAAATGTGTTTCTATTCACAACATGTAAGTACAGCAATATTTCCGTGTTGAAATAGGAGAGATTTGCTTCTTAAACCAGTGCTGTCAGTCTTATATCCAAGTTCAATCTTTATGTAAAATATGTCAGTGAATTCCTTTGTAACCAGCTGAGGTACATCTGTCTATTTCAATGGGAAAGGAAGCACAGTTCTGAGATGTTTTGCCCATTTCGTTTATATTTTACTTGGTCCTCAGCAGTCTGTCTGTACAACTGCTTCAGTCTACTTCCACAGAGTCATTAATCTCCTATTTTGGTTATAAGGAACTGTGAGGTTAAAGGCTATGAGCCCTCATATAATTCATTTTGTCCTTCAATCTTGAAAATTTTGATCAGTCCCTAGCCTAGAAATTACCCCACTGGCCATATTTCAAGGTGTTTCTTGTTGGACCTTAGCCACCATGAGAGGCATCTCATCTAAAAGTCAACCAGAAGTGGATATCAATGGCTTACATTAAGAAATATAAATAGGTGAATAGGCCTTAGAATAACCTTTGATGTTAAAGTTTAGGGAAAGTAACAATGGCTAATTATTTTATGTTCTCTTCTGCATAAAAATGTATTGGTTCTAGGGAGAAGTAGAGGGGAACCTAAAAGAGAATGGCTGGTTCAGCAAGTCTTTGCAAGTCATCAAATAGGTTTTCAGGATGTGTTTGTATTTCAAAAAAATGTATCATGCCCTATTAAAAAAAACCCAAAAAACAAACCAACCAACCAACCACCACCAACAACAAAAAACCCAAACCCAAAAAAACCAACCAACAAAAACCAAAACCAAAACAAACAAACAAATACCAAACCAAAAGCAAACAAACAAACAAAAAACCCCGGGGAAAAAAAAAGCAAAGTAACCTTTTTCACTGTAATTTGAAAAGTCTCATGGTCTTCATTATAGGGAGATAGATATAGATATAGATTCTGTATGAAAGGATAGGACAGCTGTGACATCTTCCTCTGTTCTGAATTATGCAGGTACTTCTTGGAGAGCAAGTCATGCTGTTTTCAGAAGTATTTTATTATGTATTCAATTGTGTATTAGTAAGATATTCAGAAGTGATTTATTCTTTGCCTCAATGGATATGTGTTTATGATTATTATATTTTGGATGGAAAGTGGCTCAGTAAGAAGAATGGAAAGTTCCTGTACCGTGTAATAGTCTAGAGCTACCTCTCAGATCCCAGGCTTCTTGCATTAAATCTCTCTTGCCCCAAACAGTGAATAAATGTCTGACTTTTACCCAGGCCCCATATGTAATATAGACCTATAGAAAAGTTATTTTTTAACTGGTGGCATTTGTGCTTTTCTGTGCAAGGCAAATAAGAGTTATTGCTAAAGGGAGTGGCATTCACTTGAGCTGCAGTGGTTTGGTGTGACAAGCATCATGAATCAAAGCCATCAGCTGTCACAATTCAGACTGCTTTATTAGGTGATACCAATGGTAATTTGCATTAGTGAATGTGAGCAACTAAAATGGGCAAATTGTCCTTTTTTATGGCAAGTTTCTCTGATTTTGCCCCCTATCCTCTGGCTGAAACCTTTAAATCCTGCCTTACGTACATTGCTAGAGTTTGCAAGAGCCAGTCTAATCTGCTGTTCCCAAGGGCAGAAGATAAATTAATTTTTAATAATAGCAATAAGAATAATAGAAAATGAGTCTGGAGCTACCATGGGACACATGATGTGGTTCAGAATGCTTTTCAAAGAAAGCTGTTTCTGTGAAATCTGGAGGGCAGGTGATTACTAGTGGGAACTTAAAAGTTGATTATTAATCTAACTTTTCTAACAATAGGAACAGCTGAACCTTGGATGATAGGAATTATAATGGGCAGAAAATGGCCACTTTTATATTAAATGCCCATAAAACCACCACAATGTACAGTTTAGAGTATGATGCTGAGCACAGCTATGAGAGGCAGTAGTTTTTGTGTGTGCATTCAACTTTCTAAATGCGAAAGGCAGATTATTTGACAAAGTTTTTCATTTGGTTTTCACTGTTTTGCAATATCCCACC
The DNA here is from genome assembly GCA_013397895.1 of Origma solitaria. Taxonomy (NCBI): domain Eukaryota; kingdom Metazoa; phylum Chordata; class Aves; order Passeriformes; family Acanthizidae; genus Origma; species Origma solitaria. The sequence goes on along the minus strand of VZRL01000931.1, from coordinate 39,859 downwards.
TTCATTAATTTTTAAAATTATTTTAACAGTATTTTTGTGCAGAAATATTCCTTGCTGAATTAACTATTTCCAGGGATAAGTCTTATCTCAATGTTCAAGCATCCAACCCAGTTATAATGAGAAAGAGAGAGATTAGGCATCGTGGCCACACTTTAACAACTCATCTTGATTTCATCAATTTTTATCCTCACAGAAGTGACATGAAACTTATACCAATAGTATTAGTTTTACACTGCATATTTTCAACTATGTTTTTATTGAAAACTCTCCCAGCTCTAAGCAAGCTATATAAATATGAAACTGCTTAGACTGTTAGCCAAATAAATTTATTTTAAATAAAATATTTATGCATTTCATTGTTGGATTCATTTGAGATGCAGTGAAATAATTAGAAGAAGCACTTCCTCATTTTTATAGCCCCTAGTTATTGTTTAAAATATATTATTTATATGCATATATATCCATTTTAGATTTGTCTAGTTTAGACATCTAAAATATTTTTTCTCAAGTTTTTCAAGGTCTGTTTTGAAGTCTGTTATGAAATTATTTTTCATATGCAATGAATAATCATGCAGTCACAAACATGTGCAATATTAGTATTCATTTAGCTTGAAGCAAATTCAAAATATAAAATGTAAGTTTATTCCTTAAAAAAATCAATATATTTTGATGTCAGTTTGTCATTGGATCCTCATTTTGGTCAGAATAAGTCTGATGTGTCTGGAAAACAAACCAAACAACCAAAAGCCCCAATTATATTATTACTATTGTTTTTGCTGTAAAGAATTAGTTCACTTTAACTTTTAATTATAAAAATTCCCTCTCTGCATCTGCCCTGGATCAAATCTGTTCTGGTTGCTTCTTGGATACCTTCCCTAAGCTGGGTTTCTATTCAAATTTCATTTAACAGTCTTTGCATTTGCCTTAGAGGGTTTTTCATACTTTTCCTTCTTTCTCAGTAGAAGCTTTATTTGTTTTATATATTGGCTTTGGTTCAGTTGATTCTCAAGCATTTCTTGGTCATAATTATTTTGTATGCATCCACATACGTCCTCCAATCTAAAGCCGTGAAATCTAATTTACAGGCAAAATTTCTGCTGCCTGTCTGAATAACAGTGAGTCTTCCTTATTAGTCAGTCTAATCATAATTATTTTAGATTGTAGTCTGTAACTAATGTCACATATGTATTCTCTGAGTAGCAGACTCAGTGCTTCATATTATTTCTGTAAATATTATAATTTTATGAAATGCCTTAATGCATCTTTTGCATAGCCTGGGTGGGTTTTTTTGGTGTATTTATGTGTGTGATAATCTTAATTTGATGTTTTTCTGCATACAGTTATCTATTATGAGAGTAATTGCTTTAGCAAAATTTGAGCGTCCAGAAGAATTGGACAACATTTATGAATGGAGTAAATGTCAGTCATTTACATTTTAATTTTGAAATATTAGTGCACAAACCCCATGTTGAATTGTGTGTCTTCTGTACCTAATTGCATCATGTAGTTAATATTGATTGCGCTCTTGTCAGTGACAGCAGAACACAGCCATTAGTTACCAAGTCGATTCTATTTTGCTTCGGGGCTGCTTTATCCCACAGTCACGATTAAACACAACTTCCATCTGTTCTAGCCTTAACCAAGTTATATCTGACCCAAACAGAGAGTGGAACGATTCCAGACTCTGTCACATCGCTTGGCTCGACATCTTTAGCTGTGCTAACTGTTTCATTTCATTTAAAAGTCTGGAAATAAAAGTCTTTCCGTTTCAAGAAGTGAAACAAATCTTTCAAAAAAAGTCACAAATGAGAGGGTCAGTGGTTCAATGTGAAAAGAACCAAACACTGACTTCATCCCCATTAGATCATATCATGTTTTATGCTATTATTTCATGTACTCATTACATAATCATAATCGTAGAGTAGTTTGGGTTTGAAGGGACCTTAAAGATCATCTGGTTCCAACCCCCCTGCCATGGCAGGGTGACCTTCTACTAGACCAAGTTGCCCAAAACCCCATCCAGCCTGGCCTTGAACACTTCAAGGGATGGGATATCCACAGTTTCCTTGGGCAGCCTGTGCCAGTGACTCCCCATCTTCACAGGAAAGAATTTTGTAATATCTAATCTAAATCTTCTGTTTTCCAGTTTATAAGTGATCCTCAGATATTTCATCTTCTTTATTCCATTTATATTTTCAAATCTCTTAACATCTCTGAAGCATTTTTCCCTCTGTGTTGCTGCACTATAATTAGCTGCTGCTGTTGAAAACAAACTGATCCTGCAATTTCTTCTGCCTCGTTCTTATGTGTGATAGTAGCAATGACAATGTTGATGTTCAAATTCATAAAACCTCCTAAAAGGCTTCCCCCTCCTTCCTTCTCTCCCCCTGATAATTGTTTATAAGGCTTTTGGTGGGCTAATAAAGCCCCCTTTATTTTCAGCAAAGTGAACATCTCAAAACACTTGAGATGGGCAAGTATAGGATGGTAATGATTCATGATGGGAATATTGGTCCTGTGAAGCAATATAAGCCACTAGAGAAGACAAATACTCTCTAGTTGTCACTGGGGGATGCAAATAGTTGCAGTTATGAGGAAAATCTGTGCTCTTTTACTCATTGCTATTCCATTGAGTCTGCCATCTCACACCTAAAAGTAAATTTTTAATGTTTTTAAAGGGAATGGACAAAGTTCAGAATCTTTGCATTTTTACTGTCCTGGGTGTAACATTACCTTGAAATAAGATTTTAAGCTATCAGCAGGGTAAAATATTTACGAGTGATTTTTTCACATTACATTGGTGTTTTGGTTTGGTGTGGAAACTGTACAAGGTTGGTTATTTGGGGTTTTTTTGTTTGTTTGAGGTTTTTTATTTGTTTGTTTGGGTTTGGGTTTTGTTTTTTTTCCTAACAGACAGAAACGTGATCAAGCAAAAGAGGAAACGGCACTTTAAGAGCAGTCAATGCATGTAAACACATGCAAGTTTTTCAGAGATCTGGTACTGTCACTCAGTTTTGCTCATACGGGCTTCTAAACAAAACATTAAATTTCTTACAGACCCAAATGGAATTTAGCCCACTCTGTGTTGAATCAGGGAAGGGTGATAAATATGTTCAGATCAGTGAAAATGGAGAGGCAAAGTGGGACAAGAAACTTCAGTGGAAAGAAAAGGAAGTCAGGTGCCAAATATGAAGAATGAGAGGAAGCACTTCATGTTATTCCCAGAAAGTTTTAATCTTCATATTAATTTAGTAATTTGTAGGAATTTGCATATTAGATCAAATAAGTGAGCTAGTTTGCCTGATACCCTCCCTTTGAAAGTTTTAATCTTAGATGACTCCTACAGACAAACCGGGAAATTAAATCAATTAAAAGTCGATGGATGTGCTAAGTCATCACATCCCTTAATTAAAAATGTGCTTGCAGTTATGCATTCAGAGTTCAAAGATGTGTATTTCATTTATATATGTGTAAATGCATATGTATGTGTGTAAAACAGAGTGAACTTTTCATACAATCTTTATACTATAATAAAATAGACAAAAAAGATTTTCAGGAGCACTATTCTGGCCTTTTTTTATCTCATAGACCACTAAAGCAGTGATCAACTATCACAGTAAGCTGACTATTGCACATTTCTGTACTTTCTAAAGTACTGTCTGAATTTTCACTTTATTGGTTTTGTATCTCACTCCATCTGTACTTATTCCTTCAGCCTTTCCTTGTGAATTGTGCTTGTAGATACACCTATTTATACATGAAACTGCAGGAAGGGTAGAAAAGTGAATACCACATGGTGCTTAAATCAGGATTAGTACATTACTATGTCAAGCTTTTGCAACCTCTGTATTTTAACAAGTTTACTACTGCTGACAGAGACACTTAGGGAAGAGAAAAAATTTGTATCACAAATATGAAAAAAATCAGTAGAATGGCTTAACTAAACTGACAAACCACTCCGTGAAGTTTTGTTGTATAAACTTTTACCTTAAAATGACAGTTCAAAGGTAACAGCATATTGCAGTAATTAGATGTAAAGCAACTTTGTATGTTCTTTCCTTTGAGTACATGAAACACAGTATTAAATTACAACTGTAATGATAGAATACGGTTTAGGATTTTTTTTTTTTAAATTGACTCTGCATTGTGTTCACTTGTATTTAGACTGCTTTTTTCTTCGTATTCCTTATTATAATTCACCCAGGAAATCAGCTCTTTGCAAACAAAAGTATGCATTGTTTCTGTTTGTGGGATTTGGATGAGTACATATTTAAATATGGAAACATAATGGGGGGTTAGGAAAACATTCTTTGTTTGCCAGTAAAGGACGTGGGCAATCTCTGGAACATATGGAAATCCTTATTTGATTAAAAAGCAATAGCTATGTTTTATTAAGAGTAAACCAAGAAAAAGCTGGTGCTTGGAAAGCTTTTGTCTTGGGTCTGGCTTTTACTGTTAACTCTAAAGCTCCTGGGTTTGAATGCTAGAAGAAATGGCCCATGTGTAAAACCAAGAAATTTCTTACTGAGGTCAGAAAAAGAGGCACAATAGTTGTGTTGAACATGATAAAACCTAATTACTAACCTAATTACTGGAGACATTCCATCTTTTTAGTTTTTCTAAGAGCATTGGAATAGGCTCAAAACCCCTTGCTGCTGTCAGACTTGCTGCCTTAAACTAAACTGGGTTGTGTGTTCTGGGCTTGGCATGAATCTGCTCTCTTTAGGCACATGTTTTCCAGATAAAAGGCAGTTCCCCAACTATAAAATGCAGAATTTGATTTCCATGGTAAGAAATAGAAAAATAGTGAATAGAAGCAGAAGTAGAATAGGATTGCTTTTTCTCAGTCTGAAAATGTAATAAGGGAAAAATCCAAGGCAGGTTGCCAACTGAACTTAGACGTAATAATAATGAATAATAGTGATATAATAAAATGGACATATTGCGAACTGTATCATTATTTTGATGAGATGACTGATGCGTGCAATGACTTCCTCTGCTGTCTGGTATTTGCTATCAGAGATGTGACCTTTGCTAGACAGGCTGACAGCTTTATTGGAAGTGAATGTCTAAGCACATATGTAATTTTTTCTTCCATATGGTCATAAACACACAATTATTCAATGTATTAAAATCAGTAAAAGAATCATGATCATCTTGTCAGGGGGTTCCTTATCTGTTGAGGAGCGGAAGAATAAATTTTTGCAAGACCTTAAAAGGAAATGTGTAGTTTATGGTACAAAAATTTGTAACATACCACTCAGTTTGTGAGGTTGCTTGGTGGTAATGCACAGAGAAAAATTGTTCCTTACTAATAAAATTCATCATCTAAGTAGTGAGGGGTCAGGCAGAAACTTGAACAGTTTCCTTTTTTCCTTGATAGTTGCTCAGATACTGGGACAGGGTTCTGTTTCATGACTTCTGTAATGCAGTTCCTTTCTAGTTAATTATGGTTACTCCTGGTTTGAGATAGCTAAATGAAATAGTAGACATTAAATAACCCCCCTTTTCTCATATAACCTAGTGATAATAGGCATGTGAATAGCTCCAGGTGAGCCAAATCTGTTTGGTTTTAATCCCTAAATTTCATCCATCTTTTTGTTTCAGTTGTATCATCATGCCGGCATGTATCTGTATTTTGCCATAAGCTGCAATTTGTTTATAGGAAGAATCTACAGTGTACGTCATGCATAAAAATAAGTGGATACATTTGAGGCAAACTGTGAAAATTACTTGGGTTTATTTATTTATTAGATGTAGTCCACAGTCATAAATATTTCAAGTGTTCATAAGAGTATTTGAACTGGTAGGTACTCCACAATGCACTACTATTAACTTGAAATACAAAAGGGGAATAAGAGCTAAAACACTTGAATATTCATTATTTCCCATCTAGACTATAAACAAGGTGTGAATAAGTGGCTGCCAACATAAAAAATTAATTATATATGTCTAGTGAAAATAATTAACAGAATATGTTAGTTTACATGGATGAAATTGAAACCTAAAAGCATATTTAACCGTTGTCCCTGTTGGGAAGCAATTCTATTCAAAGTTCAGGTGCCGTTATCCGTGGGGATAATGCAAGTCAACAAGGTAGGTGTATCATGCATAGACATTCGTAGTTTAGTATGTCAGTTTGTTACTGTGTTTGAATTTCCTTTGGAAAATTATCCTTTCTGTCACTGCCCTCGAGCCAGTCTATGTTTTATTTGTATGGAATACTGCTAATTTATTCAGAACTACTCTAGTCTAAGGTTTGTTCTCACACTAACTACTGCACATATTATGAATGGCAGTGTATGATATTTTACTGCTCTTATCTCAGTTTGGGAAAGAATAATGTCTAAATTAAGAAAAACATATGATCATAAAGGCTTTTTCATTTTATTTAATAGTCTTTATTTCAATAAATTGCTCAATAGCTTCCTTTAAGAATTGACAACAATAGCAATGCTAATAATTTTTCGTCCAAACACTTTATTTTAAAAGCAAAAAATTCTTCTTAGGCCATTTACCACTGTAGATTGTTTTCTATATTTTTCTTTAAATCTTTTAGCAATGTCAGTCTGTGTGAAGATTCTTTTAAAATGAGGGTAAAAGAGGCCCAATGACCATCACAGATTATTTCCCAGGCTCTTCAGTACTATGACTAACAAGTTTTTTTGTCATCGTAATATAAATCTCACCTGATTTTCTAGTTTTTGGGTGGTTTTGGGGTGTTACCCTTCATTAAAATATTGTCAGTGAAGGGTAGCCACTGTGATTTTATAGGCTTAATCAGTGATTAGCAGAAAAAGTAAGTGCAGTTTAATTCCATGTTTTAGGTAAAAGCTGGAAAGGAATTGTCACAGTACCCCTGAACTCCATCCACATGAGTAAACTTTGCTATTTAAATCAGGTTGTTGAATGCTGTTAGGGATTTACTACGTTTGAAGCAATATTTTCTTTCAAACAGCTCTCGTCCTCAACTTCTCTGAGATCTGTTCATTTTCCAGGGTTCTGCTTCCTTGAATAACATAAATGCAAAATGTTTTGGTATAATTTAAATTCCATAGGAATTAATTCATAAAGCTATTTAGGATGCACACTCTTCTAGGTTTGATTGGAGTTGTTTGAATATTTACTGGATTTTTGTACCAGAGATAAGATATGGTCTTTTCCTAAGAATGTATGAAAAGAGTGCCAGAATTAGAGCATGGCAAGTTTGGAAATGTGCAACTAGAATGTTGAGTAAAAGCTGGAATATGTTAAGAACAAGTTTCCTGCTGCCTCAGCTGGCACTCTGTGTTGAGGATTTAGGGCTGATTATTCTAATATTCCAGACTAGTCCTCACTCTTACAAACAATTAAGTAGAATAAAACATTTTTATAATTAATTTAAAATAGTTAATGCCTCCTCTCAGTTTCTTTATGATTTTATTGTGTGTAAACATACTTATTGTTTTAATTTATGTCTCTTTCTTCCTCTCTTTTCTACTTACCTCTTTATATCTTTGGATAGAAACACCTTTATCTGTGAACGTCCTTTTTTAAGGAAAAGATGTTACATTTTCTCATATTTGCAGCCTCCCAACTTACTCTCTGCCCTTTCTCTAGGGTACCTCAAAGGTCTCTATTTCCAGTATACAAGTCCTAGTTTCAGTGGCCTGACCTTTTCAAGTGGAATAATATTCCTTATGAGAATTTCCTACTAGATCTACTACTGAGCTCAGTGGGTATATGATCTTTCTTGATAGTGAAATGGGAGCTGAGTACCTTTGAATCTAGCCAAGAATTCAGGAAAGTCTGACTTTCAAGTAGGGCTTTGCCTAACAAACTAATTTTGCCTTTGAGCTCCGAACATCATGAAGTACTTCTTTGGTCTTGGGCCAGGAGACTCAGCACCATGCACAGCCATGCCATTGATTTGCTGGAGTGTCATTAAATCTCCAAAGGCTAATGCCATAAATATCTTCATACTTTACTGTGGATAATGGGGAGCAGAATCCCTGCCTCTTCTCTTAAACGTGTCAGTAAAAAGTTGCAGAGTTTGCAGGGGTTTGAGCTCTCTCCAGTGATGCCTAGGCTTGTTCCAAGAAAGATGATGCATCTTAATATCTCCAGGATCTTGTAAATGCAAAAGAAAAAAGAGCATACAAGCTGCTGCTTTTTTCCCATTAATTTAACATACTTTATATACTTAGCTTGAGTAGTCACTTGATCATACAAGTTGACTTCCTGCACATTAGATGGCCAGAGGTCCATTATGTTACTCTCTTACCCATGCATTAAGCTCAATAATTTGTTTCCTTTAGCCTTCAGGAATGTCTAGAACAAATTTATTTATTTTTCAAGACTTAATATCTGAAGTCCATTTTCTAAACTCTACTGGTATCTGTTAGCTGCATACCTAAATAATGTGGTTCTCCAAAAAGACCAGCAATTCAGCACCACTCAGTGAAGGGCAAAGGATATCCACCTCAGCAAGTACTAGAGAGCTGGGGCTACTGGAGATATTTGTACTCTATTTTTAGATTAAAAGTAGCATCACACTATAGAAATAAAATGTGGCAATTTTGGAAGTTTCACCTGGGAACGAAACAACTCTATTTTTATCCTTTTTCAAGGGCTCTTATGGCAGTCAATCCAGCTAGTGTGGACATAAAATCACAAAATTGATGGACTATTTCTTACCAGACATTTAGTCTACCATTGTTCCACTAATCAAAGGATAGTGATGAGATTATTTAAAAAAATTAAAAAATTACTTGTATAACATGACAGTTGCTGATTTTTTGTCTTACATGAAGCTACCAGTACGGGGAAGCACTTTGAAAATTCTTCTAGTAATCCATTCCTGTTTGCAGTTACATCACTTGATTGTTTTCCTTTTATTTCCTCTCACAGAGTGTGAACCAGGACTTTCCATTTAGTTTAGCTGTGAATCCTTTTTGCCAATGAACTACTAGTATCTTAAAAAAATAAATAGATTAGATTTCAATTTTAAAGTACTAATTGTTGAAAGGCAGACAAACAAGACATTCATGCACAAAGAATTGAGTGGATGTAGCCCTATTGAATATGAGCTTCTTGCTTCGTGACAGACATTGTGCTGATTATGAGGAGCAAGCAGATGTGCGACAGGTTACGCTGCCTGTGTCTGATTGCTACCAAAAGTGTCCAAAACCCTTGCCTGATTTAGTTCAGCTTTGCTATCAGCATTTTTACCATGCAAAAGTAGCAAAATACCAAAAAAAACATAGACTGTAAATCTTGCAGTTGTTGGCATCTATTTTACAGTTTCATTTAATGCAATTTTGGAATATAATGCTGGGATGCCTTAAGAATGCTGATCCTTTCGTTGGTGTTTGTAATTGTATATGATAGAATGACCAGAGTTTCTATATTTTGGCATTTGTTTTCATTTCTGTATGTGTGTTTTCCTTCTGCTTTCCTTTGTGATCCATTTTCATTTATTTGCACTGCATTAAGGAAGTAATTATTTATTTGCAAAAGGCTTCACTTGTATGTGTTTACAGAGTATTTAATGTTAACCAATCTGATTAGTTTTGTGATATTGTCAGATTTACATGCAATCCTGCATAAAAACGTGCATTCAGTCCTAATCTCTAAAATGGTAAAATACAAAAAAAAATCAGTAAGAATAAGGCTTCTTATGGGTTTAAGTTCAGTCCAATTTATTAAGAAACCATTTAATTTTCCCTTACCCTTTTTTGTTTTGATTTTGGATTTTTATGAATGGTACTGATTTAATACCAAAGATGCAAGATAAATCTATTCTGAGTCTTCGGCTTTCTAGTTCTATATTTAGAGTTGATAACACAATTTTTGTTAGTAGAACTTTGCTCATTATTCAAAAATTAAAAATTGTAAATTATAGGGGGAAAAAACCCCCACATAAAATTTGTAACTAACTAGGTTTTTACTCTCATTTCAGCCAATTCAAAATACTCCCATGATGAAATTATGCAGAGAAATATGACAAACACACTTTAGATAATTTTTTCTGTTGATCCATATAGTCACCAATGACATGGAAAAATCAAATGCTAATTCTTTATTCTGCATGACCACAGGTGGTTCAGACAGGGGATTGCTTTCTTCCACCACCTAGATAAATAGTATAACCCCTGGGTTCATGAACTTTTTTTTTTTTTATGGGTCCAATGAATGTTGAGCTATCTGTACAGTTTTCTTTCAAGACTTAAGAGATTAAGTCAACATTGAATATTGAGATGATTCTGAGTAAGAACTGAAACATGTACTCCTCTTCCAGGGTTCAGACTGTTGAGAATTTTATAAAAAAAATTTTTTTCTCCCAACCTCACAAAATTTTTGCATTAAAAAACCTTGAGACTTGGAATACCATGTCGTGTTTTCTGATTAAGCAAAACAAAACAAAACCCTCCAAATCTTTGTTTTATTCAGGAAAAAATACTGTTTTAATCAGCTCAGAAATTTATAAAGATATGGAAATAACTGTTTATCTTATTTTTTTCTTTTTATTTTTTCCCTTAAATCTTGTAATTAAAATAAGTGACAGAAATCTGACATGTTATCAGAACTATCGATAAAGAAATTCTTTATTTCTATAACATTCTATTATCTTGATAACTTTTTATACATTGTTAAACTTTTCTAGCATCCATCTATCTTTGCTAAGGATGCCTAATTGTGAATATTTCACACTTCTGAAAAACTCAAAATACAAGATTAAAAAAAAAAAACCAAAACATACCCTGTCCTACCCCCAAAAAAATTCCAAACAAACCAAAAACAAACAAGTAAAATACCTGCCTGAAATTTTAGGCTTAATCTTACATAAAGAAATAATCTTTTGTTTCTGAGAATTGTAAACAAACATGGTAATATTTCACATGCAAAATCCATTAATCCTTTTTCTTGCAGTCTGGAATATGGTGAATTATTTCTTGGAAAATCTGCATTACTTTAATGCTCTGTGACCATGTATCCATTAATGGTCTTCCAGCTCTGATGCCCAAACCAAAGTTAACTGCATACAAAAAATATTTTTGAAAAGATGAACCGCTTTATTTTATATTAAATTGCATTAATTTCACACCACTGGGCTTTAAGTTCTGTTCCTTTAAATTGCTATGTAAAACTGCACATGAGCATTGGGCCATTGAGACTTGTTTCTGCTGATGTCAAAAGAATTTATATTCAGGGGAGCTGAACAAAATGCTGAAATATACTAATATAAAATATAAATACAGAAATATAAACCATAGATATGCAGAATAGGTACATTAAACTCTATAAGTCATAGTTAATTGGATGAGTCTTGCTTTAATTTAATTAGATATTGCTCTCTGGCACTAATGCCCAGAAAATATTCTGGTCTTAAGATCATTGTTTCTATAAAATGCCAATGTTTTATTTCAGTCATCATTTCAACTGTTCATTCTTGTGCTTTGTAGGGTTAAACACAAGGAACTAGGAAAATATGTAGGATTCCTCATATTGTAACTTTGACCAGAAAGAATAATAATTCTGAACTGAGAGAAGCAATTCCCATTGTCTTCCCTGGAGAATGAAACTCCATATCATCCAAATGCTCTTTTATCCCAGAAATAGGTTTCAATGGAAAGAAAGAGTATACTGGTTAATATTTTTTTTAAATTTATATTTCAATTTTCCATTGTCCCCAGTCAGATCTTAAACTCTCTCAGACAGAAACTGTCTTTGTAAACAAAGCCCTAGTAATAATTATGGCCATAAAGAAAATTATATCTGAGAATGTAAGTGGACAACAGCTAAATTAAACTCTTTTCTTTTTCTTTTTCTTCTTGTCTTAATATGAAGTATCACTCCCATCTAGTGTACATTAAAAACGGATATTTTTCTGCTAGTTATATCTGGTGCCACATGCACATCCACTAAATGTAGGAGGATGAAGTTCCCCTGATATGAGAGAGTTAGCTCAAGTAGTTAAATTCACAGATGAAGGAGAAGAAGAATCTCGGGGAATCCCAAAGCTGGTTCCTCATCCTGGACATGACCAAAGTGGAAACATCCAAAATAGACACAGGTACAGCAGAGAGTAAAACTCAAAGACAAAAACCTGTGAGTTCAAATGTGTGCATTATTGCTTTTTAAATACATTGGCATTTTGCAAGCAGAACCAGAATATTAAATTTACAGAAGAACAACATAAATCTTACTTGAAACCTGGCAAAAAACCCTAAGCAATTATATGCTAAGGTGCATAAGTTTTTTCGGTACTTTTGTTTGGCAGCTGTGAAAATGTGAGGCTGAATTGATAAGGCAAACCATATTTAAAAAGAGAAACCTCAACAACAGAGCATACCTCACAGCAAAGAACAAGAGAGAGCATTCCATGATTACTAAGGGCTTCCAATTATTAATTTTCAGCTTTATTTATTATTTACAAATGTATAACCCTTCACACTGGTCTAGGACCTAAATTTTAAGTACCCACAAGGGGCATAAATGTATTCAACCGACAAGTAAAGTTTAAAAACTCTTTTAATGATTTGAAATAAAGTAAGATTCAGAACATTTACAAATAAATATTCTTATTCTGAAATTCTAAGAGCTATGGTCCAGTTCAAAATGATTAACAGACACAAAGCTGTCAGAATTTAATCATGCTCCAGTATTATTCTAAGGTGTTTTTCCTTGCTTCCAGATTGCAGTTTCACTCTTCCAGAGGATTCTTTCTTTTCAGATTATTTTGGTGTGAATGTAAAAAAAGGCAAAACTGTTTACATTTGACATTTTGGATAGTCCTTTTATTTTCAGAACGTGTAAAGAAATACAAGATGCAAGAGACTGTTGGAGCTGCAAAATTTAGCTGTTAATTCTTCTGAGAATTGCCACTAATTTGTTTGGGGAGAATTTCACTCTTACATCTGACAACTGTTTCTATAACCATTGTAGGAGCCCTATTAATTTGTTTTTCCTTAAGAAAATGCCAAAGAAAATAATTGTTTGTTTGTTTGAAAGCTAATGTTGGCATTTCCCTCCTCTCAAGTTTTTTTTTTCTGTGGATCTTTTTCTTAGGTGCGGCAAAATTCTCCTGAGAACCAGGCCATCTTTAGGAGCTTCACTGGATGGAAGAACCAACACCAGGCCTATGTTGTACCCCAAGGTTTCCAGAGAACTTGAATTTTTCTAGGTAAGCATTTTTTCCTATGTAGAGTCATGTACGTATATTGGTTCTGATCAATCTGTTCCCAAAGCGTGATGGTTTTTTATGGGTAAAGGCTGACATTGCTTTACTTCAACTGTTGATCTTTTATTTCCTTTTTTTTTTTTTCTTTGCTTTATGAATAAAATCACCCTTCCTTGTATTGCATATGTCATTATTTTGACACAGTAAAACTAATACAAAGCAGAAAAAAAAATAAAATCTTTTCAGCAGGTGAGTGGTGCTGCTTTGTGCTCAGTCTCACCTGACTGAGCTGCCCTGTGTCAGAGCTCTGTCTCAGCTGCAGCTGTCCCTGACAGACACACACCTTGGAGGAGGTGGGGAGTGGAGAATTTGGAAGTCTGTTTCCTGGAGAGCAGCCCATGGTGGCATTAGGTCCCAGGAGGTTCTCCATGACATCGGTGTCAATTGAAATCTGGCTTGAAGGAGAATGGGTTTTGAAAAACCTGGAGCCACCCCTAAGAATGGACTAGCTTATCCTTCTTTAGTTCCTCTGGCAATGATAGGACTGTAGGGATGCAACATGAGAGTTTGGGAATACAAAAAATCCTATTCCAAATGTAAAAATTCAGATCAAAATCTGCCTGCCTGCACAGTAGAAATGTTTTCTGTGATAACTATAAATGCTGACAGCAACTATCTTACTAAATAAGCACACATGTTAAAGCATAAACACGTACTTTTAAAATGAATCTAAAATACTTCTTTCTAATAGGAATATAAATGTTTACTTTCCTCTAGGTTTTGAAATGGAATACAAGAGTGCTGTAAAAATGTATGAATATTATAAGTTCATTATGGATGAGATTTTTTTTTTTCTGGTTAGATTGAAGAGCAAATAATATTTACTCTCATCACAAAATATATATTGAAATTCATATATAAAAGAGCAAAGACTAGTTAGATCCTTTAAGGCCATTATAGCAAATATTTATAAAGTTTTAATTTTGTAGGTTTGCAGAATGTCATATCATTTCAAACCAGCTTTGGTGCTAAAGTAAATAGTTTACATAAACATCTACTCCAAGAGATCTGTTGCAGTAAACTTACAGAATAGGTCTCTAAAGTGTCACAGGCATTGTTTTATTTCATTCTGACACTCAAACACATAGTCCCAACAGAATTTTTCTGCCAACATGATGAGATTGCTGTGACATCTTGCAAGTCCCTGAAGTTTATGGCAAATTGGTATTCATAACATCCTATAAAGGGATTGTGGTAGTATGCACTTAATGATTCTTTTTAACTCAGTGTAGCTACTTTGACCACTGTGCATCAAAGGCACCTAAAATTGTATGTAAGAAATATTTTACCTACTTGAAAACTTAATTCAGCCTATCAATAGGAAATCTGTACAGATGTGTGAAACGGTCCTGGCTTCAGGATTATTTGTCTTGTCTTAAAAATGGGGTAAAAATGAATGTGTTCTTTAGAGGATATCAATGTAATATTTTGGAAGTGGATGCAGACAGCATCAACATAAGGAATGGGCAGTGTAAATAGAATAATATATTATATTTGCTATTCTAGGACCAGATCTGAAGAGAAGCAAGATAGTTCTACCTTTTTGCTAAAACAAGCAGAATTGAAGGAATTCCAGAAAGACTCAGAAAAGCTACTAGCCTAAAACAGAAGATTGCTTTTTAAAAAATACTGCAGCTCTGGAAAAAGCATGTTGAAAATAGTTGTAAGTACATATCATTATAGTGCTGCTGATTTGCCTGAGTTTCATGTTTGTATATATACTGTAATTTTAAATGTATCTAGATTGCAATTCACTCAATGATGGCTTTTTGGATCCTTTTTGGACTTTATTACTCTGTGAAGACCTGTTGTTTCTTGATTATGAGCACACCTGGCACCAAATTTCTACAATTTAATAAGTTTAATAAATTAGCATAACTAAAAAATGTTGTCCAATTAGAAGAGCACTTGGTTAGGTAATTTTCCCCCAGTTCTGCCCCATTGGAGTTGGCCCAGGGGCTTCATTGCCCCATTTCTCATTGCATCCTCTCAGATTCTGGTTGCAAAACAAAATGTTCTTGTTGGATGTTTTCTTCTTGAAAATAAGACCAAACAAGAATTTCAGGACTGTGTTAGAAGGTTAGCTTACTGTTCTAAAATGTAGGGAAAAAGGGTAGGAAAAGTACCATAAGTTACAACCATGTATTAGTAGTAGTCTACAAAGCTACAAATATATGAAAAATGTATAAAGCAAAAATCTTTAGGCATCAAGGGCAGAAGCACCAGCTCTGTGTTTCCAGGTGGTACCCAGTGAACAGCAGCTTCTGCCCAGTCTGCCTTAAGGCAACAAAACAAATAGAATTTGGTTACTGTGCGCAATGATGTGCTCTGTGCTGTGCAATTGGTGTAAGTACACTGTGTGATGTTGACATCAACATTGCTCTAAGTTCTTGAGTTCAGGTTTAATTTTAGTGTTTTCACAGGGGTTTTTATTTCACTTAAATCAGCTTGAGAAACTGATGCTTTCTACAGAAGTTTGAAGTTGCTCTGGACTGACTGGCTGCTACTAAAACTTTATGATCTTCTCTAAAAATCAGTCCTCTTTCACTTTTTTTTAATGTATGCATAGAACTGAAAACTGAGGTCTCCATCCATCTGGAAAAAAATGCTGATGTTTTGAAATAGTTCCTTTGCTTAGGCTGAGGCTTAACAGCACGGCATTTAGAGGCTGGGACAGCAATGATTTGTTATAGGAACCAGACTCCGTCCCTCCGTCATGCCCTGCCCTGCTTGTTGGGCTAGAGGCAGATGGATGTGATGGCCGTCAGTGGTACCACAGTGGCTGCAGACACTGATGCACGTTTAGCATGCTGCCCTTACGGTTCCTCTGAGCTGTGGGAGACCTCTGGCTTTGGATTTTTTTCCTTCAGTTTGTCCAGTCCTGTTGCAAGACAGAGTTCTCACTGTTGCCTCTGAGCAGAGAAGGAATTCGTATTTACAGTTTCATTCAGGAACACAACCTTGCAGAACAGGGCTGCATTAGAGAAAAATAAAGTTATTTATAGATATTCTTTTACTGTGGGTTATTCTAGTGCAATACCAGCTTCCAACCTTAAAAAAGGTCAAACCTATTACAGATGGATCCATTTCATCTCCTACTGAGAAAAGTGGAAAGACTTCAATGACTTCACAGGGAGCTTAGCTGGCATAGCAAAGTCTTCCTGAGCAGTGCTGCATGGCCTAGTTGAAATCCACCAATTATCCTATATTTTGCTGCAAGGTCTGGGTAAGGTCACAGTTATACAAGTTCTCTATTGAAGTGCATGCTCCTACAATTCAGATCGTGCCAAGTTAGCACCGTTTCAACAAAATCTAGAATACGTAATAACAATGGTAATCATTTTAACTTGTTCGGCAAATTAGAGGGGTTTAATTTTATTTGACTTCTTGTTCCACAGCAGTACTGGTTGGCATAGAATTTTGATCTTTGTCCCACAAATACATAAACATGTAAGTGAAGTGATTTTAATAATTTCTTGAGTTGGGTTGAAATACAAACTGGGACAGTCACTCTTGCAAATATGGTCATTCCTAACTTCTCCATTATTCTCCAAGCATCCTGAAGTGATGATCACTTGTAAATGATCCACTCTGGTTTTCTGTTTCAAACTAGTGTTTTCCTTGATTCAAGGGCCATGGAAAATTTGTCATTCCAACATCTCTTCTTCTTTCTTAAGACTCTGTGAGATAACTTTGATTTACTTCTTCCTGAGGGTGTCCCTGCCTGGCAATAAATAAATATATCTCCGGTTTAATGCTATTTCTCCCCTTGGGTGTCTTTCAAATGCTTTTAACTAGAAGGCATTTTGCTGAAGTAATCCATCAATGCTAGTAAGACCTCATTCAAATTGTGGAGGCCAGTATGTAGGAATATGACTGGCTCTCAAGGACATTTAAAGAACATTTACCGTGCATAAAGCCATGTCTGTTTCTCATAGGGATGTTCATCTAGGTTTGAAAATTTTAATTAAGGAAGTTGAGTACAATTTGGAAATGTTTTCCTGATTTTTCCTGATAGTTGGGAAACAGTTTCAATGCAGATAAAAGCATAGAGTTTAGCTACAGAGAACGAAAATGGAAGAAATAAGAAAACAAAGAAACAAAACCCCACAACAACAGCAACAACAACAAAACCCCACCAAAAACCCCCCTACAAAAAAAGAAACCAAACACTTTTGTGATATTTTCTGCAAAAGAGTCAATTATTAATGCAACAACAAAATTACAAGTTTTTTTCTTTTCCTTCAGCTGGTGTGAAGACAGAAGGAAAGGCCAAGCAGGGAAATTCAGAGTTTTCTCCATCTACCAGTACTCTCTTATTTTTCAGGTTTTGAATCAAGCAGTAAACTCTTATATAGAATCAGAAGATGAATTACTATATACTTTAAATAGCAATAAAAAAAATCTGAGACTGAAGTGTTAATGTGGAAATAGTTCAGAGTTTTCTGAATAGCTCTGAAGGGATTAGTTATTGTATCCCTGGAGCCAGGCTATAAAACAGCTAAAGTGGAAATCTGAAAATGATAAATAGTATTTTGCATGTTCACCCTGTTTTATATGTAGCTTATGCTTTATTTACCTTATTTTATCCATATACTATATGGCCATTGTGCCCTGGATATTTATGCACAGCTTGATGCATGAGTATATTACCACTATTATTATAAAAGAACACTCTTCAGTTATTTTGTAGCAAAACCAAGACAGAACAGCTGAATAAACTGATAGATCTTCCAAGGAAATAAAGTATTTCATTATAAGTAACTTGTAGGTATACGAATACTTGGCGTTCACAGCTATTGCTTCTGGAGAGACTTAGGTGCATTTCCATTACATCTTAAAACTCAGTGCTGGGCTGGAACTAACACCGAGGCCATTGATATATCAAGATCCTTTACTGCAGCTGTGCTTTCGCTGTGTGCTTTTTATTTGTTCCCATGCTGAATAAAAGCCTGCAGACCAAGTTACCCTATAATTCTGGGTAATTGGGTTATTCATTTTAAAAGCCTTGGGTGGGAGGAGGAAATAATCGCTGCGCCTGTATGAATTGGAAAGGTGCCATTCCATTGAAACCAAGGTGAGACAATTTGTTTCTGGAATACTGGGGAGAACTGAAGTGCTGCAGAATGAATGCCTTTTGGAGATAAAACTAGAATAAACAGCTTTAAGCTTCCCTTTACTTGTTGGTGCCTGCAGTTCTGAACATTTTAATTGAGGCTTTTCTTTTGTTCCACATAAAACAAAGCTTTGTCCATCTGTTTGAAGTGAAATGTTGTTGTGTTTAAAAGAACCCATTTTGACAATTGAACTGTAATTCATTATTTTAAAATCATTTGGTCCTATCCTGAGTTGATACAAAATCAATATTAAGTTAATAAGAACTATTCATCAGAAAATAATCGAATAATTTACTTCTTCCACCACACTTAATTTATGCAAGGGCCAGCATTTAATATTTTCCTAAGATAAACAACACCATTTTGTTTATTAGAGAAGTGATTGTATCTGTCCTTTTTGATCTGTGAGATGTGAAGCCTTAGGCACTAATTAAAAGCTTTGGCCTTGGACATGATGTTTCTGCTTTATTTTCTCGAGTTTTTAAATAATTATTTATAGTTATTCCAGACTACAATCCATAAATCTAAATATCTAAGTATTGCTAAACTATATCTACTATAATTTCTTCAAATTCAGGCTTCTCTAAACTTCATTACTTGTCAAAGAATTCAATACAGAGACAACACCACTAATATTTAAAGCTGAGCATCTAAAGTGTGGCTTTATTAATAAAACATGCTAGCACCAAACAACAGAATACCTTTCTTCATCCCTTATCAGATGACCGAGGAAAGTAATGAATTCTGAAGAAAATAAGATGGTGTTGTCACAGTTTTCAATAAAAGACAGGTACTTTAGGGAATATGTTTCCATTTCCTTTCTGATAATGATTAAGTTCTTGCACAACCGTACAGAATATAATGAACTATTGAAAGCTATTTGAAGTTACAGCTACAGCCATTGAGGATATTTCCTTTAAAGTGAGCCCTCTAATATAATGCATAACTGATCATAATCTATAAAATCTTAGGCTAAGTGAGTTTTTCTTTGGAGATGGTCAATATAATTTTTGATGTTGAATAGTACTGACTATAAGCAGCTTGAGAAATATGGAAGCAGCAAATGCTCAGTACATGTAAGAAGAGCAAAAGCACGAATCCTGAAAAAAAAAGATGCGAGTCTCATTAATTCAAGGAATAGTCACTAGATAACCAGTGAGTTTAAAGAGATCCACACTAATTCATAGCATTTACTTTGTTAAAATGAATATCTTGAAAATATATGATATATAAATGTATAATAGAATATAATATAATATAACATAATAATATGAACCTTGAATGGCATTACCTGACAGCTGACGATAATAGAGGATGCTTAATTAAACCATTCATCAGTAATGAAGGAATGAAAAATTGAGACATTCTAAATAAGTTTTATATAAATCTCAGGTAAAATATATCTATTTGAGAAAATAAAAATGAAATATAAAAATACAGAAAACTTCACTATCTCTTAATAAAAAATACTTTTCATTCTAAAAATTCCAAAATGTTTAAACAAAAACTTAAGAACTCTTGCCATTCAAAATAATAATAATAGTGAAAACAAGAGTGTTTCTAGCACCTCATGACAATTACCACTTGCAGTGCTGCTCACAGACACAACGTGTGCATTTCATTGTCTCTTGACTTGCACAAACAAACAGCTTTCCATGAGCTTTGCTTGGACTCAGCCTGCTTGGCCTGTTTGCCTTGTCCTTGATGGACCAGTGTTAACATTTCGGCTGATGCTTACTCTTGCAGCCAGCGAGAACTGGTGGAGGCAGCAGCCAGATCTGCAGTTCTACAATCTGTAATCAAAGAAGAAACCTGGAAGGATACATCATTGTGCATTATGGAAACCGATCGGTGGAAGAGAGCATAAAATCAGGATTTCTCTCCCATTTGGAAATGGGAGTTTCTGGAGACAGGTTCATGAGCTTCTGAAGGTAAGTTGTTTTTCTTCTTATTTTAGGCTATTTAGCAACTTTTTAGGAATATCTCAGCAAGAAGAGGAGCAGCAGAAATGGAGATATTAAAGAGAACTAAGAAATGAGTATGGTGTTATATGCGTGCGTGTGTGTGTGTGTATTCGAATACAATCAAAGCTCCTGTCCAGCTGAATGGTTCAAAATATCTGCAGATCAAAGGACAATTCTGCTTTGTGTATGGCATCCCAGAGCCAGGGAGGAGCAGAAGCATTTCACATCAGCTGGAAAACTTGTCCCTACTCTCAGGAACCTTTCTTTTATGCAAGGCTTCTTCCTCGCCACAGCTTCTCTCTGATCTTTCTGTCATAAGAAGTGAGGAACACTTTGATCCTATACTAAAATCCCGTACTTTGATTCTATTCTAATCTCACACCTCCAAAACGCATGTTTTCCCATCATGTGGCCCGACACAGCGCTGTGCCTCTGCGAGAGTCACTCGATCCGGGCTATCGTATCTCTTGGAAATCAAAACCGGCACCGTTTTAAAACCTAGCAGAACATATATAATGCCAAGGACTAGTTTTATTTTTATGTAAATAATGGGCAAGACGAGAATGCAGCCTCTTTCATTTTTGTTTAAAGATATGATTGTCTTTGGGATGTGCTGGTAGAAAGCCTGTGGAGCTGATCAAAAGGTTAGCTTTCACACCAGCTGTTGCTGCTGAATGAGAGAAAAACAGTTCTAATTCAATGTATTTCTCCAGCACTTAAGGCACCTGTGTCATTCAGACTGGCTGCCTGTAAGCCTACTCTAGTTCCATTTTCACTGAAAATCAAGGAAGCTTTGAATATAAGTCTTTATAATATCTGTATTCATAGAGCTGTCTGATTAATCTCTTCCTGAAATTATATATACTATTTTATCACTTTATCCTAAACTAGAACAAAAACTCATAAAGACTAAATATGTTTTAGAAAGGGATATGTAGAAATTATTTATTTTGAAACAACGAATTTTCTTCCTTTCTGACTGCTCAGCTGGAAAACTTTTGCTGAAAATCAGTGAATTAAGGGTAAAAAGTTATTTTTACTGCCTTGACTAAAATTTTAAAATACCTTTCCACTATAATTTGTTCTTTGAATAAATTCTTTTAAATAGCAAGAAATACTTAAATAATCTCTTACATAAGTTTTTAAATTAGTATACCCTTTCAAGGTATATATATCTTGCTCCCAGTGCTGTATGGAGCAGATGAGTCTGAATTCTTGTACTACATAGTAACTTCAAATGAATTAATTACTGAAAATTCAGGGACACAAAGTGAGAGACAGAATATTAATCTGAAAAAGGACAAAATGTTAGATACTTGGGTAGAGAGACAGAGTAGCTAAAGATGGATAATAAAATTTGGTGGCTGAGAGATTGAGGAAGATTTAGTCTTTCTCCTCTCTGAAAATAAGTGTCCTGGTTCTGGTCAGGTTAGGGGTAACTTTTGCAGTAGCTTGGAGAGTGTTGGTGGGGACACCGAATTGGGGAGTGCCATTCCTAAACAGTGACAATACATATGGGAGGATGGTGAACAGTGTTAAGCTTGCATAGTGTCTGCATGTTATTGATTCCTAACACCAAATGCCTTTAAAAATTGCATTATCTATTATTTACTTGTTGAAATGCCTGGAATCCCTATAAAGTAGATCATCAGAATAACACCAGTTTGAGAAATATCATTATGACACTTAAAATTTCAAAACTAATATTAGAGAAAAACCCCCCAGTATTGATTTCGACATCTGTGCCAATCCTGGAAAAAGAGAGGCAATAATAACAGAGCTGGGATTTTGAATTACAGGCATCTTTTAATTTGTCACATTCTTAAGTAATACTAATACTAGTACTAATCTCTGTGTAAGGATGTAGCTACAAGCTCCTGAAACCAATCCAGGCTCACGAACCCCACAGTTTCCTAATTCCTGTTTTCAGCTGCTTCCCATGGAGGTAAAATATATGTGACCACATTTCAAACCTACTGAGCATAAATCTGACTCTCTGATGACATTTCAATATCACCACATGTTGCTGTTGTGCCTTGTTCCCACAGGGTTCCTACACCCCTCTGCTAACTGGAGTCTGCAGGTCTGTAATGTAGTCATAGTTTGCTATTTTCTGTCTCACCCCCAAAACAAAAAAGCACAGCAACATCAAGATTGGAAGAGACTTTTACAACCATGAAGTCCAAGCATTTACCCAGCACTGCCACTAACCTCTAAACAACTAAACCACATCACCCAGCGCCAGGTCCAGAGGCTTTTTGAACTCACTCCAGTGCCTCCCTGGGCAACTTATTCCAGTGCCTGGAATGGGTTCACCCTAACAGTGATTTTTTTTTTTTTCTAATATCTGTTTCTACTCTCTCTAAGCTGTGCATATTTCATAGAATGCATATTTCCATTGTACTTGTTGGCTTCCCTATTGAGAATAATTCCCCAAGCAAGGAATCTGGTGAAATATAAATTCCTGTGGATTTTTGCCTCATGACCAAGATCTATAGTGTTTTGTGTGCTCTAAACTGCAACTGAAAATTTCCTTATGTACAAAATTTATAGTTTCTTTGTTAGCTCCATTTCTTTGATAGAGAAGCCAGAAAAAATACCTTTGCATGTGTCACAAATCTGTAGAAATCGAGATCTTTTGAAAACTAAGTTTTCTCTCAAACTAGACTTAAGTGTAACTGTGATTTCAGAACAGAAATGTGGGGACAGACTGATTTACATCTGAGGAGTGTGATGGAATACTTTATGTCCTGGCCTAATGTTTAATTTCATGTATGTGCAAAAGTCTTGCTAATTTCAAAACCTGGAAAATAGCCTTGGGATTTAGCTTCCTTATCTCCAAATTTAAATTTACTGCAGAAGATGAAAAACAGCATTTCAATGCAAATACTCAGCAAAACATGGGAAAGTAACTTTAATTTAATAAGCAAATTATTTTCCTATTAATTAAATGTGTATTGATTGTTGCAAGAGCAATTATTGAGTTTAGCAAGTATGAAAGAGACTAATCTAGTTGCAATCTAATTAGTTTAGAATTGCATGGGCAATACAAATACATAATTAGAGGGAACTGCATTTCTAGGAAGCAAAAGATTTATTAATGAAAAATGCTCTGACTGTGTGAGTACTTATTACAGAATTCAGGGAAGTAACAGTTTTAGAAGACTGCTAGTTTACCATTTCTCCAGAAAAGGATATACAGAAGACACAATGAAACAGGTACCAGCCATGCCCACAGCCTGTCTCTGTATTGAAACTATTAATATTAAATAAATAAACCCCAGTTTCCTTATGACCAAAGGACAGAAACCCTGCTACGCAGAAAAAAGAACAAAACCTCTGCATCTGCAGTAGATGAGAAAATAAATAGCTGCAATTAAACTGTGGCGTTCCCTCTTGCAGCATAGAGGCTGTGTGGCAAAGCAAAGCGCAGGACAGCTGAGATCTGGTCTGCTGGAGGGTCTGTGGATGTGAGAAGCCTGAATAAAACAACCCACAGAGCATATTTGTGGGACGAGGACAAATGGCTCCTTTCCCCTCTGTGTACACTGAGAGCGCTCATGAAAAACCTTACAGTGTATTTCCTAAATGTTATTAAATTAAAATGGTTTCCCTGACAGGGCTGAGTGATTTTTATACAGGGATTTTGGAGGAGATGGACCATAAATTTTAGCAATGCTGGGCAGTATTTTACAGCTCTATAGGCCAAGTGAGGTTCGTGGGTCATTCTGAAGCCCTTGCTGGCCAGACAAGCAAGCAATGTGTTTACCTCTGTTGTCATTAAAGGAAAAGGGACTGATGAGATGTGTCTCATAAGATGCTTAGCAAAATTTGATGAAGCATTATGTTTAGAGCAAAACAAAAACAATCAATCAAGGAGAAAGGATAAATTAATCTTGTTGCTGCAAGATCACACAGAAGGGGCTTAAAATGTCACTTAGTTCAGAGGAGCTGTAGTTAAGCATTTAAAGTTTTTCATGTGTACCCAGAAGAGAGCTAGTATTATAAGATGCAAATTTTATTTTATTGGTAGAATTAAGCTAGTTGTCTGGCAACCAGATGCAGTAGAAACAGATATATAGAAGTAAAAAGCAGGAAGAAAAACATTTTTAGAGAATTTGAGCACATTAATGAAAGAAAAGGCTTTTTCTCAGATACATGGTATGGAGAAACAATGTATTTGTGAAAGATAAAATATAATAGAAGATAAAATATAATAGATAATAACTGGAAAATAATTTGCTGTGTCTGAATCCTGATGAAATTTTTTTCAATATTTCATTTTAATTATTGCTTTAAAGCTAATATCAATTCATAAGTCTTTCCAAAACATTTCTCAGAAATTCGTTAGCCCTATTATTATCTGTCTCTCAGAACATGCAACAGTAAAATGACTTGTGCAGGATCAGAGTGGATCAATAGTGTCACTGGGGAGAAAATCCCCTGAACTTGTTTTAGCTCTTTGCTTTTATTACTAAGCTGTTTCCCATCAATTTCTGTGGATAAGACAATTCAAAGCCCGTCAAATAACTGTGCACGTCACCTCTGCTTCTTCTTTGTACTCTCTTCAAACGCATTTATTTTGCTAAACATAACGAAACTCCATCTGTCTGCATTTGCTTGAGTTCTCTCTCCTCCACGCTCTTCCCGATTAAACATTCCAGGTCAGAGGCTCGCTGCAGATTGCTGGTTCCTTGCCAGTGACTTTCTCCCCGTTCACATCTCCAGTGCTGGGAGAGCAGGGGGCAATTAGAAGCCTTCTGCAGCAGCTCCTGCATCCGCTGAAGACACAGAGTGTGCATTACAGGCTTTTAGAGTGAGAAACTCTGCAGTGTCCCCTGACCTATCACTCGTGTGTCAGTGAGAGAAGCTGAAGCAGCTGTTTCTCAGAGGACACAAAATGTATCAAGAAAACACTTTGTTGATACAGCCCCGGTATCCAGACGTGGCAAATGAAGGCTATTTTGGGTTGTCAGATATATAATAACTCGTGTGTAGAGATTTGTAAAAAGCAAAGTTTGTTCTGCACAACTTCAGCCTTTTCACTGTACGCAGGGCCTAAGAATAGTTGGTCTTCTTTCAGGTCAAGGAGATGTGATTTGCAATGTTTTCACTTAGGACAGACTTTGTGAAGAAAGGTAGGATCCCTCTGCTCTGACACAGTTGCTGCTCTCCTTGTTTCGTTTCAATTTTTTCAGTTTCCTCTTTCTATTTGCTCTTTTTTGTTGCTTATTAAGCTAAAATGACTTTTAAAATTACACAAAATTTGCAGTCTTCTCCAGGTACAGGCAGAGAGTGGTGGGCTTGCCAACAAATGTTATACATGTGGGTTCTTGCATTTGTTTACTTCAGAAGTCACAGCAAGAGGAAGAGCAGAAAGTAGTGCCTTTCTAATAGCTGTATTTCCACAGATCTACTCATTACTGGGATATTCCTATTATGAGTTAGACCTCAGAGCCATTACCTTCTAGATTTGGTTGATTGCATTTCTTTCTAGACACTAGAAAAGAGCACCATTAAAGGGGTGAGAAACCCAGAAGCAAACTATTCAACATTCAACATGTATGTATTTGTAGAAAAATGGATGAGTAAGAGGGAATGGCTAGGGGAACGACTGAATCCTAAATATACTGCAAAGTATTAACCCTAACTAATGCACTATTAACAAAATGTTACACACAATTACAAATGTTGTGTATTTGTAATATATTTCATTGACAGAGAAGAAAGGGATCTTGTGAGTGTCTGTCTTCAGGACAAATGTTACAGTGATGGAAAGAATATTTGAAATTTTGGGTATGTGTACGAATAACAGGTTTAAAAAAATCCCTTCTCAAGCCTGATTGATGCTGTATAATATGGTAAAGTAATAAAAATGCATGTTTAATGTCTGTCCATCAGGAAAAATCCCGGTCCAATTTTTGCATCATTTTAAAGCAAAATCTCTTAAACCTGTTAACATAGGAGCAGTTTATTTGATTCATGTGTGGTTTTGCAAGAAAAAAGAATTGCAAAACTAGAGACAGAGATGTGCATTTTACAGTAGGAGTATCTTGTAGGGAGGTCAGAAGCTGTTCTTTTTCATGTAGGTAGACAACTTTTAGCTAATAATAACAAGGAAATGTATTTTCATTTCTAGTTTCCCATAGGCACAGTAGAGCGCTGTAAACCAAGGTCATTATATCCTATACTACGGAATACAGATTACAGGAATTCAGCTCCTTTTCATCTGGGAATTTTCATAAAGCAGCTGCTGACAAACGTGAAACCTTAACCTTAAGAGAAAAAGTGAGATAAAGGCAGTTTAATGGGTAAAGCATGCAGACCAAACGAAACAAGGAATTCATTCACCACTTCCCGTGGGCAGGCAGGTGTTCGGCCATCCCAGAAAAAGTCCTTTACGTGTATCAGTGACTTGGATAAAATGCCATCACTCTCAACGTTCCCCCTCTTCCTCCTTATCCTCCAGTTCTATATGCTGAGCAAGGCACCATATGGAATGCTATATCCCATGGGCCACTTGGGGCTGGCTGTCCCAGCTGTGCCCTGCCAGATGTCTTTGGGGTGGAGTGAGAGGCAGAAAAGCCCTTAACTCGGTGGAAGCCCTGCTCAGCAATAATGGAAACATCTCTGCATTATCAACACGGTTTGGCTCACAAATGCTAAACACAGATACATACCAACTACTACAAAGAAAGTTAACCTTATACCAGTCAAAACCAGAATAGCAATATAAATGCTCTTTGAAAATGCCCATCACCTTTCAAGATTTCCATGAGTGAAGCATATTAAGATTAAGAAAGCTCTCTAGAGTAACAAAGCTTATTAATCCTGAAGGCTTTCTCTGTTTGGGAGAGCAGCTGAATATATAGAAATTTCAAGAACACGTGGAAGGTAGAATAAAGCTCAAAACATATGTCATGCTGAACAGTACATAGCAGAACTATTCTAATCTGATGGGCCCCACAGCCTGGGAGCTATAATAAGTGTATAGCTGCCAAGGAGCACTGAACAGGCATATGTCTGGTAATGGTTTTGGATTTCCCAATTTAGAAATGGCCAGTGCTGCCTATTATTTTCTCAGTATGTATGTGATGTATGACACTATCTCAGTATCTCGATAGTTTGGGAAGTATTTGCAGGATTCAATCCATATCTCCAAAATTGAATGTTGATGAACTTTGTTTGATCTCTCTTGTTGAATGCAATATCATGAGGCTACAGACTGTAATGTTCAGCTAAAGTATATTGTGATCCACAGAGAAAGAGTTAAATCCTGGTTTTTGACCACCAGAAGTCAGTGTGCTGCTTTGGCACTTGAATCTTTTGGGTCTATAGCACAGAAACACTGATGAACTGATAAATAAAATGGGCAAATCCTTCAAAGTGTGGAGAGGAGACAGAACACACATATTTTCTGAAATATATTTAGCTAAAGAGAGGCTCACAGCATTTCATTTTGACACTGAAGTTCCTGGATGTATTTGTTTGGGGTTGTTTGATTTGCCTTTTTTTTTTAGCAACATGTTCAACTGTACAGAATAATTTTGTGTTGTATTCTTCTCAGAAAATAGTTTAGATAAGAAACAGAAAACATCAACATTTCATGTGTAGCTGTCACTGAGTATTTGTGCTGCTTGTCTGAAGGGCACAAAATAGTGAACTTATGAAAATGATGAAAAAACCTAGAAAGATGTCATGGTAAGCAATGCAAAATGTGTTACTTAAAATCAAGAAAATACATGAATCAGAATAGAGCAGACTGAAAGAATTTTATATTTGTAAATTAACTGAAGGTGAATATAACTGCAGTTCAAATAGCAATACTAGTATTTTAGAAAATAAATGTGCAAAAGATGCACCCTTAGTGAAGTATGTAGGATATATTTTGTATCTCTCTGTATTATACTCTGCCTAACATCATCACATATATGTACAGTAAAAGGCATTATCTATCACTATATTTTAGGGTTTAATTTTAACTATTAGAGTGGGGGAGTAATTTTAAGATATTCTTCAAAATGATTTTATGAAAACACAGCAGCTAGGTAACCTTTAGTCCCCGAGCTTACAAATAAAGTGTAAAAACAAATAAGGTATATAGATTTCTATAGTTATGGTCCTCATTCTACAAAAGAAAAAAAGTGTATTTTTTTTTGTCCTTTCTAGATGCTATGTTAGAAATTGATACTATCGCACAATTGTTTTAGGTGAAACTGTTCATTTTTTCAGATGAGTTTCTACAACACTCTGAATGTGATCTGTAGTCTCTTTTGTTGACTTTAGCAGCCACCAGAAGAGCAACACACATCATGGTGTAACACAGCCTGCGTAAGAGCCCAGCATTTCTTAAAGCTCCCATTTAGGTTAGTGAGGTTGTGGGTGATGTCTTTTGAATGCTGCAAATCCATCATAAACATTCAGAGTTGATATTTTAAATATTCAGTTATGGTTTTTAGCAGAGCTCTCTGCTGCCTTCATCTTTGCTTTTGACATGCAACATGAACAAGGAGAGTATTTGTGATATCTTCTGCCAGACAAGTAGTTTTGAAAATAGATGCTGACTGGATAGCCAATGCAGCTAACAGATGGTCTTGTAACACGTTCTTGTGAATCATTAAGAAAGAAAAATAGATTCACTTGAGCTTTTTTTCTCTCAGCAGACGAGCTCTATGACAAGCAATAGAATCCTGCTGGTTCCTTAGTCAATTGTAAAAATACATTGTGTGTCTCTAGAAGACAAGGAGAAAGACAAATTTCCTAGGAAAAAGAGCCTGTAGGTGGTACGTGCTCTTTTAGTCTAACTCAATGTTCCTGAGAAAGAATGCTGAAAATCATAGCCAGCAGTACACTTATGCTATTGAAATGCTGTGTTGTTATTCCTTTATCTGCTGTTTTTAAAACACTGATTATTACTAATCACAGCCTGCACACAATTAATCATTTTCAGGTGACACATGGCAAAAGAGTTTGAAAACTGATCACTTTATATTTTTTTTTTGGGGTATGCTCCCATTTTCTACACTTTTATTGCTTTTTCAGCCTTCAAAAATAGAATTAATATAAACCCACAATCTTTTATTTTTCAAACCTCAATTGCTATTCATAGCCTGTGGCATTAAAGCTAATTATTGTGTAACAAACAGGATAGTAACATTTCTGAATCAGCAAAAGCCAGAACACACGAAAATACCTGAAACCCAGTTTTCCCGTACTGTACCCATGAAGTGACCACCAAGCAATGGCCTTCTGCAAGGGTCTGATGTGTTTTGGGAATCCTTTGTCTTTGCTTTGCAGAAGTGCCAGCAAGAACTTCAGTGACAAATTAGGTTTGTCATCTGTTTTGCTGCTTCATAAAGTCTTTACTAAATAAGCCTGTTCAGTTATTTAAGTGTGGTCAGACCTGGGGTCATGTTTGCCAAGACTCAATTTCTCAGTTATTTCTCAGTTAATTATTTGACTATGGCTTAAGGAATGCAAAATCTAGGCTTTTAATTTTATATACTTCTATTTTAATTAGAAGAAGTAGGAATTTTCAAAACTTTTAAAGTATGAAGACGGCATCTAGGCTTTAGTAAACAGAACTTTTGCTGAACTTCAAACTCATGCTATGGAGCTGAGCAACTTTCAATTGATAAAATCATCCATTTCTTAGTGGGTTATTAAAAATGTCATTTGCTAGGGGGAGAGGGCTCTTAAAAAGCACTATTTTAACAAGTCCACCCTATTTCTTTTCAGACTCAGCTAGTGATCTTCATCCATGTATCAGCATAAATTCAATGAGTCGAATGGAGCTCAAGGCGCGATGTCAGTATTGATTGGCAGACTTGGCGTGCGAAGCTATTATGGGCACACAGTGAATTTCCCTTTCAGAGACTGATTGGCATCTCTGCAGCCATAAGCAGCTTGATGAAGGCTAATGTGAGAAAAGATGAGGTCCCAGCATCTGTCCTTGATGATACAGGTGTATATCTATTGATTTCAAAATGGGACAGCAATGTCAGTGTGTTGTACGTGTGCTCTGTGTAGCAGATAAGGCACCACATTCTCTAGAGGGAGATGCAAGCCTCATCCTCATTTTGTCATTCATTTTCTACAGGTTTCTTACTCGGTTCTGGGAACAAATTCTGATAGTGAAATGCTTAGGAATGTAAAATCAAGAAACAGAATTTTGACTTCAAGTGATAGCAGCTTCAGAAGATATTGGAGATGTGCTTAGAATTTAATACTCATGGCAAAGATATAAATATGAATAATTTTCTATGAAAAGACACAGATGCTACAAAAATGAAAGCTGCATCTCAGTGCCAATCACATTTGTTTTGTTGCTCTCAGAAAAGAAAAAATAAGTTGTTTTAGTTAAGTCCCGTAGTTCCAAAATTTTAAAATTATTGATTTTTTGTGTGTGTTCTAAGATTGCCTCTTCTTCTGAAAGTACTTTGCATATGTTAGGCAGATGCATAAATATAAAATTGAAGCAAAATATCCATTTTAATTTTTAAAAATTATTATTTTATAATAAATTATTTTTCCTCTCACATTTCAAACTGAGAAAATATAATTCTCTAGAAATACTTAACTTCTCAGTAAATAAAAAAATTTAACTGGGCTTCTTCCATTTCCCCCCCTTCTCAATTTTCTTTGTAGTAATAACATATACTGATATCTGTAATATCTCCATTGTAAAAAAAAACCCAAAAAAGAGTGGGCATTTCAGAATAGATAAATCCCATTTGCATCATTATGCAGATATGCTACACATACTCAGATAATTAGGCTTTAACAAGGCCTTTCAAACTTTAGCTGGTTTCTAAACAGCAATTCACTGTCCCAGCAGCACAGGTCAGTACAGATGTGGGTTTTTTTCCTGTCACTACCCATGTCTTTATCCTGTTTTCCATATCTGTCTAGCACAGAAAGTTTCAATATCTTTGACATAATAACTGCATTCTTCCATTTCATGATGAATTTCAGTAATTGTTTTGAAGGAGAAAAACTGTTCTATTCTGTGCTAGTTAAGAGTCCACCAAAAAATCCTCCAAAGCTCCATTAGATTCAGCTCCCCAGTCTTTGTTTGAAGTTCATTCATTTCTCCTTCAAGTTAAAGCTACGTCTTGGAGAGTGTGGAGGGAGAAAACCCCGAACAACAGCTATATGTAAAGATAATAAACCCCTTAATTACTAATCAGGGAGAAGATACTCTTGAAGGAGATATCAGTGAAGAATAAATACTGTGCAATAATAAATGCACTAAAAATAACATAGCATAAGCAACTTAAGGAGAAAAGCACCATGAGATGGTTCATCAAGGAGATTAATGATTTTTGTTTTTATCCTAAGTATGATGAAAGTAATGTTAACTTTTATCAAACACATTTTTTCTTTTAGTGCCAGCTTGAACTGGGTTCAGTACCTCATATGTTGTACAAAATATATCCCATTAAACTCTGTCACTCACTAGAAAATCAAAATAATTTTTACTCTCCTCGTAACCTCTGCCAAATAATAGTTCTACCACAGGAGTTTGCATATTATAGGCTTGGATCCATTTCAGATGATTGACCCTAAAGAACTTTACTTGGAGTGTCTAATCTACTTAAGAAATTTTTACTGTAGGTTTTATGAAAAACTGTAGGATCAATACACAGGTGATTCATTTTTCTAGAATTTAAGAATATTGTAACCTTTAAAGAAGAAAGGACTCTAAGGCTTTTTTTTTTTTAAAAGAATTTGTTAATGATCTTTTATTCTTATGTTAATGATTCAGATCTTTTATTCTTACAGTAAAGTGGTTTAAACTATTAGGAAATATATTGACATACAATGTGAGAAAATTTTAAAGAAAAAGAACATACCCAAGAGGCAGCTCACTATTTCCTAAAAGTAACTAATGGAACAAATAAGACATTTCAGAGCATCTTATACTACTCCAAACACATCTCAGTTATCTGAATGCCATGTTGGTGCCAAACGAACACCTTTTCCTCACTTTTACACAACTCAGTTTTGGTTTGGGTTATATTACAAGTCGGAAATAAGAAAGGCATCTAGTCCTGCCATAACTGGGTTTGGAGGAGGTGTTTGGATTTGATTTTTACGCAATCCATGAAATCGACCTTGCCACTTTCAGCTCTGCCATCCCATACTGTGCATGCCATCCTAGGGGAGTAATGGTGGCTGGGATGGCTCCTGTCATATCTCTCAGAGCAATTTTTGGTAGAGTTTCAGAGTACTCTGGGGAATCCTTCTTAATATTAATAAAGGTGAGATGGCACAAATTATCTTCAGCTTCAATCATTGTTTCTGTTGGCAGACTGGGAAACTGAAATTAGTTATTTCTATTTTGTGTTCAGCCCACATAGTGAAAGTTCTGCCTCTGTCTTCATGATGCAGTCAGTGGTGGCTTTTCAGAGGGGAGGCTATTACAGTCCTATTTGCCACAAGAGTTTCTGCCAGTTTTGCAAAATGAGGTTTGCAGACATTGTCATATGCTGGACTTCTTGAGGTACTCCCGTAGCACCTATTTTAATTCAGAGGTAAACATTTCTTGTGAACCTTTGCAAAGGTTGATTCTGATTTCAGAATATGCTACAGTACATGGAATTTACCCTCCAAATCATTGCAGTTGTCTATGAAGGCATAGACTTGTTTTCAGAAGTCAAAATATGCTTTTGAAATATCTTATTTCACTCCAAACCCACCCCTCAAAAACTCCCACTTTCTAACATTTATGGAGAAACTGAACATATTGAAAAAAACAGTGTTAGAAAATGGTACTTTTACTTTCTTACAGAGGAAAAAACCCCATGATTATCTACATGGAAAAAAATATTGTAATATTATTATGATCATTGCTTTTCATTGCTTAACATCTGTCCATGTCTTATTCTTTCTCTCTCTTTCATCTTAATCCATTCATTTTATTCTTGTAACATTCTTTCTTATTAAGCAGATGAGAGATTGCAATGAGAGATTTCGCACTGCTGTGTTGTCCATATCAGTAGAGTGACAAACATCATGCCTGGCTGAATGCTAAATAACTTATCAAACCTGTGCTCCTCCTAAATGACCGAATATATATTCAGTTTACACCTCACAATTCTTGTCTCAACCAAGGCAGGAGTCCCACAGATGACAGCTTCATTCACTATGTAACCATACTTTATCCCTTGAGCACTGTCCATCCTACACAAAATGCAATGAAGTAATTAAAAAGTGAATCAAAATGCATAGAGGCTGGGGGGTGGGGCGGGGGGGGGGGGTACAGGGAATTAAAAATGCATGGTCAGTGTTAATTCTTGTATTTCTTCATTTTTCAGTCCTTGACTTTGCAGATTAATGATCTTTTAACAGAATTTTTGCTCGTAAATTTCTATGTTTGTTGAAAAGTAATTAGAAGGAAACTCAAGACTAGCTGCTGGAGAGGACAGTGCAGAGGCCCATGCAATGCCATTTAGAGTGGTAAAGTCAACAGTTCACACCATTTCTATTCAGATAATGAGATTTATAAGCAGTAGAAATTGCAGATTATCACCTTTCATGAAAATCAGTCACAAGAGGAAGATATGGCAGGTATTTTCCTAAGGGCTTCTGTATATTATTTGATTATAGGAACTGTAGTGGCTAATAACTGTGATATATATTCCAGATTTTCTGTTTATTAGTCACCACTTCCTTTTGTTCCAGCTCTGCATAGTCTAAGCTCCATGGGTCTTCTCAACTCCTGAGTCCCTGTTCTACTCCCTAACATGTTAAGATTATTAATTTTAATAGTATTAGTTGTAAGTTTATTTATCTTAATATGACTTTCATCTGCCCTCTAATATTTTAATCTGACCATGACTATGCATGCCAGGTGTGCAGTCTGCCTCTGACGTCAGGAGGCTCTGACAGGGGTAAGACCACACTCAAAATTAATACTATATGTGACAGTCAGTATACGAATATATAGATGAAGGCAGGAAGGTACTTCCTGCTTTATTTACCGAAGTCTAATAGTAAAGTGGAATGTTATTATGTATGTCTATCACTATGGAATCTGCAATAAACATTGTTGGAGATGGTGGTGGGACTGCTGAGACTTTAAAGGAGTTTCTAGTCCGGGAAAACCACACCTTACATGGACTGTGGTGTCAGTGTTGGGACCATCAGTATAGGACATACCAGAGGGATTTGGGCATAAGGTGGAATATCTTTTACAGTTTTCAAAAAAATTCTATAATTCTTGTATTCATTGTAACGCTTGCTAAACCTACATACATTAAAAAGAGAAAAGGTTTATATTTCATGTCCCTCTATGCGTGTTTGAATTATTTTCCCACTTTTTAATTCTGCCTTTGAAGCACGTTATCTGACCTGGCTGTCCAGTAGAATTATAGTTTAAATGAAAGCCCTGGTAATTTTTCATGGATCCCTGCAGGCTTTCAGCGAGAACTGAAAGTGCTCATTGCACGGTGCGATTGCTGTGTAGTCCATCAGCACACTGACATTGGAAGCTGGTTTTATTTTAAGTCCTTTTTTAAACAAGTTGTTACACTTGACTTAGAATCCATTGAATCAATGTTTGTAATCAATATCAGAATTTTCTCTGAAAACAGTCTGTAACTTACTCAGGAGCATAATAAATGTCTGCATGAATAGGCAATAGCCTGAAACTCCTAAAGTAAGAGACATGGCTTGACAGGATAACATTAAAAGAAAATTGAATCTAATTGCAATAATTATGATGTCAACAAAATATTTTTAGATCTAGCCTTTCACTGAAGTAGTCTAAAATGTTGGAGGGAGGAAAGACAACATTTTTTTGTTAAAATAATTATTGTTTTCCTGACCCAGGCCTTGCTTTGTAGGTTTTGAAGTATGTAATAGCCCTCAGGGGGGACAGTGCTATTCTTGAAAAGTGTGAGTCTGAGGCCTGTAGAGATCTTGAAAGGAGTGACAGACAGACGCCTCTTTGTACATTTGACTGTAATGCTGTTTAAAAGAAAATGCAATGTTTAAACGATCCCTGGTTGTCTTTTTGACATATTCAGATTGTAGTCAGCTCTGCAGGGAGATTTAGCTGTCTCTCCTGTCAGATGGAAGACTGAGAACTATATGGAAGTTAACAGAAGACACAGATGAAATTTAGTTCTACAATTACATGTTAAGTTCTTTTCAAAAGAAAATATTGCAATCCATTTTCAATTTAAAATGTGAAGTTTCCATTATTTTTCTGTCCTTCTAGGCTGTTCTATTAACCTCCCAGTTGGAGGCTGCTATCAGTGGGAACATGTCAAAAACATTGACCTCAGAAATGGTCAAAAGCTTGGGACACTAAATATGGGTAAGTAAATATAATTTAAGGTGGATATTTACAATGAGATGAGTCCTGGGGGCTAAACTTGGTTCTTAAATTTAGATTTCCAATAGGTGTACATGAGGAAGTTTTCCTAACAGTGAGAGTTGTTCTGTACTGCTTCTTGCCCTAGTGGCGATCCAGGGCACTTGTCTCCTGGCTTAGGAGTGAAAAGACATCACAAAATTCTCATATCTCTGCAGGTTTTAGTGGTGATGCCACACCTCAAAGGTGCAATAATAACAAAGGTATCATCTACATTTCCTTTCTGTATGTTGCATATTAGTTGTGCATTACTTGGCTGGAGAATTTTCATTATTTCTGCTCTTTAGTTGTGAACAAAATGAATGAAAGATGTTGTTTGGAGTTACTGTTATACGCCTCTTTTAAGACAAATGGGACACCTGTCTTGGAAAGTCCTGAAGCTGCTCACCACTGTGGTCTGGATAGTTCCACGTGGGAAAGTATCACTAAAACCTTGCTCTATTCTTACTCCAAGCAGCTTCTGCCGTGTTGGGTGTGTACAAACTAAAGTATATCTGCTTCTCAAGGTCACAGCAGAGATGTGCATTGAACAATATGTACTTACATAGTTAAAAGAATGGAAATCTAATTACATAGTTAAAAACATTCATCTTTTAAAGGAATGGGTCTTTACAATTTTCTACATCATTATTTATTGAGGACAGTATTGAGTTAATATTCCTAACAGAATTGTAGATAGGTAATTTTCTCTCTCAAATGTGCTAAAATCACCAATATAACTTAGAGGTTTATGTATTTTAGCTCAAGTTTTTTAGAAAATTTCTTTCCTTCAGAGATTAAATTTTATGCAGTGGCCACGATGGCAGCATTTTCTGCAAAGCAAGGGAGAAAATGCTTTGCTAGTGAGGAAAGCAATGAGGTATAAGAACAGCTACGGGCAGGAGGGAAGAAAGACCATTAGTAAACTCATAAGGAGATCTGGGTTGTGTGTCTCACCATTCAGTAGAATTACATCAGTCACCATGCACATCCTCGCTACCTAATAATTCATGATGGATTCACCCCATCTAACCTACCATCTCCAACATTTGACTCAACAGTTTGTGGTTTTTCTTGCAGCAGAAATTTGAGGCACAAGAAAAAAATCACATTCAAAGTGATTTCTGTCAGCCAAGATTGTCAGCTGATAATTTTTTTAATGCGAAGGGATTGAGCTGACTGTGAGGTGGGATTTTTCTGCATTAATTATGAAGCAGGTTAAACAGTGCCTGTTTCAGAACGGGTGCAGTCTTTAGCTTGCTGGAAAGCAGAGAGGTTCCAATCGAGCCCGTAAATGAAAGAACTACTGTTTGCCAATTAAATCAAGCTGCTGTTTCACAGACAGCACTGCTAATAGCTACCAACGAAACTCCAAGCTGTTACTCTGGATTGTTTAATGAACTCCTTTTAATACGTAGTAAATGCTAACCTCTACATCTCAATTTATGGAGCAAGAAGGAAGGGGTATTTAAAGACACATCTCTCTTCTATAGCATTGTGGGAACTTTCTGTGCTAATGAAGCGCAGGAATTTGAGACTCTTTCTTACACTATTTATAAGAATCCTGGAGAGAATAGAGCTACCTAAATTGTTTTTGACAGTGCATGACAAAAATTGCCATGTTCTGATGCTATACAGTGACTCTGATTTTCCCTCTTAAGGAGATATTTTAGGCATGCTATGTAAAGTTGCAGCTTGTACTCTTCACTGATAACTGCACAATACTGATGATAAAATCAAAACGCAATCTTGCATCGGACACAGCAATGTATGCAGCTGTCTTGTGTGATGAATGAATAAAGGAATTGAAAACAATGCATGGATTTCAGCCACAGACATTCAAAACTTAGGAATTCTATCCTGAATTTATTTATTTATTTATTTATTTATTTATTTATTTATTTCATGCATCGTGTCTGGAAGATCAAAAGGCCTTCTCTACATACCTCATCTCTTCTCTGAGAATAAGCGTAAGGAAACAAGGCACCAAAGCTATCTATCACTAAAAATAACTGGTTCAGAGAGAAATTCTGAGTTGGCAAAACTGCACGCAGGGAGAGCAACCCTAGTCCACTCCTTGTTAATGTTAATGCCATGTTAAAAATCTAAATATCTTGACTGACCTCATCTGCATTCTACAAACACATTCTACAAACATATTCTACATCAACCTAAGCTGCAATTATTCTTGCTTGCTATATTTCTAAGGCCAAATTTTGGTTTAACCATACAGAATCTAGAAGTAAATAGAATTTTTTATTCTTTCCCAGTTTTAAACCTCAAACAATTAAACAACAGTGAGAAAAAGAAAAAGCTTTCATTTTTTTTCTTGTGATCTATGTCTTGGACATCTATTAAATGCAGCAGAGGATGAAAAATATAAATATGTCTTTAAAGCTGCCTCATTTTCTGCACTTACTTCCACCTTGTATCTGTCTTTAAAAGGAGAGAAGACAAAAAAAATAGCGAGACAAGAAAGGAAATTTTCAAAGACCTGTTGTAATCCTCATTCTCTGTGCTTTTTCTGTTACTGTTTTATAGTAAAATAGACCAGAGAAATTGCATTCATAAGCAAGGGGAGTGGTGGTAGTAGGGAAACAGCCACAAACCAAACACACAAAAACCAGAGATGCAAACTTCTGACTTTACAGATGGCTGTTTTTCTTAATTATATGGATAACAGTTTAGAAATGCCTAATTGGTCATGCTTGACAAGTAATAGCGGTTTTTCCAAGATAAACAAATGTTCACATTTTTCATACTTAATGAGGGAGTTTATGTGCAAAAATGACCAAATGTATCATCTATTCTAAGCCTTCTATGTTATTTTGTAATAAACCACCATCTGTACTTTGATTTTACAGAATCTGTGTGTGATGACCACAGAATCTAATTATATGGCAGATGGGTTTAGGGAAGAAGCTAGATTTTTTAATGATTTTTTCCTTTTTTTTTTTTAATACACTACAAAAGCTCACTTCATTAATTTAGAAATATCCCCAAAACAAGTTTATTTTGCTTTTATCTGACAGGTAGTGCCCTGAACACCCAATAACTGCCCTAATCCTTCTTTTCTGTGTCTCCCAAACTCACGGACATTTTTGGATGAGTGCATTCAGCTTGTGAGAGTGTGTATTTGTTTTGTGCTGTCTATTTACATATTGATTGTTTATTTTCTGAGTTATTTAACTTTTAGTGAATAAGTTTGTCCATTATGGTTAAGATATTAATTTATTCATATCTTGAGAGTTTGGCAATTTATATTTTCATTTTCTAGTTACTTGTTTTATGAAACTTCACAACTTTGCAGATTTTGTCCTAGTGAGTAAATATACCTGAAATAACTACTCTTTACTATCTTTTTTAGGTGAGCAGTTCTCCTTTCACACCAATAGTATTTCTGCATTTTTTGTGTGACTAATATAAGTTAGATATTTTAAAAATAATTTAAATAAATAATTTAAAATATTTAATAATTCATTTAATAATTATAAAATTGAAAGTAAATAAATAACTCTGATTTTACCCATATGCAAGTTAAAAACATTTAGGATGGAAGGTGGTGAGGGATACTTAATACAATTCAATATCACACCTTTAGCTTATATTCCACTAATTTCTTTATTTGGAAAAGGTATTGGCCACCTCAAAGAAAATAATCTGAAAGACAACCTCTTCTCTTACCCCACCTTCTGGTCATGACTACCTCAATTCCATGAAAAATGGAATATTATCAGTGAAACTGGGAGGACATGCAACAGCTAGCTCTCAGCTATTCTGAGAAAACACACAGAGACATGTAAGTCACTTACACTATTTCTCTACCCATTTTTCTGGCTGTGGTGGGTCGACCCTGGATGGATTCCAGACACCCACCAAAGCCAATCTCTCAATCCCTGTGCAACCAGACAGAGGAGAGAAAATAAAAGCTTCATGGGTTGAGACAAGGGCCAAGAGAGATCACAAACTGATTACCAACATGGGCAAAACAGACTCAACGTGGGGAAATTAACTGAATTTATTGCCAGTCAAAATCCAAGCAGGATAACGAGAAGTAAAACAAATCTTAAAAACTTCTCCCAACACCTTCCTACTTCTCAGCTCTACCTCCTTTCTCCTCCGTGAGGTCCCTCCCAGAGGAGAGTGTTCTCCGTGAGTCCATCCAATGGGCTACAGTTTTTCACAAACTGCTCCA